>ML662445.1:39001099-39315044 GCA_007570785.1 Antilocapra americana
TCTTGCGGCCCGCGGGCGCCTCGCTGCGGCGGCGGGCTCGTCCTTGGCCCGCGGGCCGGGGCGGGGTCCGGGCGTGGGCGGCGGGCCGGGGACGCGGGGCGGGCCGGAGGCGGCCGGCCGTCCTCCGCGCCGGGCGACACCTGCGCGGGGACCCGGGGCCGCGGGGGGGACTCGGGCGGTCCTTGCTGGGGATGCTCCGGGCGCGGGGAGCTTGCGGAGCCCGTGACTCGTCCTTCATTCCCGGGGCCCCAGGAGCACACGGGCTTGGGACGGTGAGGGCGCTCCAGTGCTCTAGAGAATCAAACCGAAAGAAACGGAGTGCTAAGGAAAACACCTTGGTTTCCGTAAAACACGTTTAAAATAGTTTCAGGATCTTTAAGATGTACCCTGCCGCAATGAGAGGAGTGTTGTGTAAAGCCTGTATTTTGCAAGCTCCTCAGTGCATTTGCGAATTTCTCTGAATGGAAATGTCAGTGAGTCGCGTATTAGGTTTGAAGACGACTCCACGAAATATTTAGAGAGGCTCCTTAAGTGCATTTTATTGTAACAAGTTTATGGGCGCAACGTGAGTTTACATAGTTTTCGCTGAAAGGGGAAAATAGAACGTCTAGGGGAGTCATGAATACCAAAATTCAGGTAGTATCTAACTCTGTAGCTGTTACCTGGGATTGGAAGAATTTAATGTAAACCTGTATGGTAGGTAGTTCTTCTGAGAATTTAAATGTTTTGCACTTATTTTGGGCAGGCTGATTTTACAGAGGAAGTTTTCTCTCCTTGTTGATGTGTGTGTGTGGCCGTTAGGGACTTGAACGCAGTTAAAACTAGTTTTAGGTCAAGAAGTATTCACGGAGTTTGGACAATTTCTTCTTAGAGAAGTCGGTATGTTTCATTGACATGCTCACTGGCTCAGTCATCTCCGTCTCTTTGCTGACTCCATGGACCGTAGCCCGCCAGGCTCGTCTGTCCATGGGATTCTCCAGGCAGGAATACTGGCGTGGGTTGTCATTTCCTTCTCCAGGGGATCTTCCCCACCCAGGGATCGAATCTGCGTCTCTTAAGTCTCCTGAATTGCAGGTGAATTTTTTACCGGCGAAATCTTCGTTGGATTCTTTACCGTTTCAGTAGTAAGAGGCTAATAATAGCAAAGAGGGAAGTTAAAGCAACAACCAAAACTCCGACCCAAAGACTTGCCAGATGCTTATTTTAGGTATTGAAGAATTACTAGCTATGATTACAGAACAGATTTTTATGTTATGGATGAAAGTAATTCACAAGGCCTATTAAAGTTTGGACATTAGTTGACTTTTTTAAAAAAAGGATTTCATGGAAAAGTTTATAGGGACACATATTTAATTGGGCCATTTACTTAGCAAACACTATTGAAAGCTTTGTACCATCTCTATATTTGATGAAGAGTATTCAACAATGAGTAATTCATTCAATAAACATCAGCTTATATTTGGGGATTCAGTGCCAAGCAAGGTGGAGAAAGGACCCACAGTTAGTTTGTAGTTTAAGGAGTAAAACGTGTTTTTTCTTAGTGCTTGAACCCCCTGACGGAAGAGGCACGCAGATGCTGTAACAGAGGCAAAACAAGTATGAGGAAAGCTCCTTCTTCCTTCCTCCCCACTTGTTTTAGGAGGAGGAGTTGTTCAGTCGCAAAGTCCTGTAGGACTCTGTGACCCCATGGACTGTACTGTAGCACATCAGGCTCCACTGTCCTGTACTATCTCCCGGAATTTGCTCAGATTCATGTCCATTGTTGGGTGATGCTATTTAACCATCTCATCCTCTGCCACCCCCTTCTTTTTGCCTTCAGTTTTTCCTACCATCAGGATCTTTTCCAGTGAGTTGGTTCTTCGCATCAGGTGGCCAAAGTATTGGAGCTTCATCATCAACATCAGTCCTTCGAATGGATATTCAGGGTTGATTTTATTGACCAGTTTGATCTGCTAGAAGTCCAAGGGACTCTGAAGAGTCTTCTCCAACACCACTATTGGCTTGCTTTCAAATGGGGAAGTGGGAGGGCAAGTCATGGGAATGCTTTGCTCCTTTCCTGATGTGAGAAAAGTTTGGCTTGTCCTTAGGTACCCAGGGTGTGCTGTGTGCTTCTGTTTAAGAGTCGGGGATGGGGTGGATTGGGAAAGCAGAGGGTAGGATGAAGTAGGAGGCTACCTTTGGTGTCATTTGATTCCTTCCTTCTTAAAAGTTATTGTTTTAGTCAGAGGTAAATAAGTTGTTGATGGAAACCTCTCTATATACCAAAGACCAGTTCAGCATTAAGTGAGGAGACTCATTTGGAAACAGCAATTCTCTCCATGCTAATTTTGATGATGGTGTGAAAAAAAATCTTTCAACTCTACTTTAAATCATCTGTAGTTTTTAGTTGAAGTAGAAGTCTGTTAAAGGATATTTTTGCAAAATGTCATCTTCTGGTAGATGTATTTGAATTATTTTAACTTTACATTTGATTAAGATAGTTTTTTCAGGAATGAGTCATTTAATCATTCTGAGATTGTATGGTGCCTTTTTCTGTTACATGCATAATAAAGTCATCTTGTTATGAATTATTGGTACTTTGCACAACTTTGGAGAAGCAAATAACAGTTAATACATTTTCTACATATTTTGATATTTTATTCTATTTTATTGTTTGTTTTATACAATTGTTTATATGAAAGTACTTTTATAATGTCATGAGCTCAGAAGTAGCTTTTTTGTTGCATTAGTAAAGAAAAAAATGTAAATATTTTTAAATTCAGTAATTTGACCTAGAATTAGATGTGAAATTTGGTATTATATGTGAGACTTTTTTTTGGGGGGGGGTCGGTCTTTATAAATAAAAATGTTTATTTACTCTTGTAGAAAGTCTTCCTTTGTATTATACAACATTTTATTTTTCCAACCTGTTTGTTTTGGAGGAAAGTTTGGAGAAGAAAGTTTAGAAAATGCTGAAATAAGTTGTGAATATATTCTTCCTGGTCATGATCAGAGAAAGGAAAATAGACCAAAATCATTGTGTTGAAGGTGGCCCATAGTAATAGCATCAGTAAAGAAAACTAAGTGCTCTGAGGGACGAGGGACCAGTGATGTTCAGACAAAGCATTTTGGATAGCAACCCATCAGGAAGAAGAGACCTGAGGGAGGATGGAGAGCATGCCTCCTCCTGGTGGGTATGTGGCACAGTGGTGGGTGTTTCAGCTCACTCATGTTTCACAGTGGCTACATCAGACCCCTGGCGAGACCCCACACCCCGGACTTGGATGTCATATCTTCCTTAACAGTTTTCAGGGAGCTCTCGACTGCCCACTGGGTGCAAGTGTCACTCTTAGTGTGGCATACATGCCCTCTGGGGTGTGCTGTCCCCTCTTGTAACACCTGTTCGTCGGCACACGTCCACACTTCCCTGAGAAGGCAGAGCCCTTCTCATGTTCAAGCTTGTTGGTTCTGCTGGTTTTGCTGGTTAAGGTAAAGATCGCTCATGACTCAGACCCTGTTCCATCAGGTATTTTCTCTGTCACGTTTTCAACCACTGGCTTCTTCCTTTAAACATAAGAACACATACACCTAAGTCTTTCCTTTTAAAGCAAACAGACCAGCAAAATATTGTACTTCCTTGACTCCCAGCTCCCCGTGGCTCTCGTGTCCTGGGCTTTGTTTCCTTTGCGGTCAGGCTTCTTGGAAAAGCAGTTGGAGTCGCGGGTCTCCTCTGATCGCCGCTGTGGTGACCACGCTGCTTTCTCTCTCCCTGGCCCTCTCTTTGGCACTTGCCAGTGTTGACAGCTCACTTTTTAATAACTCGATTCTTCTGACTCCTCTGACACAGTTGTCCTTCAGCCTTCGTCTTTGCTGTCTCATTTGTGACCTCTTTTTTCTTAAATGCTCATGTTTTTGAGATTCTGATTTGGTTTCAATTTTATCTCACTCTGAACTTACCTTGTTCAGTCTTCCTTGTTTTGAGGGCTTCTTTGTCTCCTCCGTGCTCTTTGCACACATTGCTGCACACCCAAATCTGTGTTGAGTTCAGAGTTAAAATTAGCTTTGGGGGATTCCTCAGTGGTACAGTGGTTAAGACTGTGCTTTGACTACAGGGGGCATGGGTTTGATCCTAGGTTGGAAAGTTCCTCATGTCGCCAATGGAGGCAGGGATCCACTTTGGAGTACGTACTGATTGGGTGCATGCATGCTAAGTTGCTTCAGTCACGTCTGACTCTTTTCTATCTCAAGGAGTATAGCCTACCACACTCGTCTGTCCATGGAATTCTCCAGGCAAGAATACTGGAGTGGGTTGCCATGTTCCCCTCCAGGAGATCTTCGCAACCCAGAGGTTGAACCTGTGCCTCTTGTCTGTCTCCTGCATTGGCAGGTGGGTTCTTTACCACATCCTGATTACTTCTTGACTATCTTGGATTTGAATGTTGCTCAGGTGGCTCCCTGGTAGCTCAACTGTTAAAGAAACCCCCTGCAATGCAGGAGACTCTGGTTCGATTCCTGGTTTGGGAAGATCCTGTGGAGAAGGGATAGGCTACCCACTCCAATATTCTTGGCTGGAGAATCCCCATAGATAGAGAACCTGGTGGGCTACAGCCCATGAGGTCGCAAAGAGTCGGACATGACTGAGTGACTCAGCACAGCACAAGTGGTGGCTCAGTGGTAAAGAATCTGCCTGCAATGAGGGAGACCTGGGTTTGATCCCTGGATCGCAGGCCCCCTGGAAAAGGAAATGGCAACCCACTCCAGTATTCATGCCTGGCGGGCTGCAGTCCATGGGGTCACAATGAGTAGGACTCGACTCAGCACACATGCACAGACATCTCAAACTCTTCATATCCTGAACTGTGCTTTTTATGTGCACGCCTACTCCTTTTCCTATATTACTAATTTCTTTTTTGTGGCATCTTGATTACTCATTGCAGAAATACTGTACATATCTAATAATTAAAATCTGTATTTTTGCATCCCAGAGATAACTTTCTGAATCTCTCCTGTTAAATGCAGCTCAGCTTCTCAATTCATTTGTTTTAGTTCATTCAGCTATATAAGAAAGATTTGAGTTTCTACTATATGTGATGCACGATGAATAAGTGTTGGATCTAGTTTCGAGTAAAAGGATCTTTATTTTTATGAGGTGATTGTCATGGGAGAGGTGGAAGCTAATCATATCATCAGAAGACAGATTAGCTTTGAAGAGTCTGTGGTGCTGTGAGAACATGGAATAGGGGTCTTTGATGTGGTCGGGGAAGGCTGCCACAGGTTGACTAAGATTCCAAGAGTGAGGGGAAATTACCTGGGTGAAGAGGAAAGGAGCACACTGCTGGAGCGGCAGGTGCAAGAGGGTGTGGTGTTTGACGTGTTAAATAACCTCTCCTGTGTTTACGAGGCTGCGGGGTCAGTACCCCAGTCGCTGGGTCAGCCAGGATGCATAGGTGTTGGCTTAGTAGTTCTGTTTTTATCCTGACCCACTGTTGATCTTTAGTGGGGAGAAGGCAGAGGTGTGTAAGTAGTGGGCTGACACCACATTTGTGTTGACAGGAGTGTTGTAATCTGGTCATAATGTGGACTTGTGGTAGAGGGAGCTAGAGATAACCCAGGCTGTGGCTGCCGTCCATGCAGGTGCTGACTGCTGGAGGGGCAGTGGTGGGGATGGTGAGAAGTTTGAGGGGTCTGTTGGGTGTGTGCACGGGGGGAGTGCCCAGACAGCGCTGTGGTCTTTGGCTGCACAGCTGGAGAGGGGAGCTGGCAGATGCTGGCAGAATTCAGGGGCGTGGGAGAGTACCTGCGGGAAGGTCCTGACCTCCTGAGATGGGTAGCTGCGTTTAGGTCCTCCAGCTGGACTTGAGGAGGGAACCCATGGGCACTTGGGGGTCCAGGTGCCTGACTCGGGAGGGATCTGGACTTGGCTCATTTCTTCGCTTCAGGTTATTCTCTTTCCTCTGCCTGTCAGCAGGCTGGTCTCCTTTCCGCTTGTGTCCCCCTCCCTCCAGCCCGTCGTCCTCAGGGATGCTGGAAGAACTACCCTTTGAAAAGTGCGCACCGGATCCCATTGCTTCTCTGGTTGAAGAACCTGCAATGTCTTCCTGTTCTGCACTTACCGGAGCCCAGATGCACGCCTCCCTCTTCAATTCTCCTCTGCTGTAGCTTTGCTTGCGTGCAGCGGTTCTCTAGATGCTGTCAGTGCTGCAGGCTTCTGCATGCTCTTTTCCGAATGGCGTCGGCTCCTGCTGGGAGGGCTGTCCCCCCTCCAGGGGCCCTACCTCCGGTGCTGTCTCTGGTTCTCCAGGCCCTGGCCCGCTGCTGCTCACTGGCAGTTACAGTACTCACACACGGCACAGTACTGATGTTTACATACTTTTCTCTCACGAGCTATTTGTGAAGCGCTTGAGGATATGCCCATTTATTTTTATTTCCGTGATAACAAGATCTGGCCTGGGGTGATTGCCCAGTCAGTGTTGATCGCATTAATAAGACTCAGACCATCTCTCTGTCCTGTGATTGTCATGGTTTTAGCCTTGCATCTTTCAGTAGATGCTTCATCTGCCTTTGCAGGTAGTGTTTTCAGAGCTTTGTAGTTCCAGAAAAGGGTATTTTGTTAAGAGCTGACTATTATGCTTCACTTTTTTCATTTGTGAAGTGAGAAGCACGGGTGGGTGATTTCTCGGTGGTGGTCTGGCTGTAAAGATTTGTGAATGCATAGGATGGTTGAGTGCAAAAAGGAAACACAATTTTTCTATGAAATGGAAGAACATAAGAAGAATTGGGAGACCTTGATGAGGTTCTTCTGAGTTTGGTATTTTGTGGTTGTTAGTATTGGTAATTTTGTTGTTATTTTCTATATTGTAATAGTTACCTGTTATTTTTCCTTTCAATAAACTCTTCCTTAACCATGTGGAGATGGTCTGTGAGGCGAGTCTGTTAGCAAGGACCCCTTTATCATTGCTTTCAGAGGCACTTGCTAACTCTTTTTCTTGTTGCTTCTGTTATCTTTACTGACCCTGCAGTGAACTCCTGTCTTTCAGAGGATATAGTAGTTAATATAGCACGGATCTTGCTTTCCTTAATAAAACATTGGTTTAAAAGAAAATAATATTTGCCAGTTTATTAAACTTTACAGACCATAAAATGTAATATTATTTTGTGTGACCACTAAAGAAAAATTCTTAATTAATAAAAATTAAATGTAAAGGGAGGGTTATTTTTGCAAATGCTTGTTTACTGGGTTTATTATGCTTAAAATATGACTCAGATTACTCTAACATTCCTTATGAAAATTTTCAAAACATTCATAAAAAACTTTATGTATACTTAATGAACCTTTGTACTCTTTAATAGCTTCATATAATCATAAGTTTAATGATTATTAGTATTTTACTGTTTTAGGGAGAGTAGAATTACTGCAGTATTTTTAACAAATTCTGGCTATCATAACATCTCAAGGCTGAATGTTTGAGCTTACATTTCTAATAAAAAAAGAGGCTTTTTCTTTACATAATCATGACACCATTGTCACTTAATAAAACCAAAAGTAATTCTTTAATAACCTGATACCTGGTCTGTGGAAACCTTCCCAGTCACAGTCCTGAGTTTTGGTTGCTGTGTGTCAGGTTGTCTTCATCTTTGGCAGTGCCTCCTCCACCTGCTTTTTATCACACCATTCGCTTGTTGAACAGACCCCGTCGTTGTCCAGTGGAGTGTCCCAGACTTGTGAGATTTCGGTATGTATTTCCTGTAAGTTTGGAGTTGGATTTAGGGCTTAAAGATTCAGGTTTCAGTGTTTTTTTGGTACAGATACTTCATAGATAGAATTGTGTCACATCAGGTGATGATGGCTGCTTGTTCCCCTTCTAGTGATGTTGATTGGTGATGACCACCTTATCCCACCCGTGAGAAATTGCATAAATATGAGTGCACTTATGGTAATATGTGTGAGGAAAAAGATCAGAAAGAAAAGGATGTTAGTAGTCCTTAGATCTACTTTAGGATGCTTTTGTTTTTATTTTCCTGTGTTTTCCAAGATTTATGCATGAACATTCAGTGCTTTTTGTAGTAGGGGAAAAAATTATTTTGTTATTAGACTTGATACTTTGGGAGATTAAATCAAAAGTTTCAATTGTTCTACAATGAGTTGACTATGTAAGGTCAATAGGAAACAAATCTGTAACCATCCAGTAACAGTTAAAATTAAGGCATATGAAGACAAGTAGAAAACCATGTTTGTTTGAAAGTGAATCTAATTTATAAATTATAACTATCCTGTGACAGCTGACAAATTGAGCTCCTACTGTCAGCATCATTTGGTGGTCCTTGGTGAGAAGCATGGTAGATTGTTGAGGGTGTTTATTTCCCAGAGAATTGGCCCTGCCCACAGACTGTATTTAAGAGCAGTGTGGAAGCTCACAGGAGCCCTCCCTCTATGTCCAGACTACTGGACTCATTGGTCTTTTGGTGGGCCTCTCTCCCCCAGGGTAGACTGTGTATGTATGGATGGCTGACAGTCAACATTTTGATGTCTCCTCTTTAAACTTCAGGTTTTTGAGGTTGCAGAGGCTTGGAGACAGTGGCTGGAGTGGGCCCTGTGCAAGCAGAAGAAGCTAGCTGAGAGGAAGGAGAGAGCAGGTGGCAGAGAGCTCTTAGATCCAGGTAGCAAGCAGTTTCTCTTGGAAGAAACCTTTTGTGAGGCCATCTGTACTTCATTTCCTGTGCCCTAAGATCCAGTGCATCTTTAGAATCAACTCTTAATGTGATTGTATTTTTCCTAGTAAAACTCCTTGCTTAAATAAAATTAGACTACAAAACTTATGAGAATATATTCAACTTGATGACTGTGACATATATTTCACTTTACAAAAATAATCTCCACCAACGTCTTAAATTTCTATAACTGCCATCTTTGATCTGTGTTATTAATATGCTATAGTTTGCTTAGCTGCTTTTCTCTGGCATTTGGGATGCTCACTGTGTTAGAGTTACTGCCAACATTTGGTACTGTTTTCAAAATTCATGTTTAAATTAATGAGATGTTCAGTTATTTGTATTTCAGCTTGTAAAGGATATGATTGAATTCAGTTGCCATTTTAAAAAATATATATGCTAAAGAATTGTTAATATGAGAGAACTTTAAAGTACTAGTTTGCAGTATAATCTGACAGGTTTCTTATGGGCTACATTTTGACAGCCTTTTATTTTGTAGTTATATATTTCCATTTATATGTATACATTCATATATATATTTATACACATATATTTTATTTTGGTGCTTGGATAATCTGACATAAATTGGAGTGACTGGTATACCTTTGAAGGTATGGAGAACCTTTTTGCATTATGGAGTGTGCTTTCTGTTTTTTTTCTCCATGAACAAATTTTACTTTTATAGCTTATAGGGGAAGATGAATTCCTTGGTTTTGTTTTCTGAGTACTGTTCCCACTGCCAAACATGTTAATAACCACACCTTCCAAAGATAGCTTTTTTGTATCTTCTCAGTATCCTCACCCTGACTTTAAAAATAAAAGCTTTATGAATAAATTAAGCTAATATGAATTCATGTTTAAAAATCCCTTCTGATTATAAAATCAGTGCTTAATGTCGAAAGTTGAGAAAGTATAGAACAGTATAAAGCAAATTCTCAATCCTACCGCTTAATAACACCTGTTAGCAGTTGGTTGTTTTTTCTGTGTATGACTCATATCTTTATGTTTTTAAAATTTATAGTATTGTGATAATTTTTTCATAACTATTTTGCGTCTAGTCTAACAAGAGCTTTAGATTTATAACTGGTGCTGAAACATTTATTTCAAGTTCTCCCCAAAGTATCCATTTCTCTTTTATTCTTTCCCATCCTGCCCGCCTAGGTTTTAAAAAGTAGTCTAAGCTCTTCAGATATGAAGCACTTATTTCTGTTTTAATGAAGGTGTTCGCTTAAGCAGCCTTCACATTTAATGTTTAATTTTGATGGCAAGCGTTAAATTTTATGTGTGTGTACATCAGATTTTTCTTTATAATATTGCACAGTGGAAGAACATAAAATTTATATAAAAATGTTACAGAGAAAATTGTTTCATTTCTTTGTGAAGACAGTGCAGTTGTGTGTTCTCTCCCACTCATTCTCAGTACCATGTCACAAAGGTTGTTTAGGTCAGAGTGCGCAGTCTGTGCGACAGAACGTCAGAAAGAGTACTCCTGAAACGTCTAGTAGCTTTGTGCTGAATGTCAGTAAGGCTGTGATCGTCTGAGATTGGATTATCTGCCCTGCTTCCCTGGGTGTTTTCTAAGAAAACCTACTAAGGTGTTTTCTAATTAAGGCAGTAAAGTTGTTCCTAAATGTCATGTAGTTTTAGGATTGAGAGGAGTTTAGGAATTGGAGCTGGTTTTGCCTGCTGAGCTAGAGTGTAGGTTAGGTTGTGCTGGAGAGGTGACACGATTTGCTCAAGGTCCGTCACCTTGCTAATGGTGTTAGGTTGTGAGCTTCTAGCTCAGCATGCTGTGTTACAATTTTTACAGGTCAGTGTCCCACTAGTAGTGGACCTCCCTCCCCACCTCCCCCTCCAGCCTCCCACAGGGAGGACGAGAGCCAGTGCTTTGACTTCACCGTGGTGCCCATGCTTCTTCACTGGCAGGTGATGGGTGAGTTCTTGACTTTGTGCTCAGAACACTGCTAAGTTAACTGAAAGTGCTGCAAGGTAAAGAAAGGACATGGTTCTTGCCTGCTGGTCACTTGTAACCCTGACTTCAAGCCCCTAGAAATGACCACACACTATTACCTTAAGTGGATTTTGGAGGTTTTTCATGATGCATTCTGAAGTTCTTTGCTGATTATGTAATAGGGAGAAACAAGGACAGTGAAACAGTTTAAGAAATCAGACTTAAATAGTTCAGTTCAGTTGAGTCGCTCAGTCGTGTTTGACTCTTTGTGACCTCATGGACTGCAGCACTCCAGGCTTCCCTGTTCATCACCAACTCCTGGAGCTTACTCAGACTCATGTCCATTGAGTCAGTGATGCCATCCAACCATCTCATCCTCTGTCATCCCCTTCTCCTACTACCTTCAATCTTTCCCAGCATCAGGGTCTTTTCAAATGAGTCAGCTCTTCACATCAGGTGGCCAGAGTATTGGAGTTTCAGTTTCAACATCAGTCCTTCCAATGAACAGCCAGGACTGATCTCCTTTAGGAGGGACTGGTTGGATCTCCTTGCAGTCCAAGGGACTCTCAGGAGTCTTCTCCAGCACCACAATTCAAAAGCATCAATTCTTCGGCGCTCAGCTTTCTTTATAGTCCAACTCTCACATCCATACATGACTGCTAGAAAAACCATAGCTTTGCCTAGACGGACCTTTGTTGGCAAAGTAATGTCTCTTGCTTTTTAATATGCAAGGAGTAAGTGTCTTTTAATTTCATGGCTGCAATCACCATCTGCAGTGATTTTGGAGCCCAAGAAAATAAAGTCTCTCACTGTTTCCATTGTTTCCCCATGTATTTACCATGAAGTGATGAGACCGGATGCCGTGATCTTAGTTGTCTGAATGTTGAGTTTTAAGGCAACTTTTTCACTCTCCTCTTTTACTTTCATCAAGAGGCTCTTTAGTTCTTCGCTTGCTGCCATTAAGGGTGGTGTGTTTAAATAAAATAGTGAAGTGGCTTTTGTATTCATCTCAGCATCCATATTTTTGTAATAATGAAACCTTATAAAAAGATAGGTTTAATATTTTAATAACTATAAACCATCTTGAATTGATTCATTTTGTTTCCTGAAGTGGTCCTCTGTTTGTTTTTACGCTAATGCTTGTATGATGACATTTATGTAGTAATCTGCTGTGCCAGGGATTGTCCTAGCAGCTGGGGGCAAGCTGCATGTGAGACCAGTCTTCACAGAGCTCACATTCTCTCAGGTCTGAGATTTCAGTGTGTTTGGAGGAAAGTGGAGTGAAGGTAAATAAAGTTAGGTAGCTTCATGTTTTAGGGCGTTCTTGGTGTAAAAGAGAAAAACTGTTTTCTTGGTGTTTGAAACTTATTTCTGGAAATGTTTTTCCTGTGGAACCAAGGGAAATACAGTAAACATTAAAAATCTTTTTCCTGTGTTACTGATTTGACTGCAGTTTCATGCCTTAATGCTGCAGAAGTTTGCCTAGAATGGCTTGTGAATTAGGAAATAAATACAGCCAGGTAGTTCATGGAGAATACATAGAGAATTTATGAGAATTCGGGCTCTGGAGACAGACCTGCTTTGATTTCCCACCTGCACGGTTTTGTGCTTGTCTGACCTTGGACAAGTGTTCTCATGTCTGAGTCACAGTTGACTCATCTGTAAAGTGAGAATAATAAGTAATAAAAGTATCAGTCTCATGGCTTGTTATTAGGCTTAGATGACATAATTCATGCAGAGTTGGTAAGTGTCCAGTAAAGGCTAGATTGTGAAAGCTGCTGTGATCACTTCAGGACATTGAGTCTGCTTCAGTGTTGTGGGTGCTGTGGAAGGCATGGGACTGGGTTTAGAGACCAGGGTGTGTGATGGTCAGGGCATGCAGACAGCATCTTCAGAGCTGTGTTGGTTTCCTTTGCTCTTCATTCCATGGGGTGACACACAGGGCTTCAGTGTAGGCAGGTGCTGCCCACCTGGTGGATCTGTGTCATAGCTGAGACACTTTGAGCGTAGGGCGCTGAATCTTTCATGATGGGCTGCACAGAAACCTGCCCGACCTTTTTCCAGAGGAAGACCTGAGCTTTATCACGCTGGATAGTAGAGAAGCCTACTCTCCTGGGGAGGAGGTACTGTCTCCCAGGGCTGTTGACTCTGCTCTACATCCTTGGAAAGACCATCTGTGTGAAAGCCCCCAGGGCCTGCACTGGCCAAGCTGCAGAAGTGCCAGGACCCATGGAGACTGGTCTGCCAGCAGGCCTCCGAGTCCCTGGTCTAAAGGATGCCACAGCCTTTGCGGGGTAACGTTCTTGCACACAGCCGTTTATTCTGGAGCCGCATCCCAGAGACCTTTTCTATTTCTGTAATGCTCCATGCTGTATTCAGGACCACTTACCCTGAAATAACATTCGATTCTCTTCTCAGTAAGCAGACACTGTTGAACTCAAGTTGGTATACATGCTGAGGTGTTCAGGAGTTTTCAGTTAAACCTTGGAGTGCAGGAAGATAAGATGGATGGACACAGATGGCTAGGTAGGTTGCTAGGTCTTCAAGTACAACAGCGGAGTGTCAGTTGTAGAGTTTAGGTGATGCATATACGACTATTCACAGTTGAATTATTTTCATTTCTCTGAAGTTCTTAAAAATGCTGGGAGAAAAGGCAACTATTCTCTCTCCTTTCCCACCCTCCCATCCCCCCCACCAAGTCAGTTATCTTTGTAACTAAACAAAGCCTGGCATTTAAAGAAAACTTTTTAACAGCAGTTTACATCAAAATATGGATAGATGAAGATTTGTTTAATCAGAATGGTTCTACTTTTAGCTGTTTTTAGCTTAATTGGATTCCTTTTAAGATTGGATGGTTTGGAGAACTATTTAAAAGGAAATCATTGCTCCAAATTTTAGATACCCAGTGCCTGGAATACATTTTTAGGTAAAGGAGTCAGGCCGGTCTCCCTTAGGACAGCCTTCCAGGTGAGTGGCCCTAAGCTTTTCCTAACATTTCTGAAGTGTGAGGGTGCAAGTTTTTCCAGACTTTTTAACACCGAGCCCACATTGAAGTATGTTACATTTCTGTCAGTTTGGGGCTGAGGCTAGGATGCTGGTTTACTGGGAATGGTAACTGGTAGAGTTAGGGCAGAGTACCTGGTGACCCGAAGTGGCCTGGCTGCTTAAGAGGAGAGGCGAGGAGGGCAACCTGTGTGATGAAAAGGTAGACTTGTAATAAAATTAAATTTTGTTTTGTTTCTTTTCAGTAGGAGAGTTTAAATGTAATCTGTATTGTATGGAATTTTGTTTTATGTGGAATATTTTTACGTGTGAACAGTGACATTTCATTTCTCAAGTAGGGAATACAAGATGGTATTTGTTATTGGTGATTAGTATACTACCAAGTAATCTTGAATGGACTATTGTAGTAATTGTGTTTCTAAATGTTAAACTAAGCATTTATGTTGAACACATGGCTGGATTTCTCTCAATTACAGGGATTGTTTTAGAAATTCTCAAAACATGAGTGTTTATTTCCTATGTAGTTTGCTTCAAACATTTCACTTTTTCATCAGAAGTGCTTTTCACAGATTTTTTTCAGTTTTTTTAAGGTAATGCCAAGAGTTATCTTTTCTTAAAAAAAAAAACAAACCCAAAAACCTTTACTGTTTTTCATAAAAGAAAAACCATATGCAGTTGATACAATTATCAGAAGAGCCAGTAGCCGTGCATTCATGGCCTAGGCTCAGAAACGGAACTTGACTTCAGCAGAGCCCTCCTCCTTTCCCAGAACAGCTAACTCCTCTTTTTTATGGTGACCATTTACATGTTTTTTGAAACAGTTTAAACACCTAAGCATTGCACGGGATATTAGTAAAGCTGGAGAGTATTGATAGGATGTGGTAGTTTTTAACCTTATTTGACACAGTATCCCATTTTAATGTTTTATATTTTGTAGTGCCCAGTTTTGCATTCTGAGATGAAATTCATGTATGAATTACCTACCAGTGTACATAGTTGAAAATCTTAATATATGCCCTAACTGTAACATACAGGAGAAGAAACTGGATTTGTAAGAAAATAGGCCTTTCGATGTATAAGTGTTGGGCATGACTGTACTAGAAGACTAGTGGAAGATCTGTCCTATACAGACCATGCTAGATGTGGTGTGTCCGTATATGGATAGATAGATGATATATCTATATCGACTGTACTGGAGGACTAGTGAAGTAGCCGGACGCCTGTGACCTTCAACAAGGGAACTTTGGTTTAAGGGAAGTGAGGCAAGAGTTGTCTGGTGGAGGCTGACTGGCTTTCTCTAACGTCTTGGAATAAGGGCGAGAGAATCTTTATGCATGTGGGTGCACTCACATGACTGTCACCCACACACGTGTGCTCACTGTCCCAGACGTGTTGCAGGATTCACATTTCCTGAGTGGCATTGCTGTTGGTAGAATAGTTTTCTGTATTGATGAACTCACATTTTAGATTTTTGGAGAAAGAGAACAGAGTTTTTGCAATAGATGTATGTCTGGAAAAGATTTTTTTTTTTTAACCACTGTGGGTGTCTGGAGGGGTGTGTGAAGGTTTGGTGGGTCCTTGACTGCTCGAGTCTGCCTGGGTGTCACAGGACACTGCTGTCCTGTTCCTTGCCCCCAGCAGCAGCTCCTCTAGTCCTCACGTCAAACAGAACACCTACGTTTAATTTTGTGAGATTCTCATAGTTTCTGTGACCCATGAAATGTAACACATATCTCTGTCTGAACCTGCTTCCAGCTATAAATCTGGTGCTTAACGCTTGTGGTCACTAGTACTCGGTGATTTTGCATTTTAACCCAGAAAATGGCTTTGACTCTGAACTGTGCTGGAAGCAACGCTTATTGAGAGACTTGGTTAGAGGAATGCAGTGGTGCAGAAAACCTCAAATTCATTTGTTAGGTGGGTTTATTACAGGTAATTTTGCATTTTACTGAGAAGGTTAACCTATTCAGTTAAGAATTTGGTTTTAGTGAAATTTTTTTCTTTTGCTATATTATTTTCATCCTTAGATAGTTTGCATTTTCATGTCTAGGAAGATCACAGTCTGTTAATTTAAGATTTATATTTCCTGATGGGTAATCTAAAATGTGAGTACTGTTTCAGAATTCATACGTTGATGAAAATTGACACATGGTCATTTTAAAAATCAGTTTAAAAAGCCAGATATTTTACCTTATTTTGAATAGTTGGTACTTTCCTCTAAATTGGGGAGATTTTAGAAATTGAATTTAAAATGACAAGGTTACATAATTATGAAAATACAGGATTGTTCTAAATTAAGATTCATAAAATGTTAGCTGTTTTACTAAGAAACTTCTGAAAACAAACTTAAAAATTATACTTAGCGCTAATGTTAAAATCCTAGTTGAAATAATAACATAAAAATTGATATGTTCTCGGTTACTGGTAGTAACTTGTGGATTTTGAGAATGTTAGGAAATGGGATCTGTCTCTCTAAGATTCATAGTTTTACCAGTGGATTCACATGGCAGAATGCACAGCTGGGGGCTTTCCCCTTACTCCCTGGGTGGGTGGATGGGGATGGGGTGGTCAGCTGCTTGTCAAAACTGCTTGCAAGCTGTAGTAGTGCTGGGAAGAGCAGCCAGAAAGTGAGATAATATGCAAATACAGTGAGTGACTCGACCACGAAATTAAAGCGAGCTGTCCAAGAGATTGTAGTTCTTGTGTATATTGTATATATTAAAAAAAAAAGCCTACTTGTTGATTTAAATGCCTATTTCATGTTAAAATTTTTTCTGTAACTGGTTCTCTGCCTTTATGTGTTTTCTTCTAATGTTCTCTTATTTCTAGCTCCTTGCTCTCATCCCAGTTCCAAATCTTTGTTAAAAAATATCTTAAAACTCAAAAACTTTTTTAAGTACAGAGTAGAATTAATTTATCTCCTTGGACTTGAAGTAAGTGCTGTTTCCTGGCCTTTTATTTCTTTTCATCTTCTCTTATCAGTTTGGTCTGCTTTCTACCCTGCCCTCCTCACACTGTCCTTCATTTGTCTGTGTGTTGTTCCCCTTCAAGCCTTTGTCTTAGATAATTTCCCACTACTCAGCAAAATGGGAAACTTTATTTGGCATAGTTAGGGAATTTTCTGTCTGGGATCCTTACTAGAAACATTTTGAAGTTAAAAGACATGTCTATTCTGGCTTATTTAATTTCAGCCTTCAAAAGTTTTTTTTTTTTTTTTCGTTTAGAAACCACTTAAAGTTGCTTTTGGGTGAGTGAGAAATGTATGGTTGTTGCTTCTCATTGGGACATGTTTTTTAAGTATTATCTTCTGTCTCCAAATTAACCAGTATTCCGTTTATTGTCTAAATCTGCGTAAAATGTCTTCAGGCTTTTCTTGAACCAAGAACTGTACTGTTTCTCCACACCCTACCTTCCCCTCCTTTTTTAAAACAAACAATGGTTTTAGATTTACTTATTCAGGTAGGAGTGCATCACTGTTTTGGTTTCTTTGTTTTGCAATTTTACTTCGGTGTTGAACCAAAGCTTAGAAAAAACTTTGTATGTAGAGCATTTGACACAGTTATGTTAGTAAACATGTGAGGAACATGAGGGAAAGAAGGAGCGTGTGAGGAGATCAAAGCTGATGGAGGTGGGGTGGGACCACCTGTCTCCCAGCCTGCTGGCTTTAGGTGGAGAGACTTTGCCCTTGGCTGGGTCAGGTGAGTCTGGTTTGCAGAGCACTGGAGAACCGATCTTTTCAGTAATGCGGTAAGCACATATTGGGAGAATACAGTTTGGGGCTTATTTCGTGAGTTGTGAAACTTTCAGAACACAGTTTACTTGATGGAAACAAGAAAAGTTTGAGTAGGGGTTTTATGGGTTGGTTAGGAACAAAGAAGAGAGCATAGCCCCTTTGTGAGTCCCCACCTGTTCGTGGACTTACTGCACACTATACGTAAAGTTGAAGTTACGTTTGTCCAGTTTTGAATTCTTTTTTTGTGTCGGTGTGAATCCAATTACATTTTTTCTCCTGTGTTTGTTTTTTAAATCTTACAGGCCCCTTCACAGATGTAGTCACTACAAACCTTAAGTTGCGAAATCCGTCCGATCGAAAGGTGTGTTTCAAAGTGAAGACGACAGCGCCTCGTCGGTACTGTGTGCGGCCCAACAGTGGGATCATTGACCCCGGGTTGACTGTGACCGTTTCAGGTAGCAAATGTTCATGCTGTCCTCTCACTGTGTGCAGACTGCTGCAGAAACCGTCTCCTCCTTCTCTCAGGGTGAAGTGGGGCTGTGTTTCGGGTGGGGTGGGAGGGTATGTGTGGTGGGCTGAAAGCAGTTACTGTCAGTCTAAAATGTTACCTGGTTCTTTATTTCTACAGCTTACTACCACATCCTCTGCCCTTATTACTTGGTCTTTGAAATCTTGTATCATTTTTGACTTTGCTCATTCTCTCCTATAGATCACTAGCTGTTACGCATTACATGCAGCTATGGAGGGATTATTCTCAGTCTTTTGCTTAAGAATGTATGGTGCATATCTTTGGCCAGTAAGTTATAATAGTCGATGAGGCTTCTGCCTTTATTGTTAATGCCAAGTGTCAGTTTTGTTTCCCTTCTTTGTTTACTTGAAGTCTGCGTCATGTACTTGGTTCTTTCCTCACACGGATTGCTTACTCCTGCTGTGGAGCAGGGTCAGTGCCCCCATACTGTTCGTTCTTTCCTCATGACACTGTCTCACGTCTCACAGTGGAGGCAGGAAGGTAGTCGAGGGTACAGTTTACTTATGGCAGTGCCTGGCAGGCCCCCCACCAAGACCAGTTACCCCTGTTTTCTAGACCAGTTACCCCTGTTTTCTGGCTGTGATTCTCATCTCTGTGAAGGCCTGTCATAGCAGCATGGGCTTCTCCAGATTAGACTCTCTGCAGATACAGCCCGATGTGTGTGTGTTAAAGCATGCAGAGTATGCCTGGGTAATCCTGACAGGTATTACTAGGATATTAAGCACTTCTGTATCAGTGTTCCAGTTTTCAGGCCCGCAAAGCATGGGGGCCGGCTCCTTGAGGTGTTTTGCGATGGAACCTGATGCAGTGGCAGTTGAGGCCAGACCGCAGTCAGGGTTTGTGGGGCACTGAATCCTCCCTTGATAACTAGCCCCAGACGCAGAGCCTGGAGGCCCTGGAAAAGGAGTTTTATGATGTGGCGGCCAGGCAGGCTTGCTGTTTGTCCGAGCTGTCAGTTCATGAGAAAGGTGGCAGGCAGTGAGAAGAGTGAGCAGTGGGCATGTGTGTTCTGGAAGTTGCTCTCTAAGGCCACAAGCCTGTAGTTCAGTTGGAAGAAGATAAAATAATTTCTATCCACATGGCTAAAAATGGATTTTGGCACAAGCAGCTGTACCCCTAGGAATCCATGTAACTATTCAGTGTGACTTTCTTGGAAGGTTCTAATTCACTGAGCTTTTACGGTATTAGTGTTTTTTAAGAATGTGTATATACTTCTCAAAGCACTTTCTCCTGCATAAGCCCCCCTTGTATCGAGCATCTGAGTTCCTAAGACCTCCAGACACACTGGTTTCTGTGTCCACACGCATCCTTGACGCCTTTCCTCCACTTGGAACTCAGCACTACAGCTTAGTGCAGCACCTCAGTGGGTGAGGGGTCCTCCAGTCACACTTCCTCAGCAGCCCTCCTTGATTGACTGTCTGCATATTCACTTTAGCACGCACTTTTATGGATTAAGATTGTCTTTCTTTTGTTATGAGGTCTGTCAGCAAGTCAGTCACATCTTTGATGTTTTCTTTTTATCCAGTTTCTAGTGAATATCCTGGGGTGGTTGTTCAGTGAAAGGTGTTCCTGGAGATAGATTATCTGGATTCTGGGGATTTATCCTGTGCGTTTTTTTTTCCCCCCTCATAATTTTGCTGATTTATTTATGGCTGCTGGTTCTTTGTTGCTGCACAGGCATTCTCTGATTGTGGTGCACAAGCTTCTCATTGCAGTGGCTTCTCTTGTGCAGAGCACTGGCTTTAGGTATTCAGGCTACAGCAGTGGTGGCTCGTGGGTTCGGTAGTTGTGGTTCCTGGGCTCCAGAGCACAGGCTTGGTAGTTGTGGCACGAGGGCTTATTAGTTGCCCTGTGGCATGTGGGATCTTCCTGGATCAAGGATTGAGCCTGTGAGATTCTTTGCCACTGAGCCACCAGGGACTCCCCTATCCTGTGCATTTTCTACTGCTGTATATTTGGCTCTTAATTTTTTTTTTTTACCATGATGGGAGTTAAGGATATCTCAGATATACCTTGGAGAAGGAAATGGCAACCCACTCCAATATTCTTGCCTGGAGAATCCCAGGGATGGGGGAGCCTGATGGGCTGCCGTCTATGGGGTCGTACAGAGTTGGACATGACTGAAGCGACTTAGCAGCAGCAGCAGACATACCTTATAAAGAAGAAGTTCTTATGTAATTACTGTTTCTTACATTTGCTTAATTGTGTCTGAGTTTTTTAAAATGTTGACATCTATCTTAGAAATAAACTAAGTATTAGCAGGGAAGTTAACTCCACAGTATTGTGTACATATTTTGTGAAATTATTGATTCATTCTTTATAATCTCTTATTAGATTTATATTACATAATTTAAACCACATGGGGCCTCTTAAAAATCCTCTTGTAGGCCACTGAAAACCATAAATGCTTGGGAAAAAATTTTAAATTTAGTTAGGACAGAGGAAAAAGTTCAGGAATCATGAGGCTGTATGGTTTCCTTGTACACTTTGTTGTCTTAGACCCATTTAAACACACTGATTAACTCTTGAATAGGTGTTTATTTAAAATCTGTTTTAGAAAAAGCTAGTTATATCAAAGCACTAGTAAATGATAGTGAGCTTTAAAAGTTACATAGAATTTCTCCTATAAATATTCTAGTTGTCTGATTTTAAAAGCTGTTATCACTAAATACTGATGTGAAAACTAAATTTATAAGTGGTTTTAAATACAAATTTACTAGATTTTGAGTTTATAGGCATTGTAATAGTTAATGTTAGCAAAGTTTTGAAAATTTTCCAAACTTAATTTTAGAGAGGGCAATCATAGATACTTATTTTTTAAAATAGCCATTTGTTTATTTTGTGGGTTGTTAAAGATATAGCACATTAAAAAGGTAGACAAGGCAAAAATAATTGAAAATCATAAAGTTGATTCTGAATCAACTTTAATAATCCAGTGTTTCTTGCAGCCTTCATGGTTTTCTTTAAATTTACAAATGAGTGAGTGAGTGCTCGGAATGATCAGGAGTCAGTGATGTGTCCTTTCTTCCTCAGTAATGCTGCAGCCTTTCGACTATGACCCTAACGAGAAGAGCAAACACAAGTTTATGGTACAGACCATCTTTGCTCCTCCAAACATTTCAGACATGGAAGCTGTGGTGAGTAGAGAAATTGAACAGAAATCTTTTGGGGGAATGTTGTTTAAACTCGGGTTTTGTATAGTTCTTCATTGAGAAGCCTACTTTTTAAAATTAAAAAAAATCTGTACAGAAGCGCACTGCTAACAGTGAAGCCCGGTCATTTCTAGGGATGTTAGTGTGGTTTTAATGGTGGTGACAGTGGTTCTTGTAAGGTTCTGTACAAAGTTCTGTGGCACCTGGAAGCCCCCCAACCCCTGCCTCCAGGTAGCTACACTAGCCCTTTGGTTATCCCTTGAGAGGAAACCTACTTGTCGCAATTGTATTTCCTCTGTCTCATTGTTTGGTTTCCTTTGTTTTTAGTGGAAAGAAGCAAAACCCGATGAATTAATGGATTCTAAGTTAAGATGTGTATT
The DNA here is from genome assembly GCA_007570785.1 of Antilocapra americana. NCBI lineage: Eukaryota > Metazoa > Chordata > Mammalia > Artiodactyla > Antilocapridae > Antilocapra > Antilocapra americana. The sequence continues at coordinate 39,022,536 of ML662445.1, forward strand.
TGAAATGCCCAATGAAAATGATAAATTGGTAAGTAGGAAAATTTAAGAAAATCGGAAGCTGCTCAGCTCTTAGTCACTGAGATTTAACTCTGCTGCTGGTTTTGGCCTTGGGTGTGTGATGTACAATATAGCTGTTCTAGATTTGATTTTTAGGCTTTTTTTTAAAAACATGGTGTAGACATGCTCTTTTCATGTTACAACATTTTGTTTGTTCAAGAAGAAAAGTACTTTTAGATACTTTTGATTAAAATTAAGATTAAAAAAGAAATAATTTAAAAAGCTGCATGATGAAGAAGAACCATCTCTTCCTACCAAAATCTTACCACTTAAACCACTTCAAGTTCTTTGTTAGAATAAGACTTGTGTATACATAAATTAAGTTACAGACATAAACTGCTTTTTGGAAGCTGTATACCTGCAGTGTGGGGGTAAGATTTAATTTACATGGACAAACATTTATTCCAAAGTTGGCTGTTCCTAGGTATTTTGTTCACTATTGTTATTGGTCAAAATACGTCTGATTTTATCCCTCAGTAAATGATTTTTATGTTGCGTTTTGATTAGTGTGAGGCAAATAAAATTTGAGGGACTGATGTTTATATGCAGAGTTTAAAAAGCAGCCTTAGAGAATGGGTTGTGGTCACTTTCTCTATTCCTTTTCTGAAATGCAAATTTGAATTTTTTCTGTAGTTATTAAGGAGGGACTTGAAGGGTCGGTGATTTGTGTGCGTGTGATTTAACATATAAAGTAATATGAACACATAGCATTGTTTGGCACAATTAGGTTATAATCTGACATGACTGTTTTCTTTGCTCTGGAGGCTATTTGTCCTATTGAAAAGTAAACATGCAAGTTAAATACATGGGCTCGATTATTGTGTTTCTGTTTGAGGATAAGCTGAAATGAAAAAGTGCCTGAACGGTAACTAGGTGTTGACCAAATCATTTATTGTGTTTTTAATGCCTCTTTAAGGGGATTTTGAAATATTTGCCAAAGACAGAGACTGTGAATACATGTTCTTTCTGGAGTGCAAGGTTCTGATGGTGCATCAGCACTGATGCAAGTGTTGACACTTCCCACATAGAGTTCACTTTCTTTGTGCTGAGGCTGCCGGGAGACTAATAGCTTTTATAGTTCTTACTGGAACCAAGAAAGCACAGTAGCGCATTGTCTGGGTTGATTTGTTTTATTACTAGCTTTATTGAGCTGTAGTTGACATGCTGTATAAGTTTAAGGTGTCGGCATAAAGACTAATCTTTCGTACACTGTGAAATGATTGCTGTAGAAAGTTTAGCTAGCATCTATCATCTCATATAGCTACCAAAAAAGCACTGTTTTCCCTGTGTTCAGAACTCTTAGAATCTGCTCTCTTGACAGGTGTCGAGTGTACCGCACAGCGGTGTTAACTGTAGTCACCACGCTGTATGTTACATCCCCAGTTCTTGTTTATCTGGAAGTGTGTACCTTCTGACCACCTTCATCCAGTTGCTCCTCCCCATACCATACTTACAGCCAAAGACCTGATCTGTGTTTCTGAGAATTTGGGGCTTTGTTGTTGTTGTTTTAAGATTCCATGTATAAGTGAGCTCGTCATACAGTATTTGTCTTTCTCTCACTTCACTAGTGTAATGCCCTAAGGTTCATCCATGTTGTCACAAATGGCAGGGTTTCCTTTTTAATGGCTGGATAATATTCCTTTGTATCCATGCATTCCAGTCTGTGCATGTACACCACAACTGCTGTATCCATTCTCTTGTTGGACACTTAGGTTGTTCCCATGTCTTGTCTGTTGTAGATAATGCTACTGTGTGAACATGGAGGTGCAGATATCTCTTCCACATAGCGCTTTCTTTTCCTTCAGATGTATTCCAAGAGGTATAATTCATTGGAATAGGGTTGGCTTATTTTAAAAATACGTTTGGGTATTTTCTCACTTTTATGAGTTTTATGTGATTTTTACAGTTGTTTAATAAGCACAGAGCTGTCTTTCAGCTGGGCTTCTCTTGTGTTCTGGATTGGAGACCATTTGAGATTATAGTCTGAAAAGGGCCGGGACCCAAGTAGTATTGGAAACCAAACCAGAAATTGAGGGAAATGATACGACTATGATAGATGGGCCCGGCCATCTTCCACCTTACACAGGGAAGTAGCAGGTGCACCAGACAGAGGTAGAAAGCCCAGATGATCCAGCAGAGTGGCTTTGGATCTGCTAAAGGCTTGAACAGGTACTGCGTGGTGAGCCCAGGGCCCTGCACCTTGGAGCTAAAGCCAAGGTAGTTTGGTCCTAGAAGTTTTTCGGAGCAGGTTGTTAGTGACCTGGAGTGTGTTCAGCAATTTCAAAGTTCTCCAGAGAGTATCTGATCCTGAGCTTGATATACTGGCTGCAGAAGGATTTGCACTTTTTGAACTACTTGAACTTGCAGTATAGTGTTTACTGACCCATTAAATTATAGGGAATACTTGCTAAAGGCAATGATTTTTTAAAAGCAATCGATTATGAAAAACTTTATAAATACCTAGAAAAATGAACAGTAAGTTAACCCCTGTGAACCAGCTTTATAAACAATGACCAGTTTGATTTTATCCCATCTGCATCACTTCCCATCTCACATACTGTTTGAAGTCACATCGCAGACATAATTTCAATGTTATTGTTTCAGTATATATTGTTCAAAGCTAAGGATGTTAAGAAAAGTAGAAGAGTGAAGACAACACTGCCATTAGTCTTTGAAGGTTTAATGTATTGTTAACATCATGCCGCCAGGGAGAGTCACAAGTATCATCCGGACATTTGTAGTTTGATTTGAAATCAAACATACTGCTCTTGGATGATGTTTCTTAAGACTCTTAAACTGTAGATTCCCTTCTTTTCCTCTTGAAAATTGTTTATTAAATCTGATTTGTCCTCTAAAGTTTCCTATAGCCTGGGTTTTGTTGGTTGCATCCTTCAGGTGTCATTTAACTTTTCTGCTGTTTTTGGTATTTCCCATAATCGAATCTAGAGACTGGATTAAATTGAGGCTTATTTTTTGCTGGTGAGGGAGAGGCAGGACTGCTGTATAGATGATCTGTTCTTTCAGGGAGGTGCATAGTGTCTTTTTTGTTTTGAAGCTAGCAGCTGTTGGTGTGTAGACAGTGGTTCCCAGCCAGGGGACATTTGTCCATGTCTGGAGGCACTTTTTGTTGCCATAGCCTTTGAGGGGAGCGGAGAGGGAGTATCTACGAACAGCCAGTGGGTAGAGGCCAGGGACACTGCTCAACTTCTCCAGTGCACAGGACCGTTCCCACAGCAAAGATTCTCTAGCCCTAAATGTCAGTAAAGTCGAAAATGAGAAAACATGGTTTAGATCCATTAATTCACTTAAGGTTGCATAATGGTGATTCTGTCATTCCTGCTTCATTGTGTTAGAAGTATTGGGTGCTCATTTGATATTTGCTGATACATTCAGTGGTGGAGTTCTCAGTCTTTCTCTTAGATTAGAAGCATCCACTCACTGTGTCCTTCTGACGATACGTTCCATTAGCTTTGCCACCTCCTTCCTTTTCTCTTTGCTGTGTTCCGTGGACTCACGGACTTAAACTCATTTGTGTTTCAGCCCCTTAGAGGTACCATGTTGGTACCAGGTTTTCTGTAAAATACTCTCTTAGAAACTGTTCCTGCTTAAACTCATTTTTGTGGTGCTGCTAACTTGCAGGTTCTACAAGAAACCCCTGTGACACGGATCACTGAAGTGGGCGCAGCCTGCCCCAGAGTTGTTGATTAGTGACTTCCTGTCGAGGCATCAGCTTTCTGTTGTGTCAGAATCTTTATAGAAAATGTGAAGCATCAAAGTAACCAAACCTGGAGTGTTTATAATATAAAAAATACAAAGTTTTTCTGTATTTGTTATAATGGTTAAGGATGAAACCTTAATATATGTATGGATACACATACACGTGTGTAAAAATACATTTGAAACACTTCTTTTCTAATGCTTTATTCATGTAGTGATAAGACCCTGTTGGTAAGACCATAGTGGTATCTTGCCATTTCCAGTTCAGTGTTAACTACAGACGATATTAATGAAACTGCTCTAAGATCATAGTGTCTTTGACATACTGCTTTCTTTCTAGCATCCATAGGTACAGTTATGAAATTACTTAATACCCCATTTCTGTATATGTGTCTTCACTTTAGTAAGAACTTTGTTCATTAGGGAATTAGGGCACTGTTGAGTCATGTTTTGCATAGATAAAGTTTGTCAGTTTCCTACAGATAAATTGGTTAGGTGCCATATGAAGCTGAATGCTGACTACACAAATTGATTAAAGAGGACACTCCCTCATTCAGGGAAAACACACTTCTAAACAGTAGCATGTATTTTTAGAAGTAAAGTATGAAACATTTTTTAGTATATAGTTACAATTATTGTGTAGTTAACTATGGTGACATGGTTTGACCTCTTATTTGTTTAGTTTGTTCGTTTATATGTTTTTAAAAGTGTGTTAATTTCAGCAAAATTCAATTTTGTCCTGACCGAGTTGCTGGTCACAGCCTGTGGATTAATTTAACACAGCTCCGTCCAGATGGCACCTACATTGTGTTCGGCTCTTAGTGTGTGGAGCTGAAGAGAAGTCCATGCCAGTTAGCGGCCCCTTCCACATTCACTCTGAAGAGTTGCCCATCTGAATTTAGGACCCTTAGTAATCAATTCAGAATGGAGAAGGAAAAGGCAACCCACTCCAGTACTCTTGCCTGGGAAATTCCATGGATGGAGGAGCCTGGTAGGCTGCAGTCCATGGGGTTGATTTAGAAAGCTTTAGTTAATATCCAAAGCTGATAGATCGTGCAGTAGCTCTCATAGTTGTTATACTTTGCTCTCAGAGTTGGTGTAGGCAGCAAGTCTCAGCATTGTGATGTTGACTCAGTGTTTCTTACTGTTTGGTACCCCATCCCATTCTCACTCCTGCCTGCAGCCCCTCACCCACCTCCCCGAGCCACCCCAAAGAAGTAGACAGTCAGCTAATAAGCACATTAGGTAAGGCACCCTGTTTGAGGATCCGTGTCTTTTTAGGTGTGCTGTTAGTTATTGGCATTATTATCTTGTTGATTTCCTTAGGGTTTTTAGAACTTTGATGCCAAATATACAGCTAAGAAAATGAAGTTTTTAATTATCTTGTAGGAAAGGTGCTAGTATAGTGGTTAAGTCCATGTTTTTTTTTTTTAATCGTTTAAGGAAGTTTTTGTGGTGAAAAAGTCATAATATATTTGAACCATCAGAATATGTGCTTCTTTTTCGGAAATAGGTCTCTGATTTGGATCATACATAGAATGGCCTGGGGGTCCAAGTCTTTTATTTTAGAATAAAAAGAGGTACTGTTAATAATACTTCCTGGACAGTTCTGCCTCTAGGCGCCAAGACTTGTGGCCCCCCAGTCCTCAGGGCCCTGAGCACGTCTTTGGTGCATTTTATTAAGTTCATGGCAAGTGCAGTTCTCTGAGTTATTAACTCTTGTTAGTTATGATTATCTCTGTATTGTGAAATCTGATGTCCAGTTAGTGTTCGTGGTTTTTTTAGGATGAGTGTGGTTTCAAATTAACTTAGTAATTAATAATGTTACTTAGTAATGTTAGTAATGATATTTGATCACTTAATTCTGTTGAAATAAGTTTTTTTTATTTTTTTAGACCACCTACTCTACTTGACATTTTCCAAGTTTTAAAAAAGTATTACATTTCATTTATAAGCCCTCCATTTAACATCTGTTAATGACATTTGCTTTATGACATAATGTTATTTTCAAGGAAAAAATACTTATAATGAAGAGTAAAGGGCAGTCAAGAAAGGGAACCTCAAGGGTCCTGTGTGTAAAGATTTTTTATGATGAAGTGTACATTATTTTCTGTTGAGATAAAGAACAGATTGGCAACAGTGCATTATCCAGTAAGATGGAGTTGTCTTACCATAGTTATGTATAGTGACCTGGGTATCAGTATTGAGTCTGCTACAACCTCTTTGTTTGGTATTACCTTTATGTGTGTTAAAGGAATTTGAGAAGATAGAGAACTGTGGCGATTAGAATGTTCTGTGTGTCTTTGTGTCTTGATCCTGGGAGGTAGGTAGGGGTGTGTGTGCGTGTGTGTTTGTGTTTGGGGGAGGGGTGTCTGTGCTGAATACAGAAGTGCATAAATTATTGCAATTTTTGAACCCTTGAAAAAATTCATTTAGTTGAAACATTGTTCAAGTTGAATGTTTTCAAAGGTAAGAAAATGGAAGTGCTTGTTCTTCAGGTATTGACAAGTATTCATTAGTAACAAAAATTAGGAGCCACACTGGTAGGTCCTCATTCTAGGGCAGCATGAGGCTGGCCTAAGGTTAATAAGGTTTATACATTTAGTGAACATAATGCAAGTTGGTTATCGCTGATTCATAGAAAAACTTCAAAAAGGTACTTTCTGCTTTAACATTAACTATGACCTATTGCTATTTCTCACTCGTGATGCGTCTTTATAGAGTCAGGTGAGTGTTGAGCACCTAATGATCTCTGTGTTAGTCACCCCCAGTCCCTCGCAGGAGCGGTCAGAGCTCGGTGTGAATCTGAGACTGTGTTTCCCCCGCACCTCAGGGTCTCGCTCCTCCAGGGCCGGCCGTGGCCGTCGCTCCGCTGAGCAGCATCAACAGTGCAGGCACAGCACCTACCAGTTATAGTGCGAAGAATGAGCCCAGGGGCTCCAGTGTGTTCAAACAGGAGAAGCACAAGGTTTGTTTCAGGGAGCTGACAGATAGACGAGTCTGCCAGTGTCACTGATCACAGTGACATAGTCACTGAGCACGTGCGAGGTATTTATTGTGAGTAACGAGAACTGAAAATTTCAGCTATGTTTAAAATGACAGCAGAACCACGGTCACTTAAAAACCATGCATACAAATTCTTCTGATCTAAACAGCAAACACAACGCTCGATAACATCCTGGTCATGAGCAGAACAGTGTAAATGGGAGCATTATTGTGAAATGGGTGTGCTTTTTCATGGTTGCTGAGGTTTGGGGAGCATCCTCTGGGAAAGATCTGACGGGGGCAGCAGGTGTCAGTCAAGGGGGAGCTGGTGGATGTCACTCTCCACGCCGGTGTTTATGTTTATACATAAGGAAGATCAGTGAGATTTCTGCCTTACGTCTTCTGTCCCATGCAGCTGACGTCACTGTCTTTAACTGTCGGTGCCCCAGGGGTGGGAGAATGGTGGCAGGAGCCCTACAGATCTGAGGTCACGTTTGAGTTACTGAGTGTCTCCGTGTGTGTGCCTGTGTGCATGCGTATGTACACCTGACATCCACTTGAGTGTGACGGTGGCCCACCTATCGATGACCTTGACCTCCTGGCGGTGTCCTGGGTGCTGTAGGCTGCCTCTTTCTCGCATTTCCTGCTTCTGGGGAGTTCCAGCTTTCAGAGAACAGGGACACTAAGGTTTCAAAACCTACTCCTTTCTCTAAAGGCCCAATACTTCTAACAGTTTTGTTATTTTAGTTTAGACTGCAGATGTATTGCTACTTTGGTGACTTTATATTCAAACAGTGCCTCCTCTCAGCTTAGGTCTTATTTGAGCCTCTTGAGGTTTCCTGCCGCAGCTCTGGGCTTTGGCCTTTACCCCCTGCACATGCCGTGGACCCTTCATTCCCCCAGGAGCCGCGAATGTTGCCCATGTGTGTGTTCTTTCCCTTTTCTGTCCAGTCCCTAAACCCTCACTTTTTCTAATTATCCCTAAAGGGCATAATTCAGAGTATTGAAACTGAAGTTCTAAAGGAGGCTTTTTAAAAAGTACAGCAGTAAACTCATCTCCTAGGTGGAGGTGCTTGCTGCGGATAGGCTGAGTCATGTGACTCAGGGTAGCGTGTTCTTAGTGGTACCACGGCCTTGACTGCTGAGTCTCTTCTGAGTCTCAGTGTTAGATGAGCGCGGCGTCACTGCCCCTCGACTGCTTGGCCTCACAGCTTGTTGAATGCCTCCAGTTGTTGTCCATGGCTCTCAGGAGAACCTGTCTGTTCTTTGGGGAGTGTCTGGAGCAACTCTTGAGGAGGGACCATGCATTGGAGTCTATAGTTAGGTCCCAGCAGCCTTGGTGTTTCCAGCTTGTCCTGCACCAATGACACTGCCACTCAGCCCTTCTTCAGCCACCCCGAGTTAGGTTCTGTATGCTCCCACTATAAATTAGTCAGTGACTTGGATTTCCCTGCCCCGCTGTGTGCTGACTGGTTTGCAGGGACTTGAACGCTTGTGAGCCGCACAGGGTGTGCGTGCCCTTACTCAGTGTGCCTGTCTCGTGACCTGCTGGGTTCACGTCTGACCAGTGTTCAGGCTTCACTGTTATCCTGTGCATTCTAGTCTTAACGTGTATGCTCCACAGATTGGCTATGACATTTCTTTTCCTTTTCCTTATAAAGGCAATGTAACTACGTTAAGGAAAATTTTCAATAAAAAGATCTAATTCTGTCACTGTGAGATGCTGTCAGTTGACATGGTATTTAAATTCGCAGAGTGGGAGCTTCCCATCAGATGTTAATAAGAGTGAAATGTTTAAGTAACTTTGGTAAGGCACAGAATAGTATTTAGTGATATCATGTCATTTAGAATGACACTTAAAAGATGTACTTATAAATGAGTAAAGAAAGATTTAAAAGTTACATGTATGCTGAGGTTATAAAACATGTGTATGAAAGAATATTAGAAGATAATATAGGAATAATAGTTAACGTTGAATTGATGAGAGAATGGGAGGTAATTTCCTCTCTCATAGTCTCAGTTTTCTAGAATTTCAAAAATTTGTTAAAAAATAAAAAGCCATTTGGGAAGAATTTGATGAGTCTTCGTTCTAGTTTTGTCTTTGCTTGGTGACCTTTTGTACCTCCCCTTAATTTCTTAGTCAGGTTTCTGGCCATGAGGGTGATACTTTTTCCCCAAACTGGAAGAGTGCTGAGTTGCGGTATTGTGGACTGTTCGTCTTCTCAGAGGAAGGAGGGCTGTGTGCCATCCTGGTTCCCAGACGCTGGGCTGCTTCTAGGTGGAAAGTGAGAAGTCACTTGGGAAGCCATTTTGAAGTGAACTCTAGTGACTGAAGGAAAGGAAGAGAAAAGCTATTGGTGGAGGGTGCCAGCATCTGAAGCGGAATTTTTAGCAGACCTGAGGGGCTTGGCTGGGAAGGGGCAGAAGGGAGAAGGAGGCTCGCACGGAAGCAGAGAGGATCCTGAAACAAGCTTCTTGCACTCAGCCTGGCGGGGGTGCTTCATGCTTCAGAGCGAGATGGGGATCTGAGTGTTAGCTGGGACCTCAGTATAGTCAGTGGGGTTCATTTTCACATTGATCTAGACATAGCAGTCAGAGCACAACCCCTTCATAGGAAGTACGTCTTGTCCCCGTTTGTACTCAGTGTGAATTCCAGAACTGGGATGCTGTGGCAGGTGTTGACTGTAATTAAATCCTCAGATGAGTACTGTGGAACCTGCCATAAAGTTGATTTTGAAAATGTTTTTGGTAGAATTTTATATCTGAATAAAGCAGTTTATACCCTTGCTATCTGAAAAGTTAAATTTTTAGCAAGTAAAATTTTAATTGAAGACAAGACTTGCTGTGCTAGTCCTGTTGGGATGCTTGAAGGTGGAGAGGAGGTTGGGGTGGACAGGTGTCCAGTTGAGGGCACCTAGGGGCCCACCAGGTCACGTGGGTCAGTGCTGGCTGGACCTCAAATGTGGGGCTTGTAACGTAAAGTGCCAGAGCACCTCTTTGGCTGTGTGCTGAATCTCGTGACTTGCAGCAGGCAGTGTTATTTCATAAATGCGGGGGTCACTCGTGTTTGAGCTCAGTCAGGTGGACTCCCTGCCTGCTTTTCCCATGACACGTGTTTGTGCTCATCTCCCTTTCAGGCTCCAGATCCTCCAGTGACTTTTCCTGCGAACAGAACTTGGGCTTTCTCTCACGCATTTCTCTTAGGTGGTCTGATTTCATTTGAGTGATTGCGACCACTCAGGCTGCAGGATAAGCACTGACTGTGAACTTCGTGTGTGGATCCGGGCAGGCATCCCTCAGTGTCCTTGTTGATTGACCGGTGGCTGGGGTGCTGGCTTTAGGGGTGAACACATAGACGAGTTCTTGCTCTGCCAGACTTGGAGGTGTTGTAGGGAAGGCTTCTGGAGGACGATGCTTGCTGCTCTGGGGTGGGAGGTGGACGTATAGCAGGGAACCACGTGTTCACACCTTGCTGACTGCTCATGCTCACTGTTATCCTGTAGAGCTGGTCACAGGGGACCAGATGTTGGACATTTTGTCAGAACTTTCTGTGTAAGTAATTTCTTGAACAAAGATGTGGAATTTAAAGTTTTGTTTAAAACCTGTAAGAGTTGTTGGTTGACAAACTCCCTGCCTGCTGTCTTTGTGATGCAGAATGACATGGAGCCCAGCAAAGCTGTTCCCCTGAACGCTGCAAAGCAGGATGGGCCTGTGCCAAAGCCGCACAGTGTTTCGCTCAATGACACCGAGACGAGGAAGCTCATGGAGGAGTGCAAACGGCTGCAGGGGGAGATGATGAAGCTGTCAGAAGAGAATCGGCACCTGAGGGTGAGTGCCACATGGCCCAGCTGTCAGTGAGGCTGTGCCGCCCTCCAGCAGCTGGCCTGGGCGCGGGGCTCGGCCTGGCCTTGCCGCCACCCCCTCACTGGCGCAGCCTCCGCATTCGGGCCGGTCCTAGAGGTTGTGGCAGCAGTGCCGGCCCCTCCCGGCGAGGGGCCCATTGTCCAGGGCAGGGCACTTAGTGTGCTTAGTCGGAATTAAGATGTGCTGTGAGTCACATGGTGCAAGGAAGATCCTTGTTTTGTATTGTTATGTTGAAATAATATTGAATTCAGTAAAAAATACATTATTAAAGCTAATTTTATCAAATTTGGTACCTTTTTAATGAGCTTAGAAAATTTTAAATTTGATGCATGGCTCCCATTGAAGGCTCCTGTGAGGTGGCCTGACCTGTGCTGAGATGGCTTTTCTGGCTGTTTCTTCCTCTCCGAGGTCCCTGCCCTGAGCACCTACCTGGAGGGTGGAGAGATGGTCTCTGTTTCACAACAACACTCGGCCCCGTGCAGTTCCAAGGGGGCTGTTGTTCGCACTTTCCCTTTACCTGCCATGACGTCAGTTCTCTGTTGGGTGGACGGTGTGCTCCTCAGTGTGCTGAGCCCAGGTGTTCAGAGAGCTGAGGCCCACATGCCAGGAACTGCCAGGCTGGGAGACAGATGATAGAATTGACTGATGTTCTCTAGGAGATGCTGTTTGAAGAAGCAGACTGCTTGTTAGAAGATAAAAGAGCATTGAAGGTTGCTGGTACACTGAGTTGACCTCTGGCCCTTTAACAGCTCACATCGAGGCTGGCGTTGTGGCAGCCTTCCTGGGCAGGATCTCCCCACTGCCCTTCACCTCTCCACCTCTGCCTCCTCATCCAGCCTGTTCATTGGAATCTGCTGTGAGCCCTTACCTCATGTCTGTGCCACACTCCAGACTCAGGGAGTCAGAGTCATCTGGAGTACCTTTTAAAGTTCTCTCTGGGACCGAGAGTCACTGTGGTGTCCACACAGGACTAACCAGAACAAGACCCAAACCCACAACCGCTCTGAGCAGCCAGTCATGCAGGTGGTCAGCATGATGTTATGTGGTATTACTAGTGAACGCACGAGGGGAGGCAGTGCGAGAAGTGAGACCAGCTTGTGCTGAGGAGGTCAAGTGTTGCCTCCCTCTCTGGCCAGGGTGACAGGCCAGGTGAAGCTGGCTGCCTCAGCGCACAGGTCATTCTGCAGCTGGTGAAGTGTCGTAACAGCCTCCTACTTTGAGATACTGCTGTCATGTTACTGAGAACCTTGTCCCCTAAAGTCCCAGGCTGACTGTCAGAAACTCCTGTGTGAGACAGCATCAGTCAGGATGGAGTGCCGCTCTGGTCTGGAAGTGGAGGTCCTTGCAGAAAAGTGGTCTCCAGTCCAGGCGCAGAGCCTTGGGAGTGGGGTCCCGCGAGCAGCACTCCCCCTCTGTGGTGTCCCTCCTCTCTCACAAAGCAGGTCCCGTGTCTCCTCCGTGGTCCAGGTCAGGTGCCAGCCCTTTACTCACACCCTCCCTCTCCCCCAGTCCTGTGAGGTCCCTGCTCTTCCTGTGTGGGGCTGTCTTGCCACGTGTCTGTAAGCCAAACTCCGACTAGCACTGACCTGTTCCTGGTCGTCTGTGGCTGAAGGGCCCATTGTGAGGACACTGTGGGGGCCCCCTGGGTCACCTGCGTATGGCCCTGTTGTCTGTCTGTGGATTTGTAGCTTGGGGTCTGATGCACATTTGTTTCTGAAACCTCTTTTCGTGCCTGTGTTTTTTCCTAGGATGAAGGCTTACGGCTCAGGAAGGTAGCACATTCGGATAAACCTGGATCCACCTCAGCTGCGTCCTTCAGAGAGAACGTCACCAGTCCTCTTCCTTCACTTCTTGTTGTCATTGCAGCCATTTTCATTGGATTCTTTCTAGGGAAATTCATCTTGTAGAGTGAAGCATGCAGAGTGCTATTTCTTTTTTTTCCTCTTGACCAGAAAAGATTTGTTTACCTGCCATCTCACTGGTAGTGTGGCCCACGGTGACCATGTGGCCCACGGTGACCATGCTTTGTGTGTACAGCGTCATGTAGGCCTCGCCCGTAATGGTCTCACGGTTAGAAAGAAACACGTAAGAACAGAGTGCTGGGCTCCGGACAGCGCCTTCGCCACAGACCGTCCCTAGCAGGTGTCATTGCACATTCAGTCCTTTATGAAATTCATAAATAAAGAATTGTTCTTTCTTTGTGGTTTTAATAAGAGTTCAAGAATTGTTCAGAGTCTTGTAAATGTTATTTTAATAATCCCTTTAAATTTTATCTGTTGCTGTTACCTCTTGAAATATGATTTATTTAGATTGCTAATCCCACTCATTCAGGAAATGCCAAGAGGTATTCTGTGGGGAAATGGTGCCTCGTACATTGTAAATTTTCTCCTTCACCTTTGCTAATATCATGGCAGAATTTTTCTTATCCCTTGTGAGGCAGTTGTTGACTGAGTTTTTCATCCTTCCAATCCTGTCCCATGATATTTAACACAAAAATAATAAAACTGTTAACAGATTCTTGCTCGATAGCTTGTCGTGTCTGTCATGTCCTGAGGTGGGTGCCAGGGAGTGCGCTGTGTGGTGATCTGGGTTATGAAACGCGTGACTTATCTCACGGGAACCCTTGCAGGTGTCATGGTGTTTGTGGTTTAAAGGCCTCATTCCTTTAAGGGGAGGAATTGATAAGATTTCAGGACGCTTTTGATAGTTTGGGAGGTCATAGTCCATTTGTCTTTAAGATAATACAAAAGAAGCAAATATTAGAATAAAAAAAGTGCTGTAATGTCAGTCAGTTTACGAGTCTGCCCTGTGGCGCTGTTCTGTTTAATTTATCCTGTTCTTAGGTTCTTTGAGTATCTATCTTCTCAAGAAAGACTAATTTTCCGTGGTTCTAATCACTGTTTTTTGACCAGCCTAGTGATTTTGTAGCATCTCAGAATAATACTTACAAGTAGCGTGTCTCCCCCCGCCCCCGTCCACTTTGACATGTGAACTTCCGTTATGGGATTTTGGTATTACCGAGTAAGCCTAGGGAACTCTTTTGTGAAGAATGACCTCCTTTGCGAGTCTCTGTGTCAACCACGTGAAGTGGGTTTCCAGTGTAACTGCGTGGCGGGCTCTGTGTGCTTCCCTGCACTTAAGTCTTCTGTCTCATTATTTAGTTCTTCTGTGTTGGCATAGAAAGTCTTGAAACTAGAAAAAAGATTCATTTTTTCTACTAAGTACAGTCTAATGTAAGCTAATTTTGAGTTTTGAAAATAGGTGTTGGTTTTGTCAAAGAAGCACTGATGTCTGAAAGGGAAGTTGGACTCGGGGCTGGTGTGCAGTGACGGGTGTTGGCCCCACTTCTGTGTGTGCTTTCATGAAGGAGAGCAACAGTCTGAAGTGTCTGGTTGCCTTTGCATTTCAGATGTGTTTTGGCTTGTCAGATCCATGTGCCTGTATGGTGTCTTCTAGAAATCCCCTTACCTGTGTGCATGAGTTACAAGAACACACGCACACTCATGTCTATGGAGCCACCCACCTGCCCGGGGTCCAGGGTGGACGCTCCTTCTACTTGGAACCTGGGAACACTCGCCGGCAGCAGCCTTGCCATCCTGCCCAGTTAGTGCAGAAGCAGCCACTCCCCGGCCTAAGTCTCTCCCTGTGAGCAGCGTTACTGGTGATGAGCATCAGGCCAGCAGTGTCAGAGCTGTCAGTTTTCAAGCTAGATTTAGCAGAATCCCATTTGATGGAAATCCTGTGTAGTTAGGGTTCGTTTTGTTCAGCCCCTTTGTTTTCTGGTTCAGGGCTCTGAGGCCTTTTTGGCGGCTGAGAACTTCCTTGTGTCTCATGGGAGGTGGAGGCAGGGCCAGACCTACAAACCTGCTCTCCAGACTCCAGCTTCCTGTCTGTTTCTGATAGCTTTGACATGACAGGAATAGTGGACATTAAGATGCTGTTTAATAACAGTGTGAAATTTCCTGTCCTAAGATGAAACCACAGGCTGCCTTGGAATAGTCTCACCTACCTGTCTGGCTTTAATGTTTAGGCTACAACTACCCTCTCCCAACTGGTAAGAAGTAAATGCATTTCCTGGTAGGCATTTCACAGACTGTGTGATGCAGTGGTTGGCCTTAGCTGGGAACCGTCTACAACATAAAAGTCCACTTGGGCTCCTCCTCTGCTTTACATTCCAGGAAGCGCTCTGACTGTACGGGAGGTGCCTCATTTCTGTATGAAGTGTGATTTGGTTGCTTTATGACAGTTAACTTGAGAAGAGTCCCAACTGTATTAATTGACTGGTAATATATAGGTTAAACTATCTCTAGCCCTTACATGTTTAGAAATCTTTGCTTTGCCTGCCTGCTTACTTGGAATGTAAGCATGAGGGGAACACACTGTTGACATCACCGAAGCCACAGCCACGTAACTAAGGCCTTAACGTTCTTACGTGATGTTCAGTGCACCGCCTTCCTGCATTCTTTCTGTAACTGATGTACGTACTTTTGCCCATTCTTGTATTTACAAGAGACAGATTTAAGAGTTATTTTCTGAGTGTGTCGTATGTCACTTTAAAAAATGACATTTGCAAAAAATGATAGTCAGAAATTCTTGTCAGGGGAAAGTAATACTCTTAATGTCTCCTTCTGTTATCTTAGCTCAGAAGTTCCCCTAAAACAGATACTGTCTGCCGTGGGATTTAATTCTGGATTGTAATCATTCAAAATAAACCACTTTGAAAACAAGTTTTACCCATAAGGTAAAAAATACAGTCCCTTACAGGGTTTATCCCTGAATTGTGATCTTCTGCCACTCTAAAAACATTCAAGCACTAGTTTTCCCAGAGCTTTTGCACATTGCTTTCGGTGATTCTGATATGTGCATAGATTTTAAAACATTGACCTTTATGAGAATTAGGGGATGATCAAGGTTTTACCATGTGGAAAAAAACAACAAAACAAGGTAAATAAGTGATCTTCATATGCTAGCTTTCAAAGGAAGATAAACTATTGTGTGAATAAATAAACTGTTCAAAAATGTGGTTAAGTGTCATTTTCCTTTCTGAAAAACAGCAGCAGATTTGCTTTCCATGGAGTACGGCCACTCGTGTGCTCATGTTGCGTCAGGGAGTGATGGCCTGTCACTGACTTGAGTCCGCTGGCAGGTGATCTTCTCTTAGTGACCTTGACCTGGAGGTCAAGGGCTTTTGGGTAGGAGATGAGGACAGCTGCATTCCAGTCCTGCCTTGAGAGCCGAGCTTCTGGAGAGCTCTGGGCAACCATGGCCTCTTGGGAACTCCTGTGGGGTAGGCGCAGAGAAGTGAGAACATCACCCTTGAAGGGAGAGAGAGTTGGGTCTTCCTGCATTTCTGATTGTAGAAATCATGATGTGTACCTTTTAGGCAATTTGGAAAATAAATTATATTAAAAAAATAATGCTAAGTTCTGCCAGTCCAGCATCAGTTCCTGTGAGTATTTCCCTGTCATAGTGCTTATCAAACATAGCCATAAATTACATACAACTTTGCATATTTTTTAACTTAATCTACTTCCTCAGGTGTATTGATAACCAAGTATAATGACTGCAAAAATGCTTTTTGCGATCCTAAAGTATCTTTATGATCACCGTCTTGACTAAGGTTTTGAGCACTGTAATTACAGTGTAAAGCTTGATTGGTCAGGTAATTACCTTTCTAGTTATTCATACATTCCCTACTACCACATTTCTCTTGTTTTAAAACTGGTTTTCTTGTTTTCCAGTTGTTCCAGTGTATATTAATAACACCCACCTTGGGAAAGGTGTAGGAAACTACGAAGATAGCTATTCATTATCGTAGATTTCATTCAGTGGTGGGTGACCAGACCCATGCATTAGCGGGTGTGATGCGCTTCAGAAAGCGTCCTGACACTTGACCGGTACCTGGGGAGATACCCCTTTATGGCGGGGAGTGGAGACCTGGCATGGTCTTTTGTTTTCAAGCTCCAGTCATTTTAATCTGCAGCCAGAAAACTGCTTTAGAGGCTTTTTAATGCCAAAGCAAGGTAGAAAATCGGTTTTAAATAAGACTGAAGTCTTAACAATATAGGTAACCTGCATTTTCATAATTCTTAGTATGTTAACATTTATTAAGTTGCAGGCATCACCTTTAGGGATTGCTACTGCATAAGCTGTCTTGGTGCCAAGTTAGGTTGGGTAGAACACCAATAAAGATTTTTAGCTTGCAAAAGGATCTAAATTGTCCAAAAATGAATGATTTGACAAATGTTCTGAGGTTCAGCTTTAATAACTGCTTTGCTAGCAGACACCCAAAGTGATTACCCACCTGAGAAATGTGTTTCACCCATCATGTTTCTCAAAGCACGGAATGGTTTTGAAGGTCTTTATCACAGCGTGCCGGGTGTTACTTTTAGGTCAACTCGTTGTCCTCACCCTCGTCCCAGGATACAGGTACTGTTCTTAACACATTTGTCGCGGAGGGGCAGACAGGCTTAGGGAAGTGAAGGATGCTCAGGTTTAAGGGCTCTAGGTAACAGGGCAGGCGCTGGATCCCGATGACGTCCTAGAGCCCAGGCTCTTACCCACTGAGGTCCATCACCTGGAGGGGGTACCTTGAGTCCTGTCCTAGTCAGCACCGTCTCTCGTGTGGTTCTTCTGTGATGCCTGTGTTCGACTGCACAGATGATGCAGCCCTCCCTCTGTGCCCGAGGATGGATGGGTTCCAAGATTCCCCCAGGAAACCATGACTCAGGGGTGTCCGACAGTCACTTGTATGAAATGATTGAGTCCCGTCAGCTCTCTTGTATGCACGATGTGCATCCCACACACGCAGAGGGCAGACTGGAACCTTGGAATCTTGTGGTCCTGAA
The DNA here is from genome assembly GCA_007570785.1 of Antilocapra americana. NCBI lineage: Eukaryota > Metazoa > Chordata > Mammalia > Artiodactyla > Antilocapridae > Antilocapra > Antilocapra americana. Next base: position 39,040,007 of record ML662445.1, read on the forward strand.
TTTTCTAAGACCTTTTTTCTTGCCTTTATTTCCCGTAGAATTGAAATAACTGGCCACTGGGAATCTCAGCTCTTAAATAAAGCCAGGATGAGCATAGCCAAACACATTTATCAATGTCACATAAGCAGGAGACTGTGGAACTCAGAAATTGGCTTCTGTGTGACCTTCACAGCTGGAGGAACAGAGTGTGATTTGGGAGGGGAAAGAAATAATTGACAACTGAGTTACAAAAAAAGTTATGAAGAATTGCAGATACTTGTCCATTTGGACATTTCTAGCAGTAAGAATTTCTCATTTTAGTGAATTCCTTGTTTTAAGAAGTAGGGGTTTGTCGGGAGTTACATAAAGAATTTAATGTAGTTTTGGGGGCAAACTGCTTTTTCATCATGTGCTGTTTTAATTCTAAGTGTATCCTTAAATGTGCAGTATGTAGATAAATATACAAGGGTGTGTAGCAAGCTACTTTGATTTAACTTTAGGGAAATACTTGATTTGAAAGATCCAACTTTAACTTTTGAGAAGCAAAGGGAAGCTTTGTTGCAAAGTATTTCTTCGAATGCTGTTCTGTACTTTGCCATCAACTAAGTTTTGTGAAATAACTGAAATAAAAATCAGAATTTCTTGTAAAAGTTTAATGATCATGTTTAATTTATCACATTGAATTCTCATCTTCTCAAGGGAAAAATGCTCTTAGAACGTGAGCACCACCCACCACCCCCACGGAATTTGTTAACTGGGGAATTGCCTTACACATTTTAAGAAATTAGTTTCTTACCTAGATCCTACATTCTACAATGAGGAAATGGCTTAAGAATCTTTAATTTTTAATTGGGTAAAGTGTTCCTTTGTCAGACAAGTGGTGGGTGGAATTTTAGGGAGGTAAGTACATCGGAATATGTACTCATGTTCTTGACAGTGAACTTTATTATAAAGTGCTCAAAATTTGTGTGTCCTTAATATGAGGGCGCATGCGGTTTCAAGTTTTTAACAATGTGTAACATCGCTGTATCTGGTTGAGGGAGTAACTGTATAAATGTTACCAAGAAGTAGGTTTCAAGCTATGTAAATAAACATTTCTTTCCATCCAATACTTAGATCCCTTAACTCTCAAAAAGTACCTTGCAGAGAGAGAGACAGGCCTGGTTAGACTGCGCCACCGACTTAATGGACATGAATTTGAGCAAACCCTGGGGGATAGCCAAGGACAGGGAAGCCTGGCACGCTGCAGTCCGTGGGGTCACAGAGTCAGGGACGCCTGAGTGAGCAGCAACAACAGGCCAGTAGGAGACGAGGTTTCCGTTTGCGTCCTCACCCCAGGGTCACAGGGCTGAGATGGGCGTGCCTGCAGGATGGGGTTGCCTTTCCCCTGGGGCTTCATTGTTTTCACTATGAACTTTTCCTCAGCTTTGACATTTCATTTTTCCATATTTGCCTTTGATTTCTTGGCTTTTAAAAAGTAAATCATCTATAGCAGAAACTAGCACATCATCAGTGGTGAAGCAACTGTACTCCAATAGAAAGGAAAAGAGAAAACTCATTAGAAGGACTGATGTTCACTCTGTACACTTTCTGAGGACACTTCCCTCATGTAGACCGCTGACCCATGGTGTCTGGGGGTCCTTCTCGTCCTTGCATGAAGATGTTCTCCTCTAGTATGTCACCATCAGCACGTAGTGTGTTTGCCTGTTATAATCTGTGACATCAATGCCATCCTTTACTCAGCGTGCTGTGTCGAGTTCTCTCTTCGCTAGAAGTTCTTGGAGGTGTGTACACGTCTGGGAATCTCCCATGTCTCGTATGAGTTCCAGGACCTAACACACCACGTTTTTCTCTTCCCTGCCAGCTGCTTGCACTTGTCACAGGGATGTTTTCTGTTGCTGCCAAGGCTGGCGTTGAAATTGGGACGGCAAGACCCTGGAGGTCCTGGCCCTTCTGCTAAAGCCACGTCTTTCGCTGTGGGGTTTCCTTGTAGGAGGGAGATAGGAAGGTGGGCAGACGCTACCCTACAAGCCATCTGTGTGATGTGTGTACACAGATGCACAGAACTTGAGCTGTAAGTGAGTATGGGGAGGGAGGCGAGAATGCAGGTCCGTGTGTGGGACCCTCGTGTGGCTACACTGCCTTGCTGTCTGCTTACCCACGTGCTGTGGCCTGTGTGTTCGTACGTGTGTTGGACAGAGGTGGTTTTTCTTGCATGTTTTGAAAACGGTGGAATGTAAACACTGGGGCTTCTCACTTTGGGGGGCTCGAGGCACGGACTTGGTTCCTGTGTGTGATTCACTTCCTGTTTGAAGGCTCTGTCTTCCTTCTGGGTTGGCGGGACGAGTCCTGGACTCACCTGAGCCAGTGAGCCAGCTCAGGTCCTCATCTCGTGCGACTGGTGGCAACTTCTCCCCTGAGCTGGGCACTGGTGGGCGTGTGCTGGGGTACCATGACACCAGGTTAGGATTGAGCTCTGGAAGGTGAGATCCAGTGGGATCTTATTCTCAGGGGACAGTAGATGCCTGAAGACCCTTGACCTTCATCGACAGGTGGTTGGGCCCAGATGGTCCAAAGTGACGTCAGTTGAAACAGTCTTCAAGTCTGAGGGGCAATGGAAGCTGCTTCTAGGAGGAGCCGTTGCAGGTCAGGGCTTGCATAACTCCTCTCTGGAACACCTTTTAACAGAGAACTGGGAGGACTGGCCTTTCCAGGCTACTGTGTTGAGCCAAGTCCTGGTCCCAGGCATGGGCCTCCCCATTCCCCACTGTCTTTGAGAAGAAGGTGGATGAAGCTGCAAAATTGGCTTTTGTTGTTGTTTAGTCACTAAGTTGTGTCCAACTCTGTGACCCCACAGGGTGTAGGCTGCCAGGCTCCTTTGTCCATGGGATTTCCCAGGCAAGAATACTGCAGCGGGTTGCCATTTCCTCCTCCGGGAGATCTTCCTGATTCAGGGATCGAACCCAGGTCTCCTGCATTGGCAGGTGGGTTCTTTATCGCTGAGTCACCAGGGAGGCCCCCAAATTGGCTTAATGATGTTCAATTCAGTACAAATGAGAGCATGCTCTGGTTTCAGTCTCTCAGTACTGGATGTATTAAGTAATCTGCTTTTGAAAATCTTGGCGTCAAGACACTTATTCCACTTATTACACACTGCATTAGTGGCTAGAAGCTTGTGGCCACGATATGGTTTCAGAGTTTAAGCATTTTGCAACCCAGGCTCTTTACAGCTGGCCTTTCAACCAGTCAACTCAGATGACTAGCTGTATATATATGGTGTTTAGTGTTACAGTTTCAAGTGTGAGGCATGAGTTGCCTGGGAAGGAAGCTTGTCAAACGGTTTACTAGCCTGGGGCCTGGGATGACACGGCATGGGTAATGTTCTGAGTTTGGTCACATCCCTGGTTATGACCTGGGGTGTTTGTTCTCTGCGCCTCAATTTTTCCACTCGTAAGATGGCATCCTACCTACACCTGCTTCACTGAGCGTGAAGGGGGTGGGAAAGCAGAGCCTGGTGCCAAGCGGACGCTCAGCAGATGGAAGCAGGTGTTGTCCGCCTACAAGGGAGGCAGAAAGTGGGCCGTTGTCTGATTATTTGGGTCAGGAATTAAAGTACAATATCCAGAGAGGGGACTGGCTTGACATTTTGAAGTCGTGAACCAGATCTGCTGAAGGCAGTGCCTGGTCAAATGCAAACACCTTTAACTGACCCTGGCTTTGGAGAAGAAAGGAGCCTGGGTTCCGGTTTCAGCTCCGCCCTTGGACCTGGTGCAACCTCCGCAAGGTCCTCTTGGCAGCCACATGCCTGCTGGTCACACTTCCACGCAATCCAGGGGGGTGTGGTGAGGCCTGAGGAGCACTTTAAAGAACCCAGCATAGTTTCAGGTACATAATAAGCATATTAAAATTAGCATTTGTACTCTGTCCTTTGATCATGTATCAGAAAGATACAATAAGTATTTAGAAGTTTCTCACAGCTGCTTAATGGAAGTGAAGACCTTGAGTTAGAAAATGTAAAAATACCTTCACATTTAGAGAAGGGGTTGTTCTTCTTGTGTTACACATGACGCATTTTGGTTTTTTATTTCCATTTTTTTTTCTGAATATGAAGGTAACGCTGACTTAAGAAGCTTAGAAATTATAGAGATGCATATAGTAGAAAAGAATTCTGATACTACTCCCCAGAGATGGTTTATCAGCAGCTTCTTGAATGCTGAGCTAAGTATCAAGTACATAGAGTTAGTATAATATTTGATGTAAATATACATTAATATACTGAAGTCCAATACTTTGGCCACCTAATGCAAAGAACCAACTCATTGGAAAACACCCTGATGCCTGGAAAGATCGAAGGCAGGAGGAGAAGGGGAGGACAGAGGATGAGATGGTTGTATGGCATCACCGACTCAGTGGACGTGGGTTTGAGGAAACTCTCGGAGATGCTGAAGGACAGGGAAGCCTGATGTCCATTGAGTCCATGGGGCTGCAGAGTCAGGCACAACTGAGCCACAGAACAACACATACAAGCCTAGTTCTGTGGGTTGTACTGGGCTGCAGTGGGGTCATCCTGGGGAGAGTTTGGGGTCCCGCTGAGGGCACCCTCCAAAGCCCTTTCCTTGAGAGGCAGCAGCGCATTCTCTTCCTGTCCGCAGCTTGTAGGCTATTGTGCTAAACTGCCTGGTCTTAGGAAATGCTCCTTAAAATCTCAGCCCCAGTATTTTAACCACTGTGACATGTTTGAAATGAGACTCACCAGAATTCATTGGTTTCTAGTAACACCTGTGCTCGTAGCTTCTTTCAGGTTTTCTAAAACTAGGTCACTAACTACTAGGCTTCCTAACCTCTGACCTCTAGAGCCTTGCCATTTGGCTTTGGCCGAGAGGCATGGCTGGGTTTTAAAGCAAACAGGGATATTGGAAGTGTGGTGCGACCTCCACAGGGTACCTGGGGGGATACTCACTGAGTCCCAGGTGTCAGTGGGGTTGGACTTTGTTCCAGGGGATGTATGGGGCTAACGGCTTTCTAAGAAGATTTGGACATTTTGTTTTAATTTGGCACCTTCAACTCACTGTCTCTCAGACCCTTCCATTTTTTTAAGTTAAATGATAACCACCTTTTAATTTTTAAAAATAGTAAACCAAAGGCTGTGTGTGTGTTTGGGGGTGTGTGTGTGAGTGTGTTGGGGGTGTGTGTGTTCAGTCGCTCACTGTGTCCGTGTCTGACTCTTTGAGACCCCATGGACCGCAGCACACCAGGCTTCCATGTCCTTTATCATCTTCCAGAGTTTGCTCAGATTGATGTCCATTGAGTCAGCGATGCCATCCAACCATCGCATCCTCTTGTCGCCCTCTTCTCCTTTTGCCTTCAATCTTTTTTTTTTTTTATTGTTTTTGCCATACATTGTCATGATATCACCATGGGTTTACATATGCTTCCCCTCCGTGTCCCCCCTCCCTCCTCCCTCCCCTCCGGGAAATCTCGCTGCACCAGTCCCGAGCATCAATCCTGGGCTGGCGATTGATTAGACACATGACAATTAACATGCTTCAATGCCCTTCTCCCATATCATCCCACCCTTGCCCTCATCCACAAAGTCCACAAGTCTATTCTATACATCTGCGTTCCTTTTGTTGTCTCCCATGTTGGGTTCTCATTACTGTCTTTCTAAATTCCATATATATGCGTTAATATACTGTATTGTTGTTGTTTTGTATTGTTTGCCTTCAATCTTGACCAGCGTGTTGGTCTGAAAGGCTGGCAAGCTCACAACTGAATTGTTGTAAAGCTTAATTCTGCCACCAGGTGGCAGTGCAGCCTCAAGTCTTGAGGGGGACGGGCAACCCCAGCGAGCTGGTTTATCATCGCAAACAAATCAGACTTTTATGTTTATTATGCAAAGTGTCATTACCAACTGGAGGAAGTGTTTGTCTTGATTCTAAGGATAGATACGAAACTTCTCTCTCCTTCAGAAGATAACAGATAGCTGATGTAAAGTTTGTTTTTCCATTATAAAATTGGGATAATTACAGCAATAATGTGGATAAACGCTAGTGATGTCTTTAATGAAAAGATGCTATAGAATAATACCTTTAATTTCATTACTGACTTTCATTGTAAGCTTTAATTTTTTACGATATCTCATAATTGCATAAGGCATTATGTGTTTTTGTATCTGATTCTTGATGAGCAGCTTTTTAAGTTAACGATTCAAGTTGTTGAATTCTGGGTTCCATGTAGCACACCCTGCCCACCTGGCTAATGTGTAAGAGGCCTATGTACTGACTTTCAGGTTGAACCTTGGCGAAGGAAGAGGAAAGCTTCAACACGGGCTTGAGAACAACAGAAATTTAAAAAGTAAATCTCCTAAGCAGAGACATCACTTTGCTGACAAAGGTCTGTGTAGTCAAAGCTATGGTTTTTCCAGTAGTCATGTAGAATGTGACAGCTGGACCATAAAGGAGGCTGAGTGCTTAAGAATTGATGCTTTTGAATTGTGGTGTTAGAGAGACTCTTGTGAGTCCCTTGGACTGCAAGAAGATCAAACCAGTCCATCCTAAAGGAAATCAACCCTGAATATTCATTGGAAGAACTGATGGTAAAGCTGAAGCTCTAATGCTTTGTCACCTGATGGAAAGAACTGACTTGTTGGAAAAGACTCTAATTCTAGGAAAGACTGAGGGTAGGGGAGAAGGGGGTGACAGAGGATGAGATGGTTGGATGGCATCACTGACTCAATAGACATGAGCTTGAGTAAGCTATGGGAGATAGTGAAGCACAGGGAAGCCTGTGCTTCAGTCCATGGGTTCGCAAGGAGTCAGACACAACTGAAGTGACTTAGCTTGTACACACATCTTCACAGCAGAGTGTTTCCTGACAGTCTCAGTCTATGACAGTGATGCTTCTGGCTAGAAATGCCTGTGGTGCTCACCTGGATCATCCCACCTGCAGCAGCCGCTACAGACATCTCCCTGACCAGGGTCCAAGGATGTGGCTGGATCAGGCCTTGTGGGTCTTATGCCTGCAGAATGCACCTTAGCAGCAAGCATCAGGAAACTTTAGAAAAAAGAAGGTTTATGACTCACCAGTCCTGGAGGACATGCGGCACACCTGGACCACACACTGAGGTCAAGGTTGAGGGAGGAAAGGAGTGAGGACCTGGGGCTTGGTCTTTGTTAGGGACCCAGGTGGGGTGCTCTGTAGGTTCACTCTTTAATGGCAAGTTGAAAGCATAAGGGTAGGAACTGGGGTGCAGGCAGAGAGGAGCGGGTCACTTGAGGGGTCAGTTATCTGGGTCACCCAGGGCCTTCTGAAAGGGGACCTTCCTGGGTGGCCAGCTCCTTGCCGAGTTGTGTAGCTGGATGTCTTTGAAGAGGGTGCCTCCACAGTCACAAGCTGATGGTCAGGAACTTAGTGTCCCGGGGGTGGAGCTGGCCTTGGAGCCTGGACCCTGTCCTCATCTGTCAAACCATACGCCTGGGCAGGTGGGCAGAGGGAACGATGCCTCTGGGTGAGGAACTCTGGTCCCGTGGCCAGTCTGGAAATGAATGGCGGTGTCTCCCCTGCGATGAAGGGGGCGTTTTCCCCTCTGCCTCGCACAGCGCACCAAGACGAAGGGAATGATTGGCCTGCTCCACAGGCAGCTCCTTCTGAAGCTGCCAGCCTGGAAGGGAAAACAGAGGGTGGGGGCCACTGGGACCGTCTGCTTCTCGTTAGGCTGTGCAGAGTGAGGCATGGGTGGAGTTCATTATTGCCAGTATATGGTTTAGCCTAAGGATGAATAAATACACTTCCTCGACCTACCTCAATAGAAAGGAATGATGCCTCAGGACACTTATCAATTAAAAAAAATCTGATTTTAACTTTTGGGGAACAGTTTTAGATTTATTCCTTTGCATACCATTTCTAATGATGTTCTTTGACTTCTAAGAAGACATTTTTGATTGACCGTAAAGAATAAAACAATCTTTGTGGTGTCCAAACCATGTTCCACAAATTCAGCCTGGAAGCATCTGTGAAAAGGAAACAAACAAGGCAAAAGATGCCACACAAAGTTTCAGAGACTAGAATGTAACCTTTGAGAAAATGTTGACTGCAAAGCAGGCATTCCATTGAGTTTTGAGGTAGTTTTGGATGGTGTTTTTCCTGTGAAGTTGACTTCGCTGTGAAGGTCCACCTGCCTTTTCTCCACATCACTCCCTTCCTTCAGCACCCACAGACCCTGCCATTGTTTGAGGTGGCATTTGCCAGGTAAAAACATTGACGCTGCTTGGTCGAGGGGATGATCACGTGCTATGAGCAGTCAGAAGTCAGTGGGAGACTTCTGGAAACTACTGGGACATTTCACTTTCTTATTTTTGCTAATGTTATTTTTTCCTTGATATTATTTTCCAGACTGAAACACGAATTTGGTTGGCTTTGCCTCTAGTGGTTGTCTTGGGACCATGAAGTAAAGACTGAGGATCATAGACCTTTTCTCCTGCCAGCCTTCCCACCCCTCACAATTGACCAAAGGTGTCCATTCTACTTCCAAAACCAGGCAGAGAGGAACTGGGAAACCTGACTGCCATTAGCAGGGTCTGCTGCTTCCCAAAAGATTCTGCTGTGTTTGAATGGTGTTCCTGAACTCTGATGTGTCCTAGCCTACCCTTGCTACAGCCTGTCTTTTAAATAATTTATCTGAAAATGTCATCATTTCATCTATATCCTGGGAGGGTATTTTTGCTGGGTGTACCGTCTAGGTTTGCAGTTTTCTTTCAGTCCTTTAAAAACATGCTTTCATTGTCGTTGGCTCCCACTGGTCCTGTGAGAAGTCAGCCATCGGTCTACTTGTCACTCCTTTAAAGGAATTTGCCTTTTGGTTCAGGTTGTTTGGGACTCTCTGTGCTTCCGGGACCTGCATGTCTCTTTTCTTCAGTAGGTCAGGAATGTTTTTAGCTATTATTTCTCCCACTAGGTTTTCTTTCCCTTTATCTTTCTCTTCTCCCTCTGGGACCCTTATCTGGCAATGTTTGGAAGCCTGTAGTTGTCTCTTAAACTATCTTCTTTTTTTTCTTTTTGCTGGTTCTGATGGGAGTGATTTCTACCAGATTGTCTTCCAGATCCCCGGTCTATTCTTCTGTATCATCTAATCTGCTCCTGGTTTCCTTTAGTATATTTTAAAAATTTCAGTTATTGTATTCTTCAGCTCTGATTCAGTTCTGTTTAATATTTTATCTCTTTGTTGAAGTTCTCAATGTGTTCCTCCATTCTTCTGAGTTCAGTGAGCAATTTTATTACTGTTACTTTTTAATATTTGTTTTTATATATTTGACTGCACTGGATCTTAATCACAGCTTGTGGGATTTCGTTACCTGACCAGGGACTGAAACCCAGCCCCCACATTGGGAGCGTGGAATCCTAGCTTCTGAACCACCAGGGAAGTCCCTGCTCTTGACTCCTTACCTGGAAGATTGCTTATCTCTGTTTTGTTTAGTTCTTTTCCTGAAGTTTTGTCTTGTTCTTTTGTTTGGGACCTATTCCCTTATCTCCTCACTGTGCCTAATTGTCCAAAACATATGCACAATGGTGTTTTGCAAAAGCTCCCTGTGATTTTAATGAGTACTGAGATTGAGATTTTCCCAGAACAAAATATGATAAAGGTAATACTAAAAGGGAAAGCAACAGCCTAATCTCACACATGGATATCTCTGCAAAAATAAAATATTAATATATAAATATCAACTGTCATAAAAATTTCACTAAATAGACTTTATTGCAGCAACACATGAATGAGTCCCTCACAGAAAAGTTATGAGCATAATTTATTACTTTGCATTTTCTATGGAGAAAATCCATAAGAATCTATCAATACATGTTGAAAATTTAACAACCAAATAAAAACTTTTTAATACGAATGGAAAGAAATTGCTGAGATGAAATAAAAATCTGTTTGGTAGATATTATAATTCCTACCAATACCTGGTTTCTGTCTCCTTCCAGCCATCCAGATGGTTACACTTTTCAGTTGCCCTGAAGCTCTATGGGTGGAGTCATGGTGTGGGTGGGGGAGGTGAGAACTGTGGGTGTTCTTCCTTACTCGGTGATCCAGGAAGCTTTGTGTCATGGTGTCAGATCCGTGGGATCGAGATGTGTTTTTCCATGGGGAATAGCATGCCTGGGGTTTATCCAGACCCAGTGTGTGAATCCACTGAGATTTTGGAGTTGTTTGTTACCACAGAGAAGATAACCTCTTTTAACCAGAGGTTTGGAGAAAAGTTTGCCTGCAAAGGGCCCAGATAGTAAATATTGCAGATATTACAGGACACAAGGTCTCTGTCACAACTACTCAACACATCTGTTGTAGCAGAGAGCCACCATGGATAATATGTAGTTGAGGAAACATGCCCTATTCCAGTAAAATTTAATTTATAAAAGTGGGCAGCGGTTGAAACATAAAACATACAGCATTTCTTTGTGGGTCTGACCTACTTTATTAACATAAGACCCTCCTGGTCCATCTGTGTTGCTGCAAATGGCAAAGTTTCACGCTTCTCGGTGGCTGAGTAGTAGTCCACTGTGTCTGTGTGTGTGTGTGTGTGTGTGTGTTCACACATCCAGTTATCAGTTGATGGACCCTGAGGTTGTTTCCACACATCGGCTGTTGTCAGTACTGCTGCTGTGAGCATTGGAGTGCGCGCACCTTTTCTAGTTAGTGTTTTCATTCTCTTTGAATACAAACCCAGGAGTGGAAATGCAGGGTCACATGGTAATTTTAAATTTTTGAGGAGCCTCCATACTGTGTTCCACAGTGGCTATGTCAATTTACATTCCCACCACCGCTGTATTAGGGTTCCCTTTTCTCCACACCCTCGCCAGCATTTGTTATCGCCTCTTTGGTGGTCGTCTTCTGACAGGTATGAGGTGATACCTCGCTGTGGTCTTGATTTTCATTTCACAAGCCTGTTGACCATTTTTGTATGTCTTCTTTGGGGAACCGTCTAGTCCTCTGCTCATTTGAAAATCGAATTGTTTGCTCTGTTCATCAACTCAATGGACAAAAGTTTGAGCAAGCTCTGGGAGTTGGTGAAGGTCAGGGAAGCTGGCATGCTGCAGTCCATGGGGTTACAAAGAGTCAGACATGACTGAGTGACTGAACCATATGAAAATATATACGAACATATAAAAATATGTATGTTCATACATACATATTTGGCGATGCCTCATGACTTGTGGGATCTCGGTCCCCTGGCCAGGGTTGAACCCAGGCTGTGGCAGTGAAGGCACTGAATCCCAGCCCCTAGGCCCCCAGGAGCTCCCTGTTTGTTTGCTTTCTAGTTGTTTGAGTTTTTTAATGTTTTTTGGATATTAACCCCTTATCGTATTTATGATGTGCAAACCTTTTCTCTTATTCCATAGGCTGCCTTTTCATTTTGTTGATGGTTTTCTTTGCTGTGCAGAAGCTTTTTAGTTTGACCCCATGTGATCATTTTTGCATGTTTTAGGTGAGCACAGAGGCTTTGTGGTCAGTTGGTTAACAGGGGAGCCGGGCAGCTGCAGGCTGCCCTCTGGGTGCATCCCATTAGGTGAGGGCACAGCGCACGTACGTAGGAGCTTGAATGTCATGAGCAAGAGGAACAAAAGAAGGAAGCTTGTTTTTCTGGCTCCGCTGCGGCTGCTGGAGGAGTGCGGGCAGGGAGGCCGCAGCCGATGCCTGCCTCCTGGCCGCGAGGGCCAGACCGCTGCTGGCATTGCCTAACCACTATGGTCAATGAACTTGCCTCCTATAAAGTCTGCAGATGCTCTCTTGAGAAGCGTGCAGGGTGCATACCCAGATGATTTTGTGAAAAAACGAATTAGGTTGTTTGGTACAAAAGCTGCACATATTGAGAGTTTGTGAAACTTTTGAGGTCCCAGAGAATCAGGCTTCCTGGTGTCATCATCAAACACCATCAGTTGTTCTCATTTTTTCCTGAGGGGCACTGGTGCTGAATTGAAATCCATGAATCAACTCAATTCATCGGGATGTGCAGAGCTTGGACTGTGGGCTCCACACCAGGCTTAGAGCCTGGATGACAGGAACTATGTATGACACAGTCATGACCTCCAAGGAGTTGAGAGTCCATGCTTTAAGGAAGAAGTCCAAGTTTCTTAACTTATGTGGGATTTCATGTCCTGGCCCTGCCTCCTTTGGCCCCCTCTTCTCTGGGGCAGATATTTACTTTTTCAGGAAATAAAACTTGGGGCAGTCTGAATCTCCCTGTGTCCACAGAATTGGGCCCACAACATGTTGAGTGACCATGTCCTTGTGCTGTCTGGGGGTCTTGGGGATATCACCGTGCTCCCGGAGAGCTGGTGGCAAGTTCCTTATGGCTGGCAAGACCTCAAGGGTCGTCTCGGTTTTCTTGTCATCTTCACGTCTCAACTGAGAAAGCAGGAGGGGAGGAGGGGGTGGAGGCTTCAATATTTGAAAGCACCAAACCCAACAGAATTTATGTGGACATTGTAATTATTACTAGGCTGAATTAATGAACTCTGTCCTCTCCTTTTTTGGCTGGAAGAACATAAAAATCCCAATGAAAGGAAACAGATGTCTTTACTCTGAGCATTTCCAAAGGAAACTGCAGTTAAAAACTGAGATGCCACAGAAAGGCCTGCCGAATAACGGAGATGCTCCAGTAGAGTTTTTGCTCCCGAGCTGCGTGTGAGCAGAGTGGGTGCCTTGGCCAGCACAGCCCCCACATCAGAGGAATCACACCAACAGCGTTGTGAAAACGTTTGGGTAAAAGCTTGAGTTGTGCTTCTCGTTGCACTCGGTTTTCCTTTCAACCAAAAGCTGAGTCAAAGAAGTCAGTCCCCAGGAGGACTCGTGGGCTGGTAATGAAATGTGATTTATGAGCCAGGAGGAGCAAAGGCCGCCCACGGGGAGGGTGATCTGTGCTCAGTTTCTAGGCCCTGGGGTAGCAGGCGAGCACTCGGGGTCACCCCTCAGTGGACGAGACCCCACATCCCCAGCAGGAAGGCCTTCGCCCAGGGTCACTGCTGTTAGGAAATTCAAGGCTGGCCCTCCTGCTGGACTCTGTGTCCAGGGTGTGACCCTGGCTGGTGGCTTGGGTGCACTGGGGAAGCTCCCTTTCACCATACAGGCTGGAAGGATGAATTTCTTCTCTCTCCAAGCAGGGAGATCAGTGCATACTGTCCCTCTTAGAGTCTGCTTTCCTACAAAACATCAGAGTGCAAAATTCTGCCCATGTTTTCAAAGAGGCCCAGGACTCATCTTGTGTCTCTCCATCTTTGCTTTCTTCATCTTCTCTTCTCTTCCTTTCCTTCTACCAATGCTATTCAGAGACTGAGACTCAAGGAAAACAAGAGGGAAGCTTGGCACATCCCACTACTGTGGTGGGGACCCCAGAGGTGGTGCTTGTTGTTGGCAGAGTCTAGTGGGGGCACCCAGCCCTGGGTGCCAGGTAGCTGGCATGGTGGTCCAGGTTTGCTGGGCTCTCTGGCAGCCCCTCTGGGACCAGGAGGCCTGAACTTTGCCGGGCCCCTCTGCTGGCCCCGACCCCCGGCTGTGTTCCACGGGCCAAAGGGAGAGAAGGGCCCCATGGCTCTCAACATCAGAACGTTTGCTTTAATAGATGCCTTTGTCCCTTGAGGCTGCTGGACCCCACAGGGCTCGAATGAATCACCAACTAAAATGGATAGGGCATCGAGTGTCCAGAGGAGGTGTGGGCTGGGCTTCAGGTCAGCTCGACCAGTCTTGCTTTCCTGTTGGATCGTTTGTTTGATGTTCTCAGGCAACTTTTGAAGGATGTGGGTGGGTGTGCCCTAATTTTGATTTATGGTTTAGCTGTCTACTTCTAAATTAAAATGCCCAGCAAACAAAAGGCCTGGCTCTCGGGTCCAGGAAGTGAATTGTAGAAGCTCGGGGAGGGGTGATGGGAGCCAGCGGGCACAGGCTGAGATGGGCTGAGACAGGCTGCAAGCTGGTTGAGGATGAAGTTAATCCTCAGTCCTGGAGGGTCGTGCCTGCCAGGAATCTGAGCTGCTGCTGTGTTAATAGAAGTGCAGTGTTTAAGGCATGAGGGCCTGTCCCACTCAGCCTTTGCTGGACCACCCGGGCAGGGCGACTGGTCCTGCAAGGGGCGCCTCTCTCCACTGGGGCACATCTGCTGGGGCGCTTTGCCAAGAGGAGAGCTGGGGCCTCGTGGACCCCCAACCATGCTGCATGAGAAATGGGGGAGGGGACACACACCTCGGCTAAGAGGGCTGATGAGCCCCTGGACCATGTAGGCGCTGCTCCCGTGAGGCTGGGCTAGAACACGCTGTGGGAGAAGGGGGCTCAGCGTGAGCCCCTGGGGGGCAAAGACTCCGTGATGGGGAGATTGTGTACCTACCTGGTGTGCGAGGGTCACAAAGAAGGTCGAAATTAGTGACTTTAAAGTCTTCTCCGGCTGAGAGATTTTCATGATCTTCAAATGGACAAATCTATATTTTTCATGGGTTTGAGTGAAATTCGGAAGGTGTGTCAGGAGGAGTCAAGCTCCTATGTGATCTATACGAGCCACTAGGAACAACTGGAGCAGGACTTGGCTCAGTCTGTGCCCAGAGCCCACACCCCGTGTGACCCTGGATTCGCCCTGTGGTCTGATGCCCTGCAGGCCTGCCTGCCTTAGCAACCCTGTCCACATCCCTGTCCATGTCGAGCATGTCCCTGGGAGGAGATGGTTAATTGCCCATGACATTCGCTGGTCATCCAGAAGTTGGTAGGGAGCATGGAACACAGGATTCGTTTCCCTCCTCTGATGCTGCCCTGCAAACCCATGCGTGTTCTGGGAGAGGCTGAGCCGGCCCTCTGGGCCGACAGTGAGGAGACAGGTTCAGGCTGCCTCCGAGGAACCCAACACATGGGAGCAAACTGACAGCCCAGTCATTTTGAGTTTCCAGTCTGGGGCCAGAACGCAGGCTATTCAAACCCTGAAGGCAAACCCTCCTGCTTTTGCTTCTTGCAAGAGAAACAGAGGGTCAGCGCCAGTCACCCTGGTAGGGCCCAGGGCAACCGGTTAGAAACGTCTCTGAAGGCCGTGTGTGAAGGCCGTGTTTCCAAAGGCCCCCAGAGAAAAAGGGGCAGCAGGGAAAGTAGCCTGGGGTGGACCACAGACCACCCTCCCACCTCCCCCAACGGGCTGCTTGGAGGGAAAGAGTGTCAGACACCCAGGGGCCTCCTCAAGCCGCCCTGCCACTGCTCCAAGGATCATGGTGCCCACATTCCTGAGGCTGGATGTCAGCTGCCTCACTGGGCCTCACTGGGCTTTTGGTGGGCACTGGGATGCCCAAAGGACACTGTCCTGGTCTGAGGGTGAAGATAACACATTAGCCTGCTTGGTACTTGCCTTTCTTATCGTTCACCATCCCCTTGGGATGAGCAGGACCTTCTAGAAAGGCTCTGTGACTCCAGCTGGTGTGGACGAACTGCCAACTAAGGGACCACAGGTGTCTGAAGACCCTCAGTGGGGGTCACTCTTCAGGCTGACATTTGAGACCAGGGTTCTCAGCTGGGTCACAGTGCTGGGGCATGGCTGGTCGGTGAGGGAGACACAGACGTGAAAACTGGGGCATGACACAAGGGAGCTGAGGGCAGTGTATGTGCTGTGTGTGCATGAGTGTGCGCATATGTGTGGTGGGGGCAGACAAAGAGGGGCTGAGGGAGAAATAACTGATGAACTTGGGGAGAAGTTGAGCTGGACTTATTCTGACCTCACGTAGCCCTGGAGCGCTTATGTTATAAATCATTTTCTTATGAGGAATTCACTTCCTGAGCTTCGCACAACTTCCCAAGCCTGGCCTGTGCATGAGAACAGAACCTAGAAATCAGAGAAAATGATGGTTTGTGCAAATGTGGTTTGAGACCACAGCGGGTGATCCCACCAGCTTGGGGAGTAGAGGCTGGACGGGCTTTGGCTCTCACTCCCAGAGCCTCCAAGGCGGAACTTCCAAGAGCACTGGTGACCACAGGGCCTTGAACACTGGACTGAAAAGGGAATTAAAGGGAATTGGGGCCTGGGGATGTTCCCTGGGTTGGAGCATCAGTATGGCCTTTGTTCGTCAGAACTGGGGTGTCCAAGGCCCACCCAGTGCTCCCTCTCTGGTCCCGTCTGCAAGCACATCCATGGTTCTGACCCCTGTGGGTGCACGCTGTGTGCTCAGAAATCGTGACTGATTCAACTCATGAAAAACAAAATCCTCGAACAAACGAACTGCTCTGGTCCTGAGTTAACAAGGAAAGTTCTTTCTTGAGTGGTGTCTCTTTCCTTTTGCCCCTTAGCTGCTCTGTGGCTGCTCTATGTTGTCCGGAGCTTCCTTTGGGCAGGTTCTGTGATGTCTCGGCCCCCTGACGGCACAGCTCAGAACCTCCCACACGCCCAGCCCAGGTTAGAGTAAAGTTGACCTTGGTGGACACCTAAGAGACCATCTATTAAGGTGTAGCAGGCAAATGGAGGGAGAGGCTCTGAAACTCTTCACCGAGTGAGGTTCTGAGATGTGCCATTGCATCTAAGGCACTGCAGTGATCACGCTGTGGAGATTAAACGAGCTTTATCAGCACCATACCAGTGAGTCCGCTAATCCCGAAGGTCTGAGGGCCTGGAGTCCCCTTTGTGCTGCTCTGCAGCTCAGACCACACCCGCCAGCCTCCTGGGCACTGCTCTCGGATGGCCGGGTGCACCTGGGGTTCTCACCTCCCCACCCTGGCACTAGGATGGCAGGTGTGGAGCAGACCCTTCCTGGGCGGATGATGACTGCCCTGTGGGGCTTGCCGCAAACCCCTATTGCTCCATGACCCCATGTGTAGTGCTCTCTCCGAGGTTTCCCTGGGCGGAGGCTGCACAAGGAAGGACTGTCTCCAGGGCCAGGCTGCAGCTTCCAGTGCCAGGTGTTCCATAGTCAACATTGCTCTTCCTTCCAAACTCTGCAAGGAGGCCTTGGTTTCCGTGGACAGCCCTTTAGTAGCTGCGGCACGTGGGCGCAGTAGTTACGGCTCCCGGGCTCCAGAGCACAGGCTCAGTAGTTGCAGCTTGAGGGCTTAGTTACTTCGCAGTATGTGGGATCTTCCTGAACCAGGGCTCAAACCTGCATCTCCTGCATTGGCAGGTGGATTCTTAACCACCTAGCCACCAGGGAGGTCCATGCATAGAATCTTGCACAGCAAGGACACCAAGTCAAGGAAAGCTGGTCTTCTTCTGCACTAAAAACTGAGGGGTGAGGCTGGCTTGTGTCTTTCATTTCTGTTCACTTTAGGATTTAACATTCCTCTTGTCAGTGTACAAAAGAGACCAGTGGGACAAGCACTTACCTCTCAACTGGGCATTTAGATGTCATCAACTGGCTGAGCAGACAGAGCCCACCCTGAGCTCTCACTGTGGTGGTGGTTTAGTCACTAAGTCATGTCCCTCTTTGTGACACCACGGACTGTAGCCCGCCAGGCTCTCTGTCCATGGGATTCTCCAGGCAAGAATACTGGAGTGGGTTGCCATTTCCTTGATGGATGGATCATGCCATTTCCAAGATCCAGGGGATCTTCCCAACCCAGGAATCAAATCCTGGTCTCCTGCACTGCAAGCAGATTTTTTACTGACTGGAGCTATGAGGGAAGCTCCACTCTCAAGGCAAGCCCTTTCTTTTAAGAGAACAAACAGTATTCTGGGCTCAGGTATTATGGCTGGAAAGAGCCACAATAGGAAACCAAGGAAACGGCAGGCTGGATGATTCACATCAAAACCGCTGGGCATTTTACAAGGCATCTCAGTGGAGCTAATTATAACCCCAGCATCATTCTGCCCATTCCTGGTTTTCAGAAGGCAAAGCAGGCACTGACATCATGCACTCCCTTGTTTGTTTAGCTGGTTTCTGAGGCACGGAGGATTTATCCCACCTAATCTGTGAGCCACAAACCCAGCCTATGATGCCTGCTTGTAGTGCAGTGCTGGTCCTACTGGCCAGGTGCTCGGGGCCCATGGAAAACACACCTGCAGGGCACCATACACATTGTTCTCTCTGGGCATGAGGATACCTTGGCATGATGGATTCTGAACTCCATGAGACCAGTGCAGTGGGAATTTCCCAGCCTCCAGGACTTGTGTTCTGGCCAGTTCTCTCTGTGACTTTGAATCCATGTGGTGAAGATGCCAACCCCCACTCCAGAGCTTTATGGCCAGCAAAACGCTCTCACACCCGGTGGTCTGTTTGTCCTCAGGACAATCTGTGGGGTGGCCAGGACAGTGTGATCAAATGCAGGGTGATTAAGTGTTCTTCGGTAGCAAGCAACACAAACTAGTTTTGGCTAAGTTCAGCCAAAAAAAAAAAAAATTATTGGGAGGCTATAGAGGGCTTGTGTTTATAAACTTTCTTACTCCACAAATTATTTTGTGTCCATTTATTTATAAACATGGGACAATGCAGAAGAAAACGCAGTTGAGGGAGTTAGAATGAATGGAAAATAGAGGATGGAGTTCAGGCTACTGAAGCCAGGAAAGGGTCCACATCTGTCCTCTTGATAGGAGAGTCCATCTCCCAGGGACTGGGCTCTGCTGGTCCCAGGCTCTTGTCCAGCTCTTTGCAGTGAAAAGAGAAATACCCCTGGCTCTATGATTACGGCCTCAAGCCACCTCCTTTTCTCTGTCTACTCCCCCGTCCTGGCTGAGAGCAGCCTCGCCGTGGCTTCAGCATCTTTCTTGAGCTCCGGCCTCCAGTTTCAGACTCCTTGCTGGATGTTCCCACCTCCAGGTCCTGCACTCGATCATCCTGATTACATCCACAACCGAAGACGATAGTGTTTCTCTGTCTGTATTTTTCTAACTGGCGCTTGAGCACAGGACGTTTCCCATCTGGAACGCCTCAGGCCCTTTTTCTTCTGTCTGGGGAATGACTGTTGACCTTTTAAGTCCTGTTCAAAGGTCACCATCTCCGAGGCTCCTGCCGAGTCCTCAGGATGGAGTGGTTGCTGCCCCCTCGGTGTCCTGGCGTCTGGCCCCTGGTGGTCATTGAACCCATGGGCTACTGCTGCCCTCTGTGCGTCTTGTTCTGGGGCTTGCTTTGACCAACATGTACACTGGGATCAGCACAGCTTTGGCCGTGGGAATTCCTCCCTAAATGCTCCCTGATGCAGAAGGCTGGGGAAGCCGAGGTGGACTCTTTCCTGATTGCCAGGAAGACAGTCCGAGTCACTGCATGCGAAGATGTGAGTACTCAGCCCGGTGATGATGGGAGACCCTGGAACTTCTCACCTGGTAGGTCAGGGCCTCTGCAGGAGAAAGATGCTGAGAACTCCTGCAGAGGTGGGAGTAACAAAAACGTGGTGCGGTTTTTGGTTTCTGATCTCTGGGAAGAGCTACAGAAAACAGAGATTATGCTACAAAACAGCAGTCAGAAGCATTCGCCTGGCTGTGAAGTCAGCTTTTGCCTGGCTGTGATAAAAAGTTTGCCTGTGGCTGATTTAATGCAAGACTGTCTTCACCTCTAAAACATCCCAGAAATATTTGAAAGTGGCTGTGTTCTGGGAGATTCCTCCAGGCAAGATCTCCTTGAGCCTGGGAGACACCAGGGCTTAGTTAAGTCTGGCATCGATAGATAAGTCTGTCAAGGAAAAACTGAGAACTTGATGTGAATCATTAAATGTTTCTTTGAAGCTTGCCCCTCTTATGATAGTGAGCTATAGTTACATGCTTGTGTCTCAAGAGGATGTGGCCAACAATGAAACAGGTCCCTGAAATAAAACTATCTAAAGGCCGAGTCATCTTGGAAATATCAACTATGACTTAAAATATTTAAGATGTCTCACAATGTTTATGATGTATTTTAGACTTTTGGATGGGCAAAGACCCTAAGATGAGCAAATAAAGCCATTAAGACTTTTGCAGTGTGGAATGAAAAGATGGGAAAGGGTGATATTATACAGTTGATGCAATCATAAGATGCTTCAATCGGCCTAATGTTCAACCTAGAGACCAGAGGGAAGTTCAGGGCTGATCAAATGTTTCAGTGTACTGAGTGAAGTAACCTTTTATAGAACGTGCTACTGCTGCTGCTGCTAAGTCGCTTCAGTCGTGTCCGACTCTGTGCGACCCCATAGACGGCAGCCCACCAGGCTCCCCCGTCCCTGGGATTCTCCAGGCAAGAACACTGGAGTGGGTTGCCATTTCCTTCTCCAATGCATGAAAGTGAAAAGTAAAAGTGAAGTCACTCAGTCGTGTCCGACTCTTAGCGACTTCACGGACTGCAGCCTACCAGACTCCTCCGTCCATGGGGTTTTCCAGGCAGGAGCACTGGAGTGGGTTGCCATTGCCTTCTCCTTTATAGAACATGAATTACTATAAATACACAGAAGAAGACTAACTCAGCCAGGAGCTGAGGTGTGGGACGCTGGGGTAGGCTGTCCTGTCCCTCTGGGTCACTGCTCCTCTGCAGCCAGTGAGCATTTCCAGTCACTCCTCTGTCGCAGAACCTCAGTGCAGAGAGGCAGATGGATTTGCTGTCCGGCTCGATTTCCTGTCTCCGATCATGGACCCACAGCACACGCTCGTTTGTTCACTGGTGAGCTCCCTGGTGGGCGGGATTTGCCTTTCTCAGCTCTGAAAGCTCAACCCCAGCAGGGCTCCTGGCAGACACAGAGCTCAATAGACATTTTCTGGACTGGATATACATTTATTCAAGCATGACTCAATTCTCACCTTCTCTCCTCATTTATTCTTTCAGAGACCACACCTGCAGGTCTGGTTAGCGGCTAGATTAGGAAAGGATATGTGTTTCTATGGAATGAAGACATGTCAGAGTGAGCAAGCAGGTGGCAGAGAATAAGGGAAAACAGACAAGGACCCGATAAGCTCTGTAAGGTAAGCCAGCTGAATGTAACACGTAGAGATGAGAGGTGTGGTTAACGCAGAAACTGCTGAGTGGATGTGAGAGGGCAAGCCTGCAAGGAGCTGACATTGGCACTTGGACTGTGTCTGTGTTCATCCACGGGGACTGTAAACACATGATCTTATCAAGAATCTTCCATTTATAGCCTATTAGTTTCTCCCTTGACTGTCACCTCTTCTCTCTGCCTGGTGTCCCAACTCCTGGGTGTTGGAGTCCAGGGCATCTGCAGCTCCTAGCTGGGATGTTTATGGGGTGTCTGATGCCCAGACACTGAGAGTTCTTCCTGTCTCTGGGGGTAGATACTCAAAGACAGAAAGCAGGGCATAAGACCTGTGCACATGGCTGAGTTAGAGCATGCGAGAGCTCTGTGCCTGGACCTTGTTGCCTTAGCTCCCCACAGAAAAACAGTCTGTGAATTAAGATTTAATGTCACATCTTCAGTTTTCACAAAGGGCAGCTGACACAGAAATGCACGTTTGAAGAACAAACCGGAGTCTTTCAGAGAAGCAGAGAGGAGGACTTGATTGTGTTACCCAAAGAACATGAAGGTTTACTTAAGAACCTGCAGAGCAGAGAAAGCTTTGCTCCTGAGATGAATCTTCTGTTCACCTAACAGTGACACATAGATCCTGCACTGTCACAGGGGACTCGGGACAGGGTCCCCAGAGGCTGCATCCCCACTCCCCGATGCCTGGTGCTGTGTGTCTGTTTGCTCTTCAACCAGACTTCGACTCCTGTTTTACTATTCGTTTTTCTGTTGCATATTGTATATATATCCAGGAAGATCCCCTGGAGAAGGAAATGGCAAGCCTCTCCAGTATTCTTGCTTGGAGAATTCCATGGACAGAGGAGCCTGGTGGGCTATAGTCCATGAGGTTGCCAAGAGTCAGACACGACTTAATGACTAAACAACAGAAAACATATTGTGGTTAATTTTCTAAGTTGTCTCAGATGTTCATGGCTATGTGTGCATGTGTTCTTTTTCCTACTTATCTACCCACCTGCCTACCTGCTTACCTTCTTAATTACCTACCCATCGGCCTTCCTACTTAACTACCTGCCAACCTACTTCCTTACCTATCTACCTTCTTATTTACCTACTCACTGTCTTCCTAACCATGTATATGGTACCCCAGAGGTGCTTAGCTGAGTTAAAGGAAGAATATGATGAGATTGCTGTGCAGTGCTGGGCTCAGTGGCTTCAGTCCTGTCTGACTCTTTGTGACCCTACGGGTTGTAGCCCACCAGGCTCTGTCCATGGGATTCTCCAGGCAAGAATACTGGAGTGGGTTGCCATGCCCTCCTCCAGGGGGTCTTCCCAACCCAGGAATTGAACTCACATCTCTTACATCTCCTGCATTGGCAGGCAGGTTCTTTACCACCAGCACCACCTGGGAAGCCCTATCCACCCTGGCACCTCCAGGTAATTCCAACATGTCACCCTGGGGAGTGGGGGCTGCTGCTCTGTTTGTCTCCCAGTGCAGAAAGATAACACAACGGGATGCATGGTAGAGGCCTTTGGAAACAAATGTGGGTGTTCTCGCTCTTATCTGGAGGGAAATGCCAGCTCCACAGTGTCATCAGCTTAGAATACAAATCAGATAGTCACAGGCATGCCTGAGCCCTTCTACGAGATTAAGACAAAATCAAGGTCAAAGAGAATGAGTAACAGATGTTCAGGAGACGCTGGGGCGTTAAAAGTGTTTTCTATCTCTGATTTTGAAAAAATTGTCAGCTGGGATGAGAGAAGCGGCCACTCCCAAGGCAGCTGATGCCCTTGTCCTAAGGTGACCGCTTGAGCAGAAGGAGCCCCAGGAGCGGCCGCCTCTGCCGGAGGTTCTGAACTTGCTTGGCTTCCTTCTTTAGGACAGGCCTGCCGCGTGTCACTGCATGATCGTGCTGCTGGGGGATAGACGTGGAGGCAGGCGTTTCAGGGCCTGAGTCCTGTTAAGGTGGGGATGATTACGTGGGGGGAGAGCTACCAGAGTTAGAAACAAGGAAACAAACTCCCCAAACCAACAAGGACAAACGAAACTCCCCCAGACCAAATGCCCACATACACTGATTTCGGATGAATGATGAAAAGTTTTTAGGATAAGTATATCCCATGAAACATTTGAGGTGTACTTATGCCAAAGCATTGCCGGTGGTGAAGATGAACTCCACTCCTGTGGGCATCTGCATCCCATCCGGTGGCCCTGTTTGGTGGAGAGCAGGGGAGACTCGGTCTGTGGAGGAGCCCCACACTGCTAGGCACACCTCTTGTCACACCCGGGCGGGTAGGGCTGTGTGCATCTCTGTCTTCCTCACAGAGCTCAGTTCCTGGCGGGGCCTGCCCACCGTGGGAGGGGCCGGCTCCAGGCCTGGCCTCCTGCTCTCCTTCACAGGGAGCTTCCAGGGGAGAAGCGATCAAAGGACCGAGCCTTGGTCACAAGGTGTGCAGTGGTGGGCTTGGCCTGTGGTCTATCCAGGCATAGCTGATCATCTAAAGGGATGCAAACAGCTCAGGGGCAGGTAGGGGCCTGCACTCCAGGGCTCTGCTCTCGGCCGCCTGGGGGCAGCAGAGGGCAGCGGATGCCTGGCCTCTGAGTGAGGGGTGGGGTGCCCCCACCCTGACCCCGTGGGTGCCTGGATGGTTCCAGGCAGCAGGGCAGGTCTGTGAGCCTCTGAAGGACTCAGAGAGCTGGGGGTCTAGTGGACGAATGCAGAACCCTGGGCCCACAATGGGGGCATCTCTGCTTTGACCTGACCCCCTTGGCGCAGAGGAGCTGGACAGTGCTACCCAGTGTCCAATGGATGCTATGGGCCCAGGGGGCCTCTGGGGAACCTGGACGGGGTGTGTGAAGGGGCAGGGGTGGCCCCAGGCAGGGGAAGGAGAGGGGGGAGAGGGGAGAGGGTGGCCCTGGACTCGGCAGGTTTGTAGGGTTAAATCCTGAACTTTGGTAACTTTAGGAAATGATTCATTTTATGGACAAGTTAGGGGATATGCACAAGCAAAGGAAGAAGGAAAGAAAGTCTCTCCAGGCCCATTTCTTGGCCATGACCACAGCTGTGGCTGGAATCACTAGTCTCAGGCTTCCTCTGTGGACTCAACTTGTTTAATTTTACAAAACTGAAGTCACTCCACCCATGCTGTTAAGTTCCCTGGGTTTTCCTCCGTACTACAGGATGAGCACTTTTCATGGAGCTTCACATCCTAAGATGACTTTCGTGGTTGTGCCCAGTTCCATGGTCACCGTGCTGATTTGTGTCACCGCAGCTGCCATACCCTACCTTCTCTGGTGTCCAGACGGACCGGGTTTCCTGGGGACCAGGTAGGGGCTCTCTCTGGGGGAGGGGCCAGCAGAGAAGGGGTTCTGGACATTGCGTGGCTGCCGTAAGGAGAGAGAATCCTGCAGTCAGACCTGGGGCCACAGTCAGCTTCCGCTCAGCCTCTGTGCCTTTAGCTCTGTGGGGCTTGTTCACTTGACCGTGCCCTACAAGTTTAAGGTATGAATTCACATCCCACTCAGAGGAGCTTCTGATGGGACTCAGGAGGGAAAAGCTGTGCGAAGGCTGGCCTGGAGGGAGGATGCAGACGTGGAGGAAGAGATAAGGTTACACGCCCCAGGCCCCACCGCTGGCATGTGGAGCCTTTGATAATCAGCTCCAGTATCTCTTTCATGTCACTGAGCACAGAATGAGGCTCCATCAAAGAGCCTCCTTCAGAGAAGAAACTGGAACAGGCTGGACAGCGGTGCGGTGCTGGGAGGGGCAGGGTTGGGCAGTCAGCAACCGGTCCCAGGGCTCCCTGCAGCTTTGGCAGCTGTGCTGGCTTTCCTGGGGCCCCCTTAGGCCCCATTCCGCTCCCTTCAGAGTCTGGCGACCCCGGTGCCTGGGAGCTTGTCAGGCTGAGCCCTGGAGCGGCCGCAGAGCATCAGCCACACAGCCTCTGTTTTTTCTCCCCAGTCCTGACTTTTTCTTTGCGTTAATCTGCTCTGAGATACGTGTCCGTTTTTGGAGACACTTGGGCGTGCAAAAAAAACGGGCAGAAGAATAAATACCCCTCTGTTTGCCCGCCTTTAGGAATGGTGCAGGCCTGTGGTGACTCATGGGGCTCTTGGCTGGAGCCTCCCAGTGCCCAGAGACCCTCAGGGTCCACTCGTGCCCAGGGGACATGGCTTGAATCTCAGGTCACCCACGGGGACCTTGAGCCTTTCCCTGCCAGTCGCCTTCTGACCTGCAGCGTCACCAGCATTCATCAGTCTTCAATGAGTTTTCCTTTCCCTGTAAATGTTTACATTTTGACACGATGTAAAGTGAAGAAAGTCCTGCTGAGAGTTCCCACCTGAGATGAGCACATGATGAATGAGTACATGAGCACATGTGAGTGCCTTAAACACATGATGTGCTTTAGACATGTGAAACCCAGGAGTGAGCCACCAGGAAGCCTCCAGCCGCTTCCCTGGGAGGCAGTTAGACAGGGTGGACAGTCCTTGTTAAAACTCCTGCCCCTGGTTTAGAAATGAACAAACACTTGGCAGGAAGGCTCATGATCGCTGATAGGGAGGTTCATGGCCATTTGGTGATGTTTCAGGACGGTAGGTTCTGACCTTTCTCCTGACCATGCCACTGCAGTCCTGGAGGTCACATCTCGCTGGACTCATTCATTCTTTCACTTCTCATTGAATGGCGACATCTGGGTAGGAAGCCACCCTAGAAAGGGTGGGAGTGGCTGTTGGGCTGGGCCGGCCCACTGACCAGCCGCACCCCTTGCGCCGTCTGCCCTGCGTGCTGGGTCAGTCTAGACCCATCCTTGTCATTGGGAAGGAGGGGCTGAGCTTTCTCTCCATTGAGGTTTGAGAGTCAGAGAGAAGCTGCTTGGGAAGCACGTTGGGGGCTGCTGAGGATTTTGTCAGCTATGATCCACACCGTAGAGTCCAGGGTTACAAATGGGGCACATATTGAGCATGGCCTGGCCTCCAGCAGTCATGAGGGTCAACTGCTTGGTCTTCAAGCCAGCCGGCTCCAGCCACCTGATGCCAGGCAGGTTTCTGACCTCAGTTAGTCCCCTCAGTTAGTCCTGCGCAGCGGCTTCCCCGTTGACCTGGCTCCTCTTTCCCACACTGACCGTCGGGTGCCAAGCTGGGCACTGGCCCTTGCCCCGGCCCTGCTTCACCTGTGGGTGTTCCCGAGGCTTGAGTGAGGCCCATCCTGTGTGGGTTGGAAGAAGTCTGCACCCTGGAGTGGAGAGGGGTCTCCCCATTACCTCTTCTTCTTCTTCTTCCTCCTCCTCCCTCCACACACAGGTCTTTCTCAAGGTCCTGTCCTCATCCTCATTAATATTAAAAATATATATACTTTCCGTGTCAATCCTGTGAATGTAATAGTTTCTTTTTATGCATGGTTGTCCTGTAGGAGCTTTAGGATGATCCATGTTTTATTTCACCTTTGTACCCTGATGGTGCTTAGCATAGTGCCTGGTGCATCGTTGGTGCTCAGTGAACATCCATTAAATATGTTAATACATGATGGGAAAAGATGACATAGAAATGAAGTTTGCCAGGAGTGTGAGCTCCATCTTGGCTGATGGTTTTCCCTAAAAGGGCTGTGATGCTCCAAGGTATCCAGTTCCTGGCTGGGAATCACGATTTTTCTCAGGATGCAGGCATATAAAGGGCTGGGCAGGGAGAACGGGCGTGGGCTGTGCTCATTTATTGAACACTTTATTGAAATCAAATATTCATTGTTTCCCCAAACGTGAATGGAACCAATGTCATTAAAAAAAAAAATCCTACCAAGGAGGAGAACAAAATCTCTAATTCTAAACCCCAGTGTATCAGTTTGAAACCAAACCTGTGTGTTTTAAATTTATTGAACTAGAAAAAATAAAAGCATCAAAACATTTTAAACTCAAAATATTTTAATTTCGAATGGTTTGGTTGTTAGGGTCCCTGAAAAAGCACATTCTCTGTCCTGGGTGTAGTCCTCCTTGGTCAAATTCAACAAGTGTTTATTGAGAGCAGGACATTTATATGTAGGTAGCATGTAAACACAGGTCATGAACCCCGGATGCTCAAGGCACTGAAGACATTTTGTTTGGCTTCCTGGAAGCCCAGAGGGTAGACGATGTTATAAGTGGGGAAGAGATAAGAGAGATCATCCCTACGAGTGCTAGCAATGAGACCCAGCCTGATTTCTCTTGTTCAGTCTGCTTGGGATTCTGAAAGTCTGCTGGGGACTCTGAAAGGTTGGGCGTCCACTCTGGCTGTGGACCTGACGAGTGGAGTGGCCAGGGGACAGACGGTGGGCGGCCTTCACTGTGCACCTCTCTGACCTTCACGAGTGTGTCTCTGTGTTTGCCTGGACCAGGGGCTGATGTCTCTGGCTCCCACAGGAAGATGTCCAGGCAGAGCCCTCCTGGAAACGGACTGGGAGAATTTGCTAGATTCCTCTAGGAAAGCCAAGAAGTCCTAGTTGATTTCATGGTCGTTTCCACGCCATTTATCAAAGATTCCCTGCTTCAATGTAAAGCTCCCAAATATGGTATTTTCATGAACCAGGCTGGAATGTGGCCAAGTGCCTGAGCATATAAATATTTACCAAATAAGCAAATATGTTTGGAGATGTGTTTCTGATGTAACACCAGTGCAGCAGCTGTGGGCGTTCACTCTCAGAGGGAGACCATTTTCTGGATTATTCCCAGCAGGGCCTGAGGAAGTTTATCAACATACAGACTTTTTAAGGTCCACAGAGCCTGTGGAGGACAGTCTGCGTTTTCCAAGAAAGGTGACGTTTTGTGTGTCAAGAGGCTGTGGTGACCACTTTCTGAGTGGAGAGTTTTGGCAAAGAGAGATGGGGAGAAGGAGAATCCAGAGGCATCCGTTAGACTGGGGTTCATCTGAGGCTGAGCTTTGGTGCACTCTGTGAATTCCTGCAAGTAACTCACCCTCTTTGAGCTCCACTGCCTTCTCTATAAATAGGGCAAGCAATCCATGTTTTATGGGGCTGTTGAGGGTCAGGGGGTGATAAGTGTAGACATGTAGTCAGACCATGCACTCATTAATACTAGTTTTCCTTTCTTCTGAATTATTATTATTTTTTAACTTTAGGGTTCTCCCCAGCATCACATTTGCCCCACCAGAACATTTTTTGCAGCCCTAGAGGCAATGACATTGAATCCACTTGTTCCTCATCTATGGATACTAAAAACATCAAAATGTTATTCCGGGAGATGGTTTGATGTTCAGAAATCCTAAAGTGGCAGGACTGGGAGGGCATCTGACAGCTGGAGTCCAAGGCCAGGTGGGTCACTGGGGTCCATGCCCTGTACACTTAGACCCGAAGACAACCCGTCTGTATAACAGTAAAGAATGACACATGATTGCATTGTTTTTGCTCTCCAGTATGATCACAAATATCTTCTCATTTAATCATCAAAACAATCCTGTGTGAGCATATGTGTGTGTCTGTTTGGTGATGACATCATTATTTGACTTCACATATGGGTAAACTGAGTCTCAGAGGGATCAAGCAACTTATCCAAAGGCAAAACCCCCCACTTTTGACAAAAGTGAGTTTCAGACTGTATTTTCTGTCTCCAAACCTGGAGCGTGCCACAGTCTCATGGGGCCTGGACACCAGAGGTTGTTAAGCATGATCCATTTCTCCCTTTGGATTAATTTTGCTTGGTTTTCTCTGGAGACCCCCACAGAGGTCTCAGGACTGAGGCAGATCTTGTGGACTCACTGGGCAGTGAACAAAGTTACTGAGGGTCAGGCTCAGTGCAAATTTTGCAGGCTGAGTGATTTGAAAGAAAAGCAACCTGGCAAGAATCAGAGTTCAAGACACAGGGGACTTATAGAGGTTGTTTTATTTGGGCAGGCAGTCCTTAGTTCATTTAGCAATTTTTATCGAGGTGCTGCCATGCAGCAGGCACCATGTAAGGTGCTGGAGGACCAGTGTCAGCTGTGACGGACAGAGGCCTTTTTTAGGGTTGCGATGTCAGCCCTTCATCCATTGCTCTAAGCTCACAGGTGGAGAATGGGCTCAGCGATGGGAAATCAAGGGCCAGGTGGCTGGTCACCAATGGCCTGTCCTTGGCCCTACAACTCTCGACTTTAATCCATTGCCCATGCGGTCAGCAACCCAGAGGAGAGCAGGCATCCAATACCCCTCTTCTCTCTACATCGGCAGGAAGAACACACACCCTCTTGATGGAGAGTGGTTCCAAAGCTCTGTTTTATGTCCTATCCTTCCGGCCTGGTTGATGGTGTCTACTCGATGGATCCCTAGGGAGGAAAACTGGAACAGCATCCCTGGAGGGGGACCAGCAAGGGGCTGTTGCTGATGCAACGGCCCCCAGACCTGGGAGAGCAACTCAAGAGAGCAACTCAGGGCTCATGTCCCTGCCTCCTGTGCTCAGGACCACCAGCCCTGGTCCTGCCTCCGAGGGGGGACACTGCTTCCCACAGGAGGAGGGCCAGCCCCAGCAGAGCCTGGATTCTTTTCAGTGGTGCCTCATAAGCCCAGGAAATAGGCAAACAACCACAAATACATTGGGGTCCAGTCCTGATGCATCAGGTCTTGTTCCCCTGAATCAAGACATCCGGTCACTTGGTTTCAGTGGGACAGAGTCTTTTATTCTTAAGCCAGGATTTCATGTCTTTAATCTTTTCCAGAAGAAAAGAGTTCTCATTACGTCTGCGTCTTATCACATTGCTTCGTATCATAAAGACGCTGTTATCGCCTCTTCCTTCTGATTAACTGGCCCTGAGTGATTCTGGCCAACGTTGTGAGCCGTGCTCAGAAAACAACGGCTCCAGTATCCCCAGCTGTCAGCAGAGGCTGAGCTGTGGGCACTGTTGAGGAATCCACCAGAATCTTCGCAGGGTCTTCATCACAAACACTGACAGCAACAATTATTTGTCCAAACCACAGTGAAGAGAGGCTTCCTGGGCAGACACACTGTGGCACCTGCAGCCAGAGCCTGAGCTGTTGCTGTTGTTCAATCACTAAGTCGTGTCTGACCCTCTGCGACCTCATGAACTGCAGCATACCACACTTCTCTGTCCTTCACTATCTCTCGGAGTTTGCTCAAACTCATGTCCTTTGAGTCGGCGATGCCATCCAACCATCTCATCCTCTGTCCCCCTCTTCTCCTCTTGCTCTCAGTCTTTTGCATCATCAGGGTCTTTTCCAGTGAGTTAGCTTTTTACATCAGGTGATCAAAGTATTGGAGCTTCAGCTTCAGCACAGAGCCAGGCTGGAGCCCCACAGTCCCGCGAGGCAACAGCTTTGACCCTGTGACAGTCAGGAGACCTGAGGAGAGGGGACAGTGGTGGATCCAAATTCTGGAGCTGGCAGAGGTGATGATTGAGTGGAAGAGAAGGGACGAGGAAGGGTTGAGGGTTCCCTGCTCCTCCCAGCTGATCTGGCTGCATCCCCTCTTCCCAAGCCCAGCAGCTCCAGGCCCAAAAGGGTCCTTTCCTGGCCAGCTGCACAACCACCAGGCCCGGCTGCTCCTGCCCAGCAGTCCCCCAAGAAGGGATCCATTCCAAACCAGTGTGGCCGAGAGCCTGTGCGGTCCTCCTCCAGGAATCAGAGAGCTGCACTCTCTTCCCATTCATTCTGGGGGTCCCAGAACAAGGGGGGCTGGTCTGGAGCTCTCCCCTTTCACCCATGGGTTCAACTCCACCTCTTCCCAAGCTTCAAGGTGCCCTCCCCTCATCGCTGGCCCAACCATCCCTGCCCTCCGCTCCTCCTGATAGCAGCCACGTGGGGGTTTGGGAGGAAGCCTTGCTTGTGAAAGCACACTTGTAAGTAGGTGGCACATAACTCACAGGCCATGCAAAAAGCCCGGCTGAATTCAGTTGCTTTTGGGACAGCTGGTTCTGAGGCCATCACTGGGCTGACACTGTTTCTCCATCTGAGGTCCAGTCATCTTGGTGGCAGGTGGTTTTCTAAGATCCACCTTCTGGGCCATTTCAGGCTGCTGAAACTCCCTTGCTGGGATTAACTCTGCTTAAAGCTTATACTATGTTGCTTTTGCAAAATCCTCTTGGTTTAGGAGAGACTAAGAAGATTCTTGGTGAAAGTTAGACAAACAGCTGGGTTATTTGCGTCCAAAGGTAAATTGTGGCCAGGGGCAGGCAGCCAGGGCAGAGGAGCAGATGACACACCAAGGATGCAGCCGCCACTGGGAGCTGGTCCATGGAGGTGATATAGCAACACCTGACGTTTTCACCTGGTTGATCTGATGACTGCACCTGGAGACTTTCGGCAGCACAGGCCTGGGTTCTGTGAGTGAAGGCAGGGATGCTGGTGGCATGGCGGGGTGGGGTGGTGGAGCTGCCCATCTGCATCCTGGAGCTGCCCAGGTGTTTCTGCCTCTTGAAGATAGGCTAACAGAACCAGGGCCAAACCAAACTTGTTTCCATTGCCATTGGCCGTGGGCATGGTAGAGAGCAGAGATGCTGGCTTGGCATTGCAAAATGTGCTAAATTGCTCATAAGCAAAGGAGATTTCAGTTGATCTCTGCTCTGTTTTTCCTTCCTTTCTGTCTTGTTTGAATGCAAGTATTATCTCTATAACTGGATGAAAAACAAAGCTGCACTTTGGAGGGGACTGTGGATGGCATGATCCTGAGAGCTGTGTGAGTGACCTGGGTCACACTGAAGGCACATGGAGAAATAGGGGCCCTGGGGAAGTTGGGCATGAGGTGGCCAGGGGTGCAGGACCCCGGAGAACAAGGACTCATCAAGTCTGGATGGGAGTGGAAGTAAAGTGCAAAATGGAGAAAGGTATTTGTTTTGGAATATGTCCCAAACAGTGGCAAAAGTGCTGGCTTGAGTGAACAGAGAGCCGCTGAGCCCCGAGGGCATGGTGGGGCAGATGGCCTCCGGAGACCCATGTCTGGCATATTCCTACTCACCTCCCTGGGTGCTGGAGAGCACAGGGAAGTATTCAGAAAGCATCTGCACTACTGCCATGGACAACCACGTTCTCTGTCCTGGGCATCCCCTTCAGTTTTATGTGGAGAGCTTCCAGGGCTGATGCCACGTCTGAGGTACACAGTCCATGTCTCATGCTGATGATGCCAAGGGCCATGGATGCGCTGCTGGGTCTTCATGGCCAATCCGTGTGTGGGCCACCCCCGTGTGAAGCCCTCAGGACACTCCTGCTCCTGACCTTGTGGCCCAGGACGTCTTGGAAGAGAACCCCAGCCTCCGGTGTATGTCCTGGGCCCAAGCTGGGGACAGCTTGTGTGGCGGGCACCTGGCAGGGCACTCCACCTCCTTTTTCTGGAGTCTGCCCTGTTCCTCATGAGCCTCCATGGTCACCAAGTACCTTCTTTCCTTGGATGGAGTTTTCGCTGATACTTAGGCCCAGAAGCGTCCTGTGTATCAGCTCATCCTCACTAGGGACCAGAGTTACATGGATCCCAAGAACAACACAACTCGGGCATCTGGGTGGGAGGGTGGGGATGCCTGCCACCCAGAGTGTCATAAACAGCCTCCTGTGAGCAGAGTTCAGAGATCATATGAAAACAGAAGGGTCTCTTTCATAGAATCATTGTGAGGGTGCAAAGAGCTGTTGTCACAGGCCTAACACAGCACAAGGTGCCAGCTTGATACACAGCAGGTAGATGCTCACCTGGCACTCACCTCGGGTACAGCAGGGTGTGTCCTCTGCTGGCACCACTGCCACCCTCAGGCCACCCAACATCGCTGCAGCCCGAAGGAGGGGTGCGGAGATTGTGGTTCACAGCGGTGGGACCAGCCGCTGCTTCTACTCAGCCAGGAAGAAACTTAAGCTGGTGCTTGGCATTTGTCAGTGATGCAACACACGTGTGACACGTGAAAATGCACACTTGAGCTTGAGCTTCGGTGTCTGCTTCATCATCATGTTTGCTGTGACAAATGGCATGGAACCACTTCAAAAGAAAGTGCATCTTTTCAGAAAAAACATCCGAAGACAGAGAAATCAAATTGATAACTTGAGGCTGTTGCTTGGCCATCAGCCAGTTCTACTCGTTTCCTCCTTTATCAGATGTGGCTGCTCCCCTGTAGCGGACAGTAGACGCTCAGAGTCTGGGCGAGTCTGGCCCTGGGACCACCTGCCAGAGGTGCTCACAGCTCAGGGACCACTGCCCGTGCTGGGGTCCATCAGGCTTCAGCGAGGGAAAATGAGCATCTCCACCTCCTCAGCTCTGCCTCCAGGGCTCAGTTAACTGGTCCCTAAAATGAAAGTGGGAGGAGGACGTTTGGAGCAGCATTTACCCTCCTTCTGGAAAATGGCCTTGAGCTGCTGTTTGAAATAAGAGATGCTCTTTAAGGATTAGTTGTATTTTCAAAAACCACATCAATTGGAAAACCCAGAACCACAGAAACTCTGGGCTTGGCTTTGAGTTGGAAGATGTCGCAATAGTGTGAACCAGCAGTGACCTGCTGGGAGGTGCCTGGGGGTGCAGTCTCACCTGAGTCAGTCAGAGAGGAGACACCCTGATAGAAAAAGATCAGCCCAGCTCCCAAGTCTATGAGTGCCCCAGACTCAGATGGCTCTCACAAGTACCCTTCTGAGAGGTGGGTCCATCCTGGAGTGGGCTGGCATGAGTCATGGCACCTGGGCTAGGAGCCCTTCCCTAGTGCTGATAGGATTCAGGGGAGCTGTGTGAGATGTGATTGTGTTTCTCCTTTATCGGGAGGTTCTGTAGGGACAGGCCATTTTACAGTCTGATGGTGAAATCCAGTTGGCTTAGCACTTGCCTTACCAAAGGAGGTTCTTTCTGGAGAGGCAGAGGGGCATCCTTAGAAGTCAAGATGGGAACCTGGAGGCAGGTGAAGTTGTGGGGCTCTGTCCAGTGCCATGGTCAGGAAGAGGTCTTGGGGGTGACTTTGAAGGTTGACACTGTCCTCACTTAAAGGACGTGGTCCCAGGGCTCTTTCTCACCTTCTCCATCCCCCTTCCCAGGGAGGCACTGGTCACCTTGCTCATCTCTCAGCCTTTGGGGTCTCAGAGAATTTTGCTTGCAGCTCCACCTCCACACTCTGATCACCTGGAGGAAATTCAAACATGCCCCCTAAAGTGCTCTGCATGGGAAGGATATGAGCATTCACAGCCCCTCAATCCAGCATGGGCAGGAGGTCTCTCTCTGCTGGTTCTGGCCCGCCGTGTCTGGTTGAGGCAAGTTGAGAGAGCCAGGCGGGTGGAAGTTTTTTCTGCATGGAATCCAGATGGGGGGTGCTGGCAGGGCAGAGGGGACATGGAGGGAGGGAACGCTGAGAAGGAGGTGGGCCAAATGATCATAAAACCCTTTGCTGTGAGTCATGAATGAGACCGCCCTTTGCCATTTTCCCAGAAATGGCTGTAAGGGTTTCAACTGTTGTTCAAATATTTCTGGTGCCTACCTGGTCCCTGAGGGCAAGGGCGAGCAGGTGTGCTGTGTGCTGTGCAGGGGGGGGGGGGTCTCACAAGGTGGCCCTCATTCCCCATCTGCAGGGCTGCCTGCCTGCTGTGCCCCGTGGACTCTTGGGCAGTAACACCTGACTGTCAGCAGAGGCCCCTCAGGTTGTGTGATGTGTACAACGCAATTTTAATAAAAACTAACCCAGGCTGCCTTCTTCTTCTCCTCCCCCTCCACACCTTCCCTACCTCTTCTTCTTTCTCCTTGTCCTCTTTTTTTCTTCCTCCTCTCTCTCTCTCTCAATTGTGGTAAAATATACAGAACATAAATGGTCTGTTTCTAACCATTTTTCAGTGCGCAGTTGGGTGGTATTAATTACACTCACTGTTGCGCAGTCACCACCACCATCCACCTCCAGACTCTTGTCATCTTACAACACTGGAGTCTGAGGTTGCACAGCCTCCCTCACCCCTCCCCCAGCCACTGGTAAGTAACCCCCACCCGACCTGCCAACTTTGAGGACTTAACCACTCTAGGTCCCTCATGTGAGTAGAAACATAAAGTCTTTGTCTTTTGGGACTGGCTTACCTCATTTATCATAATGTATTTGAGGTTCATCCCTGCTGTAGCAGGTGTCAGAACATCCTTCTTGTTTGGTCTGGATAATCTCACACGTATGCACAGACCACATTCTATTTACCCGTTCACCAGTTGGTAGACACCTAGGTGGCTCCTCTCTGTGGCTACTATGATAGAGCTGCTGTGAATGTGGGTGAGCAAATATCTGGTTGAGTTCCCGCTTTCAGTGGTTTTGGGGATAAATACCCAGAAGTGAAATAGTTGGATTATATAGTAATTCTATTGTTCATATTTTGAGAAGCCGTCATACTGTACTCCATAGTGGTGACTACACCACTTTACGCTCCTACCAACAGTGAACAAGCATTCCAGTTCCTCCATATCTTGGCTAAAACCTGTTCTTGTCTATCTCTAAGACAGTAGCCATCCTCATGGCTGTGAGATGGCATTTTGGCATGTCCTACTCTCTTTTGACAGAAAGTTAGATCGCACTGCTTCTCTGCTCCTAGCCCTCTAAACAGCACCAGCTACAGTCTTCCTCACAGCCCCCTGGGCTCTGAGGGAGTCTCCTGGGGCCTCTGACCTTGTTTCCTGGTGGTCCCACACTTTCTCAGGCCCACCCGATGTCCTCCCTGTGAGACTCCCTTCTTCTCCAGCCTCCCCTGGACCCAACTCTTCTGCTCTTCTGGGTTGAGGGAAGTCAAAGGAGCCCAGATTTCAGTTTCAGTTGCTGAGACCTCTGTCTCTCCAAGTCAGCTCTGCAGAGATGACTTGTCTATTTTTCCTGCAAAGACAGCAGCCCCTCACCCTGTCACTGGATCCATTCACTTGGTCAGTGGATCCCTCACCTGATCACTGGATCCCTCACCCAGTCAATGAATCTCCCATCCAGTCACTGTATCCCTCAACTGAGTCACTAGATCTCTCACTTGGGCATTGGATCCCCTACCTGGTCACTGGATCCCTCATCTGGTCACTAGCTGCCTCCTTGACCCTATTTTTCACCACTGGTGTGTCACCCCTGGACTTGGTGCACCTGCTGACACCCTTGTTTGCCGTCCAACTTTAGGAGGTATCTGCACGGGGGAGGAGGGGGTCCACTCTGCTCTGTAAATTGCCAGCATCCAGACCACCATGGGCAACCAGCACGTGCTCAGTAGTTGCCAAGTGAGTGAAAGAAAGCAGCTTTGCTGAGCCAGCTTTCATAGACTTATGAGTTTTTAGGGAGTGACTTGTGAGTAGGTTTTTCTAAATTCTAATTTTTAATGGATTCTCCTGGATTTTCTGGTATGCAATCATATCATCTAGAAGCAGGGACCATTCTGATGTAACCCCCTCTTCTTCATCTGTTTACATCTCCAGTGTAATTCCGGACACCAGCGGGGCAGGGACCCGCTTTCCTGGCTCCTTCTGCCAGGTACACATTCCATCATGTCGAGGACATGCCACCTGTTCTGATTCTACTTAGGAAGTTTTGGTTACATCTAGAAGGAGGGATAACACCCTGAAACACCTCTGTGGCATCTTGTGGGCTGACGGTTTCTCTAGGCTTCTTGATGTAGGGATTATGTTAATGGATTTCCTAGAATTGGTCCATCTTTGCACCCTTACCTTTCAACCCCCAAAGCACTCTGGTGGATGCTGGAGGCAGGACCCCTCCTCTCCAGGAGCTGAGAGACCCCCCACCCTCCACGTCCTCGCAGGCTTCCCAGGGAGGACTCAGGATGGCTTATTGCTTCTGAATCAAACAAATGAAGAATGTGATTCAATTAGAGGCTGCACAGTATAAACCCAGATGGATTTATATTCAGCCAGGCAGACATGTGGGGTGAGGGGAACTTCCTTCACTGCGGGGTGGGAAGCTGGCTTTGAAGTCTGAAGCTGGGCCCCCCGCACTGTCGTCACCTCCCCCAGATGCCCCCCAGATGGTTCCCACCAGATATTTCAGGCTTCAGTGGAGAACAAAGCTCCCAAATGTTCATCTGGAAGCCCC
Organism: Antilocapra americana; assembly: GCA_007570785.1. Classification (NCBI taxonomy): domain Eukaryota; kingdom Metazoa; phylum Chordata; class Mammalia; order Artiodactyla; family Antilocapridae; genus Antilocapra; species Antilocapra americana. The sequence continues at coordinate 39,076,831 of ML662445.1, forward strand.
TGGCTCTTTGCTATGCTGCCCGCAAGGGCAGAAGCTGTTGTCCCCGTTTCCTCGCTTCTAAGTGGGTTGACAGCACCTCCAAGCCCACAAAGTGACTCTGCAGAATAGATGAAATTGATGAGGAGGTGAATGCACCGAATCTGTGTCTCCAAACCAGTCTCTAGAGAGCATTAAATGGAGAAACAAGATCCCCTTTGTTGTAATTCTCTATGGCTTCCCTTGGGCAGGAAGATAAGACGGGAGGATGATGCTGTATGCTTTTCTTGGCTGAGAAGGATGGATGTGTGTGGGACCAAGCTCGTGGGGAGGGAGTGCCTGCCATCCTGCTGCCCACCCAGCACTGAGCTGTCCTGTCTGCACTCTGGTCCCAGCATCCACTCTGCCCCCGATGGGCACTAAACTCTGGTTCCCGCATCTACTCCACTCCTGGTGGGTGCCGGCTGTCTGAAAAGGGCTGCTGTGCTCAGAGCCGTGACCTGGGGGTCCAGATCACTGCTCTTCGAGGACGGGGACAGGGCAGACTGTGTCTTTCTCTCCCAGACCTGCATCTTTGGGACATTCATCTTGTCCTCTCTTTTGCCTGGGTCTGATATTTTTCTTTTCTTCTTCTTTAACTATTGAATCTACTTTGTATTTATTCTAGGATTCAGCAAAAGAGCAAATATGTTGTAGGTAAGGAGAACCATGTTTCTCACAGTTGGAAAAGATGTGAATAAGCTGAGGGGTTGGCTGGAGCAGGCCCTGCAGTGTTGGGCTGGATTCTGAGATCTGAGAACAAAGTTGCATCTTTGGTATACAGGCGCAAAGTTAGATACTTGTGGGTAGAAACTTGGTAGGTGACATAGAATTCATTGCACATAAGGAAGGACTATTTAACAAAAGCAGCTGGGACAGATGGCTATCCATATGAAAACAAATAAAAATCATGGTTTGTCTCGTACTGTAACAAAAACAAATTCCAGTTGTGTTAACACTTAAATGTGAATTAAAAAAAATAAAACATCGGAAAAGATTATAACAGCACATCATTATGTCCTTTGGAGAGAATTTTCTTTTTTTAAAATCAAGACTCAGAAAAACACAAGCAATATATAAAAAGTGGCTCAGCTGGTAAAGAATCTGCCTGCAATGCAGTCTAGACCTGGGTTTGATCCCTGTGTTGGGAAGATCCCCTGGAGACGGGAAAGGCTCCCCACTCCAGTACTCTGGCCTGGAGAATTCCATGAACTGTATAGACCATGGCGTCGCAAAGAGTCAGACACAACTGAATGACTTTCAGGGCTTCCCTGATAGCTCAGTTGGTGAAGAATCTGCCTGCAATACAAGAGACCCCAGTTCAATTCCTGGGTCGGGAAGATCACCTGGAGATGCGAAAGGCTACCTGCTCCAGTATTGGGCTTTCCTTGTGGCTCAGCTGGTAAAGAATCCACCTGCAATGTGGCAGACCTGGGTTTGATCCCTGGGTTGGGAAGATCCCCTGGAGAAGAGAAAGGCTACTCACTCCAGTATTCTGGCCTGGAGAATTCCATGGACTGCATAGTCCATGGGATTGCAAAGAGCTGGACATGACCAAGCGACTTTCACAATACATTTGATCCCAATAAAATGAGAAATTTGAATCATCAAAAGACACTAAAAAAAATGAAAATCAAGTCACAATCTGGAAGAAAATGACTGTGACACACTGAAGTAGCTAAGGACGAGCATCTAGCATGTGTAAAAACCACTGGGTCTGACCTTCCTAGGAGGACAGTGTGTTCCATGGGACAGCCTGTGTCGGGGGAATCTGCTCTGGGAGGGGAGTGGGGAGGTCGGGTGTGTGGGGGATTGATGACTGGTTGCGGGCGGCAGAGCGTACAGTAGTAAGAAAGCCAGGGCAAGTCCAGGGCCTGGGAGGCTGGATGATGAGGCTTCTGAACAGCAGCCTGGCTGGCCTGGGAGGCAAGAGGGGTTGGAGCCAGGCCCTGAAGGGGTTCTGAAACTCTTTAAGGGACAGCAAGTCAGGACACCACCCTCCAGGGAAAGGGACAGTCCTGGATGAGCAGAAATAAACGTCTTCTTGAAACATCATTTGGACTCAGGTCTCTGTATTCCTTTGCTCCCTTTGCCTGAAAGAGTATTATGTTGCTTTTGAAAAGGAAGAGGAAATTTGCTCAAATGTGTATTGTTTTTTCCTATTAATTATGCTTTTCTAAAAGCTAAAGCATCCTAACCTGGCCTCAGATTCCCCCACTCTTGCCCACTTCTTCCCCATCTCACCCAGAAGGCCTAGCTGCTGCAACCAGGGGTCTGCTTGGTGGGGAGCAGAGCAGGGGGAGGGTGGAGCCTATGGGTACCAATCTTCTCACTGGGTCTTTTACCATCACCTTTTTTTTTTTTTTTTTTGTGGCTCAGATTGTAAAGAATCTGCTTGCAATGCAGGAGACATAGGTTCAGTCCCTGGGTCGGGAAGCTCTCCTGGAGATGGGAATGGCTACCTACTTGAGTATTTTTCCCTGGAGAATGCCATGGACAGAGGAGCCTGCTGGACTATAGTCCATGGGTTCACAAAGAGTTGGACACAACAGAGTGACTAACATTGCTTTACAAAATTAGGAAAAATGAATAATTTCCTTTAAAAAATGATTCTGTGGCTTGTTTTCTTCTCTAGACCTTTGGAAAAAAAATTCAGTACTGTGTGAAGGGGGAAAAAAAGTTAATAAAACTCTTCCCAGCTTTCATTATTTTTATATCCAGGAGAGAGTGGAAAAATCAGCTTTTCAGGATCACTGACCCTGCGGCAGTTTGGGCGTGCTTCTGTCTGTGTTTAGAAAGCCTGTCAAGACTGATTGAATTATCTAATTAAAATAATGGCCACAAAGGGCCGGTTTACTTTGGCCCAGGCAAGACCAGCACAGTCAGCTCCTCCCCTGTCCTGCTTGTCCTCCCTGTCCTTCGAGGGTCCCTTCCCCTCAGGCCCCACAAAGGACTCAGCTCTGAATGAAAATGTGAGGGTGGGACCCACATCCACCAAACAGGTTAGAACTCACTCCAGCGGTGTGGAAGCAGTGCTTTAGGTCACGAGGATCTTGTCCTTGTCAGGATCTATTCACTGCAGAGAGGTACCCTGTGAAAAATGAAGACAATCATGACATTTATTATTTATTTATTTTAAAAACTTTAACTGAAGTATCATTGATTTGTAATGTGTTAATTACTGATATACAGCAAAGTGACTCAGTTATATACACATATACATACACTTTTTTAAAAAAAATTGGGGTATTGTTACTTTATAATGTTGTGTTAAGTGAAAAAGCTGGCTTAAACTCAACTTTCAAAAAACTAAGATCATGGCATCTGGCTCCATCACTTCATGGCAAATAGATGGGGAAAGTGGAAATAGTGGCAGATTTTATTTTCTTGGGCTCCAAAATCACTGTGGACAGTGATTGCAGCCACAAAATTAAAAGACGCTTGCTCCTTGGAAGAAAAGCTAGGACAAACCCAGACAGCATATTAAAAAGCAGAGATATCACTTTGCCGAAAAGGTCCCTATTGTCAAAGCTATGGTTTTTCCACCAGTCACGTATGGATGTGAGAGTTGGGCCACAAAGAAGGCTGAGTGCCTAAGAATTGATGCTTCAAATTATGAGGCTGGAGAAGATTCTTGAGAGTCCCTTGGATAGCAAGGAGATCAAACCAGTCAATCCAAAAGGAAATCAACCCTTAATATTCATTGGAAGGACTGATGCTGAAGCTCCAATACTTTGGTCATCTGATATGAAGAGCTGATTCATTGGAAAAGACCCTAATGCTGGGAAAGATTGAAGGCAAAAGGAGAGGGGGGACCAGAGAATGAGAGTTGGATGGCATCACTGACTCAATAGACATGAGTTTGAGCAAACTCTAGGAGATAGCGAAGGACATCAAAGCCTGGCATACTGCAGTCTTTGGGGTTGCAGAGTCAGACATGACTCAGATATCGAACAACAATAATGGAACCCAGTCTCCAGAGCCAGGCTGCTAAGAAAAGACTCCTATTGTCCCAAGTACTTTGCAGATGGAAACCTTTGGGGAAATTGGGTCTTACACTGAGATGCTTGAAAAACCTCCCTCCGTGTGGCAATGGTTTATTCTTACCTTGGGCAGTCCATAGTTCATAAATAAAAGGCATGATCACTGATTCAATCAAGTAGCCTCAAAGATGAGCAGGTGCAGTTAGACATGAAAATACACATTACATCGCAATGTTTGATTTTTACTCATTGCTACTAATATAAAAGTTCTGTAACTGATAGTTACTCTCAAAATTACACTGGAAGTTAATTTCATTTTGAAATAATTAAGGGTGATTTTACATAACATCTCTTAAAGTGTTGGAGGGCAGGGAGAATGAATTAAAACAAACAACACCTGGAAATACTTAGGTTGGTCCAAATGATCAGAAAGATGGAGCAGCATTGGTTCCTTTGGTCTAAAGCCATACAGACACGTGCAGGTTCTGAGGATTAAGAAATACAAATCCAGACACTCCACAAATCCCGCTGAGGTCGAACCTCACCTCATAAATAGATGTAAGGCTTTTAAAATTGATGCTCGGACATTCCAGCTACACGTGATAAACCCTCACCGCCCATGGGTCTCAGAGTCTAGTGGGCATTAAGGGAAAAGCCTCGCCTGCCTGGGCTGTCCAGTCAGAAAATCCATCTTCCCGCCAATGAGGGGAGGCAGCGCGCCCCCCCACCCCAAATTTTCCCTCCTCTTTGTGAGACCTTGAAACAACCGCCCTTTGGGGAGCACAGTAAGGCCCCATTGGCCTGGGAGGACTCAGACCTTTCTGGTCTGAGGGGAGAGTGTAAGTGGATAAGACCCTAAACTCCTGGCCCCCTTCATCACTCACTGTCCTGCTGTGAGTCCACACACAGCCGGCCTGGAGTGTCACACCCTCAGCTCATTTACAGCTCCCGCCCTTCCTCCCTTTGCCCAGGCGGGAACCTTCCTCCCTAGCCCCACCCCTGCACCCCCTCCTTCTGCCTCTGCTCCCATCCCCCCTCCTGCCACCCCCCTCCCCCCACCGTTCCCATCCCCCCTCCTGCCACCCCCACCTCCTGCCACCCCCCTCCTCCTGCCCTCCCCATCCCCTCCCATTCCCTCACTCTCTCAGGCCTTTGCAGTGGGATGAAGCTCTGCTTAGGACGTGCAGGGGCCATGTAGTGACCCAGGCAGACGTCCCAAGGCCACTTGCATGAGGTGGGGGGTGGGATGGAGATGGGAGGAGAGAGGGGGCCCGGGCACCCCAGGGGACACAACTGGGATGAGGAGCAAAGCCTGCAGAGACTGGAGCAGGACTGGGCAAAGTGTCTGCCCCTCTGGGCTTCTTGGTCGTGGCATGAGGTGCCTGGCCTCCGTGGTCCTGGAGAGCAGAGATCTGGGAGGGACTCCAGCTCCATCAGCGAGTGCCCCGGGATCTCAGGGAATCATTTTCCCTCCGCAGGAGTCAGGCTCCTTCTCCATCAATGGATGGGACAGAGCCTATAACCTTCGAGGTTTCTACTGGTTCGGGCCTCCGTGTATACCATCCTGACCGGGGCCCCCATGAAGAGCCTCCTTCCTTGGTTTCCTACTCAAGGAGGGAGGGAGGGTGGGCCCAGACTTTTACAGCTGTGCAGTCTAACTGCACACAGAAGCCTGGATTCTGGATGCAGTTAGTGTGCAATCACGGCACGAGGGCCAGGTGGTCCCAGGACCCCGTGGAGCTGAAATCCTCACGCCTCTTTGGAGCAGCTTCATTCATCAATGCTCAGTTCCCAGTCTCTGCTAATCCTTAAACTCTGACTCACCTGGGCTGAGACCTTTCTTCTTCGGGTGGGGAATTTCCATTTGTTTAAGCGGCTGCCACTCTCAATATTTTGGTGCTTAACTTTTGAGGAAATTTCTGCTTTTCCTTTATGAGCTTAACTCTTCTGGGAAAGATCAGAGTTACCACCTATGCTGGGGGAATGTCAAGTCCACCTCTGATCACAAAAGCCACTACCATCGCTGGGGAAAATTAGTGTGAAATGTCCTGCCTCCCCCCCTTCCATGCCCTGACTCTGTGTGTGGAGGGCAAATAGTACAGCAGAAACCACAGTATTGCCCCTAGTGATAAAATATCTGGGCTTTGTCTTCTGAGAGCATTTATTACTGTCTTGGGATTTGGTGTACTGATTTTTGTCCATCAAACAGTGTCATCATTGTGAGCGAGGTGACAGGTAAGGCTGTGGGGTCCTCACTTGCCTCCTCCCCCACCCCCACCTGGACCTCCTGGAGTCTCAGTCAGTGCAGCCGGGGCAGGTAGGACATTGTCACCCTCCTCTGCTAGTTTCGAGCATCTTGAATGAGCTTTGAGCTTTCTTCGCTGGATTGTCAGCTTCTGTGGATTTTTGGCCTCTCCCATCGTGCACAGTATATAAACTCCGATCCTGCTCCCCAGGGTGGGGTGGGGGGGTGTATATCACAAGCAGGACTGCCAGGTCATTTTGCAGAACCCGCATTGTCTCATTTATAAAATAAGGGTAACATCTGTCTCCTGGGGCTAGCAGGAGTGTCCAGTGGGGGCCGTCCTGCACATTCCCAGCCTTCTCTATCAGAGAGGGTGGGGTTTGCCAGGAAGCAGAGCTGGGCCCCCGGGGCTCAGGGGTCCCTCTGCGCACCTTGCCTGGTGTCTTAGAAGGAAGGCTCAGGTAAGAAGTGCAAGGACTAGGACTGGCTGCCATTCCCCCCCATCTTGAGTAGGATCAGGGGGCTGGCAGTCATGACAGTGGCCAGAGGGGTGTGGACTCTGCGGCGGCAGCTCTGAGAACTGTCTATCCCTTCATCCCCCACTCAGGGGCTCTTCCCCCTGCATACCGCCTTGGTGGACTGCATGTTCCCCGACGCAAGCTATCAACACAGAGCAAATTAAGTCAGCAATTTTCAGACCAAACCCTCCCCTAGTTCTCCTTTGCTCATGATCTGTGGCTAACCCCACAAGATTTTTTGCATTCGGTCACAGATAGTGGAGATGGGAAAGACTTTCAACCTTGGTCAGTTTACACACAAAGGAAATGAAGTCGAGAGAGGTTGGACCCCTTGCCTGCGGTCACACAATGTGTTACCTATAGAACTGAGATTGGACCTCAGCTCTTTTGGCTTTCAGCCAGTGTCTCCCATTTCTCTGTGCTTCTGGATCAAGTGATGTGCACCGTGAAGACACTTCAGAATTGAATATATCCTGTACCTAGTTTGTAAGCACTGCTATAGGCGGGAAAGTGTGCGATGCAGAGCGGGTACAGATGCTCATGGGTTCCGAGTCCCACCCCTGCCTGCCCACCAGCTGGGCTCCCAGCCCAGTCACTTTGCCTTTTTGGGCCCCATTTTCCTAGTTTTAAAATAAAAAGTTTGGATTTTAAGGCCTCCTCCAGCTTCCCAAATTGGTATCTGTTCCTAAATTGAGCCACACTTAGAGAAAACTTGTGGTTTAGAGGTGTTACATGAGGAACACTGGGTCTTTTTGGAGAAGGGTTGTTACCCACAGAAGAGGTTGTTCTGATAATTTCAGATTTCCCACGTCAGTCTGTTTGGAGGTGAGCTGGTTCTCAGAGACTGTACAGCCTTGGACCACAGAAGCAGAGGGCACTGGCAGCATACCCATGGAGGCCCATGATGTGTGTCCCAAGCAGAATGGCCTGTGGCCTTGCCCAGGAGCCTGGCATACCCTCATCCATGCCGGGCCCCTGGGGCAGAAGGATGAGATCCTGGGGCCTAAAAGGACAGTGACCGTAAACACAGGCCCCCCCTGAGGGCCGAGTCCCCCACCCTCAGCTCCTACCTCCACCCACCTACCCCACAGACCGGCCAAGGCCCCGGGGCTTCTCACTGTACGCAGGCTGAGCGAAGGCTCATGAGCACGGACAGGCCAAAATGAGGCCCATGTAGTCATCCACGTTCAGCGAGGGAGCGGCCTTATGAATGATTCAGAGCTGCTTCAGATCCGCACAGCTTTCCCACGTCGCTTGTTACAGGGAGTGCTCCATAGATGTTTATTGAATGACTGAATAAATTAGCATACAAATGAGTATTCTGCAATGTGTTCTGGCATTTATATTTGAACATTTGTTTGTTGAATGGTCTGAGAATCCACAGCCGCCCTCACAAACCGGTGCAGGCACACACGGCCCGGAGACCATGCACACCTGAGCTCACAGGGCCCCCTACTGCCTACTGGGCGGTGGGGTTTGGGGGCCCGAGTAAAGCTGCTTAAAGCCCAGCTGCTTAGCGCCCCAAGGCCCCTGACACATGAACTCTGTGCTGGAGCTGGATGGTTCCACACTCATCCTGGGTTGTGGCTGTCTCCCCTGGCCTTGGTCAGGACTGCAGATGGCATGGCCCCGGTGATGCTCACACCCGCCTTCCTGGGACCTGGGACCATGCCGTGTGTCATGTTTGCAGATGCGTAACTCACCAGGGTTCTTGGCCTCCTTAATCAATAGGAATCCATCAGAGAGCAGACAAGAAATTCACAGGGCAGTCTTAACCAGGGCCCTGGCTGTGGGGCTTCCCTGGTGGCTCAGATGGTGGGGAATCTGCCTGCAATGCAGAACACCTAGGTCCAATCCCTGGGTCAGGATGATCCCCTGGAGGAGGGCAACCAGTCCGGTATTCTCGCTGAAGAGTCCCACAGACAGAGGAGCCTGGCAGCTACAGTCCGTGGGGTCACAGAGTCAGACCCGACTGAACGCACACACACAAGATATAGAGCTACTAGTCCACACTGTGTAAAGTCTTAGGAGATGCAGCTGGAAAAGTACTTTGGGAAATATACAATAAAGATAGCTCATGGCATGTTAAAAGAAAAATCTTAATATCAAAGCAAAGCAAAAAAAATAAAAGCCCTTAAAATGGCATCTGTATATCCATCAGATGAGGAGGTTAGAACTTTAGCTGGAGTCTAGAGGAACAGGATTTCCTTCAATGTCATTTCCTTTTCCCTGGGATTTAAATGTAGTTGTCCAGAGAACAGCTTAGTTGGGGTGAGACAGAAATGGTGCATCTCTAGCAGGCTCAGAGCCCCACTGCTGTCCAGTTCTGGCTCTGCCTTGCTCAGCTCTGTGGCTTTGAGCAAGTGACTTAACCTCTCTGTGCCTCAGTGTCCTTGTTCACAAGTGTTGTTACGAAGACGGAAGGGATTTAAATATATTCATATGTGTTGTTGGAGAAGGAAATGGCAACCCAGTCCAGTATTCTTGCCTGGAGAATCCCATGGACAGAGGAGCCTGGCAGGCTCTAGCCTATGGGGTGGCAAAGAGTCAGACACGACTGAGCATGCATGCACGCGTATGTAACATGTTCAGAGTCTTGCCTGGAACAAGGCAAGTGTGTTGTGTATATGTGGGCTGCTCCTGTCGGGTCGTATGTAACAGGGTCTTCACACTGACTGGATGACACCGACTTCCCAACAGTCCTCCCCATCAAACGAGCTGGCAGAACCAGGTGAGGGGTGAACCCTGGGACCGGCTTTCTCACCTGAGGTTCTCTGTCTGGCACCTTCCGCCTGACCAGCCCTTCTCGAGTCTCTCTGGAGCCAGTGGGCAGTGCAATTCTGAGAGCAGGTGAGGTCACTGCCTTCTTTCTCATGAACCAGGATTGCTGTTACAGATGGATAAACTTAAAAAAAAAAAATCTGTATTTAGTGCTCAGTATTTAAAAATTATGCCAATTACTTTATTGGCTCAAGATTAGCCAAAGAAAAAAGGGGGAAAATTTGCCTTTCAACAGAATGATCCAAAAAGCTGAAACTCCCCTTGCCCCACCCTGCACCCGTAGGCTTATTTATGGCTTTCTTTTTGGAATTCTTTCCTTTGGTGGTGAAGACAGGCTCGGTGCCTTTGAAGTGGGCCAGACATGTTTTCTGCACGTGTGAGCGGCTGTGGTCTCTGCAGGCTTGGTGCAGATAAACTGGTTTCCCTATGGTTTCCAGCCACTGGTGAAGGATCCATGTCCTGCAGGACTGTGCACACGATTTGATCTCGGCAGACAAATTAGGGGGCTTCACAGCCCTTGGGAGTGCTGGCCTTCAGGCCGCCACAGGCTCTGTGGCCCAGGACCCGCTGCGCTGGCCTGCAGGCTCAGCATTGCCCTCCGCCGTCCTGTCTGCACCGAACTGGCTGCTGTGTCAGAAGCTGCTCTGCATCAGTTGCACATCAAGGAAGCAAGACCCGAAGCACAGAAGAACAAGCCCAGGGGCTGGGTCGCCACATGTCAGCCCAGGACCCAAACAGAGCATCCACCACGGGATTCTGTTCCCATCGTGGTGACCGGTCGGTCCTACTGAACTTAACTGTGACCGTTCTGGCCTCTGCTTTCCCGCTCAGGGCAGAATCTATGATTCTGTAATTACATGTCACTTCATGTGACAACACATGGACCAAGTACAACCAACATGCAGGAGGCCCTTGGTAAACTTTACTGCCATGACTCTCATGATCACACGTGGCTTTAAACAGGGATTTCAAAGCAGTTCCCTGGCGACCTATTGGTTAGGATCTGCACTCTCACCGCCAAGGCCGGTATTTTAGCATGTGGTCAGGAAACTGAGATCCTGTAAGTCACGGCCAAAAAAACAAAAAGGCTCAGAAAACCATGATTTCAGAGAAAAACCACCTCTGGGATGGCATCGGTGATTCTCCTCTACGCAGTCTTACCCAGGACTTTTCCTTTCTCCGAGTTAATATTCCTAACACTCGCCCGTCTATACCCACTGAGGCTCCCATACCATGTCTCTCCTTCCCTACAAAGTCAATACCCAAGAAGTTGGCTTGGCTGACTTTTCCTGACTTTCCTTTAACTACCGACCCTCCACTGCAATCTCTGCCGCTAACAGCCACTGGAACCGTGGCTTCTTCCCACAGCCACGCCCTTGGGCAGCACCTTCGTCCCTCTACTGCTCCGGGTCATGTGGCCCTGTGGCTCTGTCTGCCTTGACCACTGTGATGTCTAGAAGGGTGGCCCCTGGACAGAGTTATTGAACCAGGCAAATGCATCACTCATTTAATTATGTAGCACTTAAATTTAAAGCAGCTATCAAAAAACTGTTCAGTATGACTGTGCCACTTGGTTGTGTGTATCTAGTGTTTTCAATTGCAAAGGCTATGAAATCTAAGCACAGAGCAAGAATTTCTGATGAAAATTCAGCATCTGAAGGGAGATGTGCTGAAGGGTAAAACACACACCAGGTTTCTATGATCTGTTTTGAAAAGAAGATTGTAAAATCTCCCAGTACAGTTTATATGGATTACATTTTGAGATCATAATATTTTGGCTGTGTGGGATTAAAGACAATTTATTATTATATTTCACCTGTTTAATTTTCTTTTTAATGTGGCTACTAAGTAGAACCTTTGTGGTTGGCATTTTATTTTGAGAACTTTTAAGATCCAGTCTCTTGTTGTTTAGCTGCTAAGTCATATCCGACTCTTTGTGACCCCACAGACTAGCCCCCCAATCCCCTCCTCTGTCCATGGGATTCTCCAGGCAGGAATACTGGAGTGGGTTGCCATGCCCTTCTCCAGGGGATCTTCCCCACCACCAGGATTGAACCCAAAACTCTTATGTCTCCTGCATTGGCAAGTGGATTCTTTACCACTAGCACCACTAGGAAGCCCCTTGTATTAATTATATACATACAATTAATATGTTCTATTGAAATTTAAAACCGTGACAATAAAATTGTTCTGGTGAATATCGAATTTGTACAAAAGTCCTGTCAACCAGATGTGGAATTTTGCTGGCATTTCCTGGGATAACGAGACTCCTGGATTCTCCTCCCCTCACAATGGAGCTTCTGCTCCATCCATCAGCATGGTCTGGACACTCCAATTGACTAAGGAAATAATCAGCACCACGCTCTCAGGGGATCTGTTGATTTCTGGTCCATTTGTTATTCATAACAGATCAGACGGTTTCCACCCATCTGGACAGGTTTTATTCATCAGTGTGTGTGTCACACGTGTGCACAGAAAAAAAGACTTGCCAGGTTTCATTAAAGCAGAGTCTTCAAGGAGCACATGAGATGTTTTGTTTCTTTTAGAAGAAAACCTGGTGCACACTGCCTTTGATCTGGGCACGAGATTAGTGTGGAGTCAGACGGAGCAACATCCCGATGTCACTGGTGAAACTGCTAAGGCTGGGCTGCCCGGGAATGACGTTAGCTCAATAACTTAAAGCCACATGTAGGAAGAGAGAAAGGCCTTTACATTGAAAGCCTGTCCGTGGTTTGCTGGACGAACGACAGGAGGTGAATTTCAGTTTGTCATTGTTATAAGTGTGCTTTGGGGCAAGACTACTGACTGGGCAAGAAACAAGCATTCTTTTATTCATGTACACATGTCTCTGAAAAATTTCATGAAGTTGGTGTGAAAGAGGACAAGGTAGAGAGTGTTAAAGAAGTCATTCAAAGCAGGTCGTGGTGCCCAGACCTGGACCTTAACCCAGGGAGGCATCAACTCTCCTTCAACCAGGGGATCCTTTCAGGCTCTGTCTGAGGGTATAACTGTGGACAGACAGGTTCTGGGATGATGGGTGACCCACCGTAGGTGTGTTTCACTGAAGGAGAGGCCCCCTGTGTGACTTGGAAGGAGGCGCGAGGTGGTGGCTGTTTCCTTGCTTGTCAGATGGCGTAGGTCACGCCAGAAGCCGTCATCTGCCAGCTGCCTTGTCAGGGGGCAGCTGATGGACCAGGGCAGCTCTGGGCCCCAGCGTCTCCTCCTTGTCATCAGTGTCTCCTGCGGCTCATCCGCGTGACCCCTGTCTGTCTCCCCAGCAGCACCCTCTTCCATTCCTGGGGCCCGGCCCTGCTGACCTCTGGCTGAGCACCAGCCCCAGAGGTGGCTCACCAGGCTCTGGGCCCTGGCTTGCAATTAACCCTGATTTCCAAAACAGCTCAAGTGGTCTGTGGTGGGAACACACCTTAGACGTTTCTGAGAAGAGTGCTCTGGGGAGAAAGGCAGTGGGCTCTTCTCTACCCCAGAGATAATGACAGGAGGCGAGAGTGTGCGCGGAGGCTGGTCCAGAGAGACGCCGCTGGGGTGGGGACCTGACCTTGGTCTGCTGTAACTGAAGACAGGGGCGTGTCTGCCGGGGAGAATCTTGGAATCAGGTAGGCTGTCTCTTTACCGCACGTGTGGCATTGCCGCTCGGCAGCTCCTGACAGGAGATCAGATCTCAGAACAGTGATGGTCGAGGCAGACAGCCCTGATTCAAGCCCGAAACCCACCTGCTGCTGCTAACCCTTGACCTCTGACAACCCACTTACTCCCCCTACCTCAATCAAAATATGACGGAAAGAGCAATTCTGGTGTTGCTGGTTTTTTGGATATTTAAACAACATGATTTTTGTTTCAATGCCACACAGTTCACAAAGTGTTAACACGAACGTTCTCCTTGTTGATGTTCCTTAAAAGGGCTTTCCTGGTGGCTCAGATGGTAAAGAATCCGCCTGCAGTGCAGGGGATCTGGGTTCAATCCTTGGGTTGGGAAGATCCCCTGGAGAAGGGAATGGCAACCCATCCCAGTATTCTTAAAAGAGTAAAACAATGGTTTACTCTTATCTGCCTCTAACAATGCTGTGGAAGGAAAGGCCTGGATGAATTGAAAGTCAACCCTCGCTCAAAACACCAGGTGAAAATCACCACCATTCCCTGGTGACCAGCCACCGAGGATTCTGGACTTGATAGTGCAGGCTTGTCTCTGTCCGCATCTGAGGCAGGCCCAGCCTGGACCAGTAGGAACCTTTAGAGAGCAACAGGCAGGGACCAACACACACTGATCCTCGTGTAGATGGGAGAGAAACTCTCCAGCTCAAAGCCGGGAAGCCAGGTCCTCAAGGCCTGCCCCACTGCCAAAAAGGGTGGGGATTTGTTATTTTAAAAGATGTAAAGACCAAACTCAAGCAGGATCCTGCATGGACGTTTCTACAAGGCTGCGTTTCTCAAAGACTCCTATCATTTCAAATCAGCTGAATTCATAAAACATTACCGTGCGGTGACGACCTCCTCTCATTCAGAGGTGTTCTGAGCAGTCTGACATTTATCAGAGGGCTGTGATCTGAGGATGCAGGGCAGCACTGTGGACTTCCTTTGGTGAGATGAGGTCCAGTGAAAATCTGTCCTGTTCTTGAAGGCCCACCTGCGTGGGGTGGGAGCACTTTTACCTCTGAGGGCAGGCCTGATGGTGTCCCAGCCAGCATGGTGATAGCAGCAGGGGTTGGAGGCAATGACTCCAGAGGTTTGGAGGATAGTGGGTCCCCATGGGAGGCTCCCTGGAGCGGGAAGTCATGAGACAGGGAAGATGCTGTCAGACATGTGGCCCCCTGCAACCTGGCACCTACCCCTCAGAACCACAGTCTGTGGGGCTACCCAGAGATAGAGGCTGCTCTGCCTTCCCGCCCCTCCCAGGAGGGGTTCTGACCGGTGTGGCCTGTGCTGGGACATCAGGCAGGTGCTGGGGTCAGGCAAGGGGTGGGGGTGATGCAGGGGGTGGAGGGTTAGGCGGGTGCTGGGGGTCATTCAGGAAGGTGCTAGGGGGTTCAGGCAGGGGTGGGGGATGAGGCAGGGAGCAGGGGGTTCAGGCAAGGGGACTGATGCCCTGGGGGTTGTGGGTCCTGAGGAGGTACCCGTCTCCCTTTCTGTCTCCAGTTATCCTGCTGAGGACCTCCGCGGGGATGTCAATGCCAGGCCAACCCTAGGAGACACCCCAGAGACCCCCACACTTTGCACACAGTAGAGTCTTCATGGGCGTTTATCCATCTGAGCTGTTTATTCCTACGTGGTGGGTCCTCTCTCAACCCTGCTGTCCCAGTAGATAGGAATTGACTCCTTGTGCCAGAAACGCTCATGGTTACCAAGTCCCTTGATCTTTTTCAGTCACTTGAGACGCTTTTCGCTTTGTAATTTAAAAAGCCCACAAGTTCAGTTTAAAGAGCCTCTCAGCTGTGCAGTTGGGAGGAGCCTGGGGACCCTACCTGCTCACAGGCTCCTCAGGAGAGGTCAGGCAGGAGGTGAGAATCCACGTTCAGGGAGGCTGAGAAAGCATCTTCCTTTTCCCAGGGAGGTGGGGGAGCAGAGCGGGGAGCCTCCTTTCCTGGACTCCTGGTCTCTGCTGCGGGTCACACATCAGCTCCTGGAGGTGACCTTGCTTCTAGCCAGGTGAGTGCTGCCAGGAGCTGGCTCCCAGGTGGGTGAAAGGTGGGCGGAGGGCGCAGAGGCTCCTCCGAGGTGCTGGGGTAGGGCAGAGTGAGGGAGGGCTAGGGTGGGAGGGCTGTGAGCCCAGGCTCCCTATGTGAGCAAATGTTACAGATTTGTGTGCAAATCACTGAGACCTTTTTCTTTTTTGGACTCTGAGAATTTTTTCTTAATCTATATATTTTTAATTAAAGGATAGCTACAATATTGTGTTGGTTTCTGCCATACATCAACATAACTGAGATTTTTTTTAACTATATGTATTTCAGCAGTTTGAGTTAAAAGGTCAGACCATAGGCCAGGCCTGCTAGTGTGTGTCAGCAGCTGATGTTGCCCCAGCGATTCAGATCGTTGGATCTGGAAGTGCATGTACGGAGATCACTAAATCTAACCCTTCACTGTTAGATGTGGGACAGCCAGGGCGCAGGGAGGGGAACACATCCTCGGATACAGCTTCCTTTGACTCCCTGCCCCCACACCTAGCTTCCCCAGGGCTGTGGTCCTGCCCATGCAGGGGGCCTCCTGCCAGAGTGATCAGCGATGCCTGGTGTCATGGGGTCCTTTGCTGGAAGCTGAGCTGGAAGAAGCCAGGGCGGGTCATGCCCTGCTTCCAAGGTGGAGGTGGGGAGGTGAGAGCCTCTGCTTGTCCCCCTCTCTGTGGCCCCCTGCCCCCCCCCCCCCGGAAGCAGCAGGAGAGCTTTCAGCAGCCTGGGGAAGCACACATGGGCTGGCACTTTGTGTCCTTTCCAGGGCATTTAATTAGCTTCCTCAACTTTATATATAGTTTTCCAGGAACAGGCTGATGAGCTTCTCAACACAGAGATATTAATACCCCAAGCAAAGCACATGAAGGAAAACAGCCACCTGGGTGGGACCATCGGGAGGTGGGGAGGGGGAGGAAGAGAGGGACTCATGGCCATGGAGAGAAGAAGGGACGCAGGCACGCCAGGGCACCTGCTATGGATTATGATGATCTGTTTTATAAACAGCTTAGGATCCCAGGATTCTCTATAGCCTACGAGCTGACAGGAAAAGTTGCTTCTGATGATTGTATTTCATATAATGTCATAATTTTATATATTATTGTCTGATACTCAGTGGACATGAGTTTGAGCAAACACCAGGAGATGGTGAAAGACAGGGAATCCTGGCTTGTTGCAGGTCAAGGGGTCACAAAGAGTTGGACATAGGTTAGTGACTAAACAACAACATCTGATACTCAGCGTATTGGTGTTATTGTGTGGGGACTACTTAGCAGTACTTTCCATTCCCAGGTGGCGCAAGTGGTAAAGCCCCCATCTGCCAACATAGGAGACATAAGAGCCTCAGGTTCTATCCCTGGGTTAGGAAGATCCCCTGGAGGAGGGCATGGCAACCACTCCAGTATTCTTGCTTGGAGAATCCCATGGAGAGAGGAGCCTGGTGGGCTACAGTCCATGGGGGTAGCAAAGACTTGGACATGACTGAAATAACTTAGCACAGCACAGCACCACTCACCAACAAGCCCTTCCCCCCACCCCCACCAGCTGCTAACTCTCCATTATGGCATCGAGAGGACCTGAGATGGAGCCTTGGCTCCGGCCGTGCAGAGGCTGAGCCATCCCTGGAGGGCAGGGCACTGTTTTAGGAAGACAATCTGGGGGCAGCTCCACAATGGAAAATTCCTGATTCTGTGAGCAACCAGGGTTAAAAAAAAAAATGTGGACTTATTTTCTCTAGGAGGCATGAATGAAAAACACGGCCTTTATCACACAACTGGAAAACTAACATGGAGCAAAGAAAGACTGTCTGCTTAACTGAGCTTGTCAGGCAAACTATCAAGCCTCAGTTATGGGGAAGCGGCTTTGCTTTTATCCTGGGCAAAAACTTGAAAGAAGCAAGTGAGCTTGTTCTCAGGGACACCTGTCACACACACAGAGTGGACACCTCGTGTATTTGTGCATGTGTTTGAGTTTGAGCCCCTACAAGTGGGATGGGGGGTGTGGAAGCTGGATGAGGCAGGACGGTGGGGCTCTGGCTGCGCAGGGGACACGCAGGTTTGTGGGACCAGCTGGAGAGAGGAGGAAGGTCTGGGGCTGCGGGTTGGGAAGGTTAGGGTCCCGCCCCCCCAGGAGTCCCCGTACCCAGAGAAATATTCCACCGAGGGAGAAGGAGGAGTAAGGGGGGTGTGTCTTCCAGTGTTGCTGTAACTTGGGTGGCTGGGAGCCCAGGCTGGGCCATGTCACATGTGGTCCCTCCCCAGAAATGCGCTGCCTAGAGCGCTAAGGGATGATCCAAAAGAGATGCTCTATGTAAGCCTGGGGCCAGGTTGGGGGGAGCCGGGCCCAGTAGTGCTTATGTGTGCAGGGCCAGACTCCACACATGTGGATGCAGCACCTCGTATTCTGTAGGAAAAGAAGTAGGGTCCTGACTGGAGATCTTACAGAATCATTGTGGACCAGACCAGTGCCTATTGCAATGACTGGGGATCTGAGGAGGGTCGGAGACCAGGGTCCTCGCAGGATCGAGATGGGTGAAGGTGCCCACACCACAGGGACCACGGGGCTACAGCCAGGAAGGTGGCCCACCCAGCTGCCCTCACAGCAGGACTGAAATGCCATGGAAGTTCAGGAGGGGAGGGGGCCCAGACGGCAGGGGTCTGGAGGGAGCTTCTGGGTGAGTCAGGGGCCGAGGCACACTGAGAGAGGCCCTTTCCCCGCCCCCCTCCTGCCCCATTCACCTGCTCGCAGACTGGCAGGCGTGACCTTATTCGTAATCAGGGTCGGTGCAGACGTTGTGAGTTGAACTTACATGGGGGCAGGATGAGCCTGGAGTCCAGATGCCGTGTCCTTGTAAGCGCAGGAGAGGACATAGAGATGCGTGTGGAGGAGGTGGCCTGGCCGACAGAGGCGTTGATGGATGCCACATGAGCCGAGGACCACCTGGAAGGGGCAGGAAGGGTCTTCTCTGGAGTCTTCAGAGTGGGCACCGCTCCGGCGACACTCTGATTATAACTTGGGGCCTCTAAGGCTGGGAGAGAATACATCTTGGTTGTTTTAAGCCCCTGGTTTGTGGTCGTTTATTCCAGTGGCCCCGGGAAATGAGACTGAGGGGTTTATAACACCCAACTCCTGTGGCCTCTTTCTAAGGTGTCAGCAGATTTATATCCAGACACTCACATGAGGGGAGAGGAGTCCGGGCAGCCTGTTCCTCTCTGGAGGCCAAGGACCAAAATTCACCAAATAGGGGTACCTCGGGGATTGCAAGGCTGCATGAGGCCCAATGTGAGGGGGTGCTCGCTGACGGTGGGGGTGTCTGGAGAGGAGCCAGGTGTGGGGGTGTGACCACCACTCGGCCGCTGAGAGCGGGTCTGCAGTGAGGCGACCGTGAAGCAAGGCCGTAACTGTGCCCCCCAGTCTCCCTCTTGGCTGTTTCCCAGGGAGACCGTGCTCTGGGGGAGGGGGAGATGAGACTTCAGCGGGGGCGGGGGGGTTATGCAGAGTCTGGCTGGGACTCATATGCCACCACGATACATCAGCCAGGAGAGGGGGTGTTGGGGTCAGATCTCCTCACAGCTGGCCAGGTGTGTCTCTGAGTCTGTGTGTGTCCAGTTCTGGACTCCATCATCCATGTGGACACACTTGGCAGAATTCCCACGTTGTTCCTCTGACACATGGAGTGATGCAATGTCTTTTGGGTGGGAAGGGCCGAGTGGAAGACTCCAGAACAGCCTCTGGGCATGGCTGGAACTGCAGAGCTTGGGGCCACTCCCACGGATGCGAAGGACAGAGCCATGTAGCCTGCCGTATTTCCGCTTACCTGCCTGCTCCGCCCGTGTAGAGGATGCGAGGGTTTGAGGAACCAACCGTGGTTCACTGTGGACCCAGTCAGGCGGTGGCTCAGTGCCATGGCCACTCTGGGTGCGTGTTCTGTGTGTCCTCCCGGGTCTAGTGGCATGCAGTCATTAGGCTGGTGGACACGTTTCCCTCTGTACATGTTGGTAAGGACCACGAGAAGCAGTTTGTTTCCCAGCAGGGCTGGTGACACACCTTCCCTGCACTGGCCATCTGTCCCTCTGCCATGGGGGGATGATCCATGGGGCTTGTGCTGGTCTCTGCATCAAGCAGACAGTGCGCCAACCTAGGGCGTCATGGTAGCTGATGACCTCACACTGATTGGACTCCAGAGACTGAGCTGGAGAGAAACAACCCAGACTCCGATAAGACCTGTGTGTGGCAGAGGGTGGAAGTCGATCTCACAGAAACTCTGTGGACATCTTAAGGGGCCCGGCGCTCTAAAACTTGTCAGAAGGTAAATTTTGCATCTCATACTGCCTCCGCTAAGAAGAAGAAAACACAAAGTCCAGTGGGCTTTCTTGCAGCTTGAAGGCAGCAAATAATTCCTTTGGCCACGTCACTCTGACCCATTTGCGAATGACCCTTGAGGCAGCTAGTTTGGGTGGGTCTCTTGGCAAAAGAAGGTTCTGCAGCTGGTGGCCATTTAATTGGAGATTTAGCAATGAGCACTGAGGGAGGTGGGACCCTCAGGGAAACTGTTAAATTGTGCCTGCCATCTCCAAAGGCCACAAGGCAACCCTTTTCCTATTTTACCCCCTAAGCACATGTTCATGGAACTGGGATTGAGCAAACAGGCTTCTAAGATGAATTTGGAGATATTGCTTATCTGGATCCCTAAACAAACTGATCAGCCAGCCAACCCCAGAACACTGTAAGGCTTACTATGGCATTCTAGGAGTCTTAGTTTCAGAGATCCTTAAGGATAGAGCTTACAGAAAATTCACTGAGCACCATTAAGTGTGTCTAGCTCTGTAGGGCAGGGGGACTTGTTAAGTGTTTATATCATGGAGGGGGCACGGTCATGAGACCAGAAGCTTGGTGCTTTCATAAGAGCGCTGATCAAACTAGGAAATCTAAGTTCTCATCTGGGTGTTCCCAGAAGAGTCGCTTACTCACTCTCTCTAGGTCAAAACTTCCTCATCTGCAAAACAAATAGGCGGGTTCAGATCAGAGGAGAGATTAATCTCCTGATTCAGTCCCAATCAACTGGAGACCAGTGGAGCGCGGGGAGAGCACCGGGACAGATGTCTGCCTGGAGCTCGTGGATTAACGAGAAGTAGCTCTTCAGGCCACCATCTCTGAGGCTTACCTCCGCCACTTGCCAGTTTTGGGTTTGAGCTCCAGTTCCCTCAGTTTTAAAGTGGAAATGCTGTAGTGTAATACCTCCACGATGTGGAGCTCATATAGGCTGAACAGGTGTCTGTCAGGTACTGAGAACTGTGCCTGGCACCTGGTCAGAGTTCAGGGAACGTTAACCGTCGGTATTAGAGTCAGTGACGGCACTGCTATCATTTATTCCCTGCTTCCTGTTCCCAGGCGCCATTCTGTGCTCTGATGGCAGAACCCACTGACTGCAGTTTAGAAATACCGATTCCTGGGTTCAGAACTGGAGATTTTGGTTCCATGGATCCAGTTTGGGAACAGGGATCTGTATTTCTGGAAAGTTTTTCAGGTTCATGATGACTGTGAGCCTTGTTCTGAAATCCAGGCTCTTGCCAACACACACATGTGCACACACACATACACCCACACTCACACACCTCAGGTAAACCCTCCCACATTCACATCTGTGTAATAAAGCCTATTTAAAAGCAGAGTTATAATTAGAAAATTCCTAAGTCTCACAATAAAACACTTCCTTATTTGTACCCGGCCTCTTCTAAAGGGTTGTGGTGGCAGAGAGTGCCCGGGTGAGGAAGCCCTAATTAGACTTCTTCATCTGACATGCAAGAAGGCTTTGGGGAAAGACGCGCTTGGAGGAATGTGGGGGATGGCCAGCATCTGGATACTACTGCAGGGTGATGGCACATATCTGGTGCTTGGGACCAGTGGAACATCCCCCCTCCTCCTTTCCCTCCAGATGTCGGAGGATGTGAGAGACAGCCCAGCAGGGAGCACTTGATCAGACTCTGGCCAATTAGAACCCACAGCCCAGCAGGGCTCTCCAGGGTTCACCGCAGATGTCCAGGTGTTTCATGCTGCCCAACAGGTCTTCGGTCAAACAGGCCGTGGACCTTCTCATCCCCTGCCCCTTACATGCACGTGCCTTGGAGGCCCAGAATCAAGTGTGACAGCTGCACATGTGCGAGTGGGCATCCCAGAGTGGATGTGGTGGACACTGTCTGGCTTCCATGGAACCTGAATTAAATGAACACCCTTCACATTCCTGCTGGGCTCTGCTGCGCTTTCTCAAGGTTGCTGAAATTGAATTCAAAAGCCAAACACGTGCGCTGGCCAGGCTCACAGAGCAGCTGCCGATTGCAAACACATGGCTTAGCAATGCGTGAGGTGCTCAGGGTGATGTTTGGGGTTGCTGATTAAGTGGGATAATCACCAGAAACATCATTCAAATCTCTCGGCCTGTACACAAGCACACTTAAAATTTTTCTTTCTTAAAAGCACTAGGTAAAAAAAAAAAAAGACTCAGATGAAAATGCTTAATGATCCTGAAGATGGAAGCCAAATTTTGGATTTGAATTTTACAGACGTCAGTGGAAAATGCCACATAAAGCAGGACGCTGTGCACTTAGCTTCTTGCAGCCTTGGGTGCAATTTCTGAAACAAGGGAGATTAAGATCCATGACCATAAAGAGTCTGATGAAGGTATCTTTGGGTCACAGGCAAGAAAGAAATCCAGCAGGAGACAATTCTGTTCCACCAGTCAGGGTTGCCTGTGGGTACCAGGTGCTGCCAAGCCACACGCTTGACTCACAGAACAGTCTTGGACATAGAGGGGGCCAGAGGAGGGGGTCACAGCCCTGCATCGCCTCCAGAATCCTGGGTGGAAACGCTTCATTACTGGCAAGTGTCCAAGTCCTTACCTTTGCTGAGTGACTCTCTAAACAGGTCTGGTCTTAGCAGTATGGGCGAGGATGGTGTGGGTGGAGTTTGAACAAGGATGGTGGTCCTGCTACGTGGAGGAAATGGAAATCTGCTGCACAGAGATCCTTAGAAAGGCTGCTGGTGACCAAGCCATCTCACTGTTGGGAGTATTTTCTTTTGCTGTGTGCCACTAAGATAACACCCGGCTGTGGGAGGTTGTATGGGTCAGATGGGCAGAGTGTGCCCCGCACAGTTTGAGGGCAAACAGTTCGCATTACTTGTGTCCAAGCTTCTTTTGAAATGACAGGGGTGTAGAATCCCACAGTGGGTCTGTCTGCCCAGCTTCCAGGGTTCCCAGCGAGGCCCCGGTTATCAGCAAGGGCCACTCTGAATTAAAGCAGGGCACCACAGGTGAGGATTTGTGTCCTGTTATGCAGACGATTTTGTTTCACTTTGTTTCATTGCTCCCGGCCTCCAGTGGAAAAGCTGAGTTCATGACAGTTCCTGGTTGTCCATGACAGTGGGTTGAGGGAGGGCTCTGGGTTTACTAGCCTGTGGTGAACTGGCCCCTGGCTCGTGTGGTTCTCCAAGAGACCTCTGCATTGCCATCATCTTTTATGTTTGCTATCATCCATATTCTAAAACATTCACGATAACCCCATTGGAAAAGACCCTGATGCTGGGAAAGATCGAAGGCAAAAGGAGAAGCAGGAGGCAGAGGATGAGACGGCTGTATAGCATCCACCAGCTCAATGGACATGAATCTGAACAAACTCTGGGAGACAGAGAAGGACTGGAAAGCCAGGTGTGCTGCAGTCTATGGGTTTGCAAAGAGTCAGACACGACTGTTGAACAACCACAACAGCAACAACAAAAGTGTTCAGACTTTTGGTATTGCCTTTAGCTTTAGGTGAGAAAAATTAATCTCTGCTTGAGTGAGAGCAAGTTCTAGTGTTTCAGATTATCAGATTTTCAAAATCTGGTATCTTCTAATGACCTTGTAGTAGTGCATTTAATGATGGGATTTATTGCATTTATTAAAATCACGGACTGCTTCACAGTTATATCAGTAAATAATGTTTCTCCAGTTTAAACAACTCAAGGCTCTCCTGTAACTGCTTAGCGGTTGTGAACATGCTCATCTTCCAATCTCAGCACAGCGGGTCATGTACTCAGCAGTGATAGATGGCTCTAATTGCTCTTTTCCAAGCATTTATTTCTGCATTTACTTACACATTAAGCATCCAAGTATCTCCTGTATATACGGCCTCTGTTCCAAATGTGCCAACCACGTCCCATCCAGTTTACATATGACCTCTGCCACCTGAGATGTGTGAGACCTCATGGTCCCAGGAGCTGTCAGATCCAGGGGGGACCCTTTATGTGCCCAGAACTTGGGGAGACTGGGTGCTGGTGATCAGCAACTTGGACTGCTTCCCTTGACCTCTGTGATATTTTGCTGTTCTTCTAACTCTGCCAACTCATCTCTTAAAGATCAGAATTCCTCAGAATTCAGCTCTTGGTCTTTTCCTCTCAAGTTGTTGCCCAGGCTGGGCTACCTTGTCCCGTATGCCAATGACTCCTGCATCTTTCTCCCAAGGCTGACATTGCCCTGGAGACCTGCCCCCTGCCCCCACCCCCACCCTGGGGGTGTCTATCACCTTGTGTCTGAGATTGATGTCAGCCCCCTGTGTTCCCAGGTTCTCCAAAAATTCTACCTCCAGGAACTATGTCCATGTTGATCATGAGGGGGTCAGAGGTGTCCAAGATCAAACACTGAAGGTTGGTCTAATATATTAGAGTGGATTTTCCCTGAAAAGCACAAATCTCTTACCTTGAGATCTTTCTGGAATGACTGAGAAAGAGTGGTGTTCGGGCCACTTTCTTGGCAGGCTGTGGAGGGCGTTGGCCTTTCCGAGTGACCCATCCTGGGTGTCTGGGAGCAGGAGAGTTTGGGAACCAGTCATATCTTGTCCTGTTCCTGGGAGCTTGTCAGGCTGGGAGTGAGTGCATTGAGAAGATGGAGACCATGGGACTCTAGGAGGGTCCCCATCCCTCGGCCCCAGGGCAGCCATTGCTGGACTGTCCGGCAGCTCCCAGGAGGCCCATGTGGTCCACTTGGCTTCAGTGGGGCAGGCACTGGCACCCGCAGGTTGTAATTGTTGATTAGGACTCTTTTCCACCCCAGGCTCTCCTTTTTCTTCTTCATTTTTCTCCCCTAAAAAAAAAAAACCAAAACAAACACAGAAAAGCACCCCTCCCCGTTTCCTTCAAAGCTCTGTGGCATCTTCAGATCTGGGTACTTGAAAGCTAAGGCTGATCTTAATTTCCGACGGACGTAACGTGCGTTGGAAATTCTTTTCCACATCAAATTAAGTCTGTCTTGGACTGATTTCCTGGAAGTGTTTTTCATTAGAATAATAGTCCTCAGCTGAAAGATCAGAAGACCTGCTACCACAGAAGGGGAAACAGAAAAAAGACAGGGTATCGTCAAGTGCACCCCCCAGGAGGCACCCAGGGGACGTGGCCAGGGGGAAATGCTCCCTTCTTCAGGCTGGTCCCTGGAAAGTGGCTCTGGGTCTGGTGGGCTACGGGAGACTTCAATGACAAAGCCCCCCACCCCTTTTTTTTTGCTGAAAGCATAAACAAGATAGAAACTGAATTCAACCAGCCAACCCACCAACTGAGTAGCCGAGTTCACTGCACACCCACTGACTGCCCATCCATGTGAGGTGCCAGGCATCTAACCATTCATAAGACAAAGTCTTTGAATGAGAGTAAAACTCTCACCAGACTTGACTTAGGGACGAAGATAGAGCTCCCCGTGTGTGGTGGGTGTTTTTTCCTGGTGGAAACATGTCCCTCTGTGCATTGCACAGGCGCATATGCTTGGCCTTGCCTATAAGGGTTCCAGGAGGGCGGAGGAAATCCTTGAGAAATTCTTTCCTCCTCCTCCCGTCTGAAACTTGACTTGTTTACTGCAGCCTGTTAACGGCCTTGAGAGTGTCTTTAATCCCTAGCCAGGGTCTTTAAAAGTAATACATCAATAACAGGTAATTATTCACTTTGACCTCCTTGCTCTCTCCCCATACCCTGCAGGGTGAGCCTTGGAACTTCCAAGTCCTGTAGCAGATTCTTCCCATCAAAGTGTCAGAGCTCGGAAGGCGCACGTCGGGGTATTGGTGCTCTGGCTTTAATCCGCCCCCTGCCCCCGTCAGGGGCTGGCGTTCCACCTGCAGGTTTAAAGTTGGCACCACTGCAGGTCCAGATGAACTGGCCCTGTGCACCCACCTTGCTGCCCTGAAGGATTGTTTGCAGCTGGTTAGTTGCTCCCAGCCTGTCAGGTTGTTCCAGTTTTGAATGTTCAGGAAAATCCTGTCAAGTTCAAAACTTCCTTCTGGCCCAAACCGACCTTTGCTCTGAGAGGCCTGAACACAATGGTCTGAGGAGCTCGTGCTGAGGTTTGGTGCCTGGAGCTCCTATAGCAAGATTCCTAAGGGGGCATGGTTTCTTTGTTCTGTTGCCAGCTCAGGGCTGGATGGCCTGGTCCCCGGCTCTGGTGAGCTGCTGGATCAGCCCTGTCCCGAGGATAGCTTTGTGCACCATCTATGGGCGAGGATGTGTCTCCCCCACGGAAGCCACGCGCACAGCATACCTTCCCTTCCTGACACATGGGAAAGTGAAAGCGTTAGTTGTTCAGTTGTGTCTGACTCTGTGACCCCATGGACTATAGCCCACCAAGCGCCTCCATCCGTGGAATTCTTCAGGTAAGAATACTGGAGTGGACTGTCATTCCCTTCTCCAGGGAATCTTCCCGACCCTGCAATCAAACCCATTGCAGGCTGATTCTTTACAATCAGGGGAGCCCATACATGTGGGAATAGCCACACAAATGCTCTAACTTTGTTGCTAAAGCATTGCTTTAAATGCCGCAGGTTTGGTTGTCTGTTCAAATGACATCCTTACTGCCCACCCCAGGCTCCCTCGTGTGGATGAAGGGATATCTGGGACATCAGCTGAGCCAGGGACACTGATGACTATAAATGCTGATCACTCAAAGGAAGTGAAGTCTTAGGGTGCAGAGTCCTGGCAACACTTCCTGCTTAGAGCTCCTGCAGAAGTGACGTCAGCAGTGAACGAGGAACTCGCTGGAGGTTGAAGGGTTGGCCCCACCAGGGCTTTCCTCGTGGCTCAGAAGGTAAAGAATCCTCTGGCAATGCAGAAGACCTGGGTTCGATTTCTGGGTTGGGAAGGTCCCCTGGAGGAGGGCATGGCAACCAACTCCGGTATTCTGGCCTGGAGAATCCCCACGGAGAGAGGAGCCTGGGGGCTACAGTCCATGGGGTGGCAAAGAGTCAGACATGACTGAGCACAGCACAGCTCAGAGTTAACTTGAAGGGAGCACTGAAGGTATTTCCTGATGTTAGAAGCAATACACGTTTCTAGACCCAAACAATCAAACTGCACAATTGAATCCTGTGATGTTACTCAGACTGTTTCTGCACTTGCTAATGATAGAAACTCACTTTGAAGGTAGACACAACAAGGTCTTACAGGATGTTCTGGAGTCTCAGGGGGAGCTGAGACTAACAGGGTGGAAACTTTCACTTTTAAACCTGATTTCATCCTTAACTTTGCTGGTGACCTCTGGTCTCCCACCTACTCTTTTGGTGTCTGTTGCCCCGTAATGGTGATGGCTACACCATACCTAAGGGGCCTCTACGTGTCGTGGAGACCTCACATGATAAGAAATATGTTTATACTGAAGAGCGCTGAGGACATCAGACTCTGTCTCTACAGCATGTCTTTTATTTCAGTGGTCCTCAACCTTTTTGGCACTAGGGACCAGTTTCATGGAAGGCAATTTTTCCATGGACTGGGAGTTGAGGGGGGATGATTCAAGTGCATTACATTTATTGTGTACTTGTGTACTTAATTTCTATTATTATCACATCAGCTCCATGTCATATCATCAGGCATTAGATCTGAGAGGTTGGGGACCCCTGCTTTATTTTAATCAATGTGTTAAAAAGAAAAGTCAGTTTTTGGATGTTATGGAGCTCCACATGCTTCTGGGCTGAAGCCCCCTCTCCACAAGCTGATCGTCACCTCCATAGCGTGCCCTGTCCAGTCAAAGACAAGCATCCTGAAAGGCACTGGGGACATTCCATGGGAATGATGACCAGTAGTCTCTTCTGCCCATTGTAGAATCTTCTGTAATTTTTTCCAACAGAAATTAACATAAGAGGATCTCCCTGGAGTGCCTGACAGATGATAAGTGCTCAGTAAACCCTATTTATCACCATATCATTGCAGGCTTTTTTGCCCAAGTCCTCGGCAGAGGAATAGCTGGTGGTTGATGTGAGGAACTCTTGGACCAAAGTCCTAACCACCATTTTTTCCTTTCCCTTGGAAATAGACAGATCAGGCTACCGATGTTCATCTCTCACAGATCAGTGCTTTTTATGTTAGGAAATCTTTTCTCTGATGTGCACACAAAAATCCCCCTTTTCCTTGATCCCTTCCAATTCTCAGTTCCCCATGGTAGGAAAATTTCTCTCTGACTCAAACTTGTAGTTAAGTGTAAGAAAAACTCTAATGATGTTCCTCTGTTAAGGAAAGAACATTCTGTAAGTTTTAACTAAAATTCAAATGATAAAGTTTAGATTTAATCATCTCAGCAAATAGAAGGCAATTATCTGTTGCTCTGAGTAGTTGACTACTCAAACATGGAGACAAGAATAATGTAAATTAGAAGATTTAAATATATTAATATATTTAACTTGCCTTTATATATTTATCTGTTGTTGTTCAGTAGCTAAGTCGTGTCCAGCTCTTTGTGACTCTGTTGACTGCAGCATGCCAGGGTTCTCTGTCCTTCATCATCTACCAGAATTTGCTCAAACTCATGTCCGTTGAGTCAGTGATGTCATCCAACCATCTTGTCTTCTGTCATCCCCTCCTCCTCCTGCTTTCAATCTTTCCCAGCATTAGGGTCTTTTCCAGTGAGTCGGCTGTTCACATCAGGTGGCCAAAGTATTGGAGCTTCAGCTTCAGCATGGGTCCTTCCAGTGAATATTCAGGACTGATTTCCTTTAGGATTGACTGGTTTGATCTCCTTGCAGTTCAAGGGATTCTTGTGAGTCTTCTCCAGCACCACAGTTTGAAAGCATCTATTCTTTGGCCTTCAACCTTCTTTATGGTCCTACTTTCACATTTATATATTTATTTCTTGTTAAAGTTTTTTTTTAATGTGGACCATTTTAAAAGTCTTTGTTGACTTTGTTACAATATTGCTTCTGTTTTAAGGTTTTGTTTTTGGCCCTGAGGCATGTGGATCTAGTTCCCTGCACTCCCTGCACTGCTAGGTGAAATAACCACTGGACTGCCGGGAACGTTCCAACTTACTTTCCTACATCTCCATCTTTTATGTGAAGGCAAGCTAAACACTCAGGCAGGTGAGACTTGCCAAGCCTGCCTGAGTCCTGTGTCCAGGGTTCTGAGCTATTTCTGTATTTTGAGGCACTGCTGTTCCCGGCAACTATGGTTCAGAAGTGATTTGTGTCCAGCCTTTCTCAGAAATCTAGCCCTGGTCACAGGGAAGCCAACCTGGAGGAGAGACAGAGCTTGAGAGAGTGTGGGCTCTGTGCAGAAACCACTGCAACCAAGAAACTCAGCCTGTGCTTCCCTCATCATCAGTTTATTCTGAAAGAGACTACTGTTGACCATGATGGAAACTTCCTGCTACTAAGAGAAGTGAAGTGTTTGAGGAGCGAAACAAAGCTGACCCAGCTGGTGGCCTGGGGCGGTATTGACCATGGCTGATGACAGCTTTTCTCTGCCCCAGAGCAGCAGAATTGAGCCTTACCTGTAAGGTTTTTGCAACCACCTGAGAGGGTGGAGGAAAGGACTGCCCTGTTCTGCTCCGGCCTAGCTGCCGGAGGCCCATGGCCTTCCTCACTGTTCACACAGGCAAAGCCAGGGTCTCTCCTGGGTGACCTTAGGGGATGCCCTGAAACTGGGAAGATTCTAGAACAAACTGTAGGAATCTGTAGGAATGGTGCATAATCATACCTTATAACATTTAAAACACGAGATAATTAAACTCTTCATAATCCACTTGTGGTTTAGGATGTATGTCTCCTATAAGAATATTCTAATAATGCTTTATAATGGAAAATGTTCGCTAAACATCTTCAGTCAAAATCTTGCACAGAAGAGTCTCTGGGTCCATGTCTGAACTACAACCCATTGCTACATGTGTCAAGTGTGGATTTGTTTATGGGAGAGTCAGGGCTGCTGTGTGTACAGGAAGCAGGAGTGTGACTTGGTTTGGGGTGACTTAATGTCACCTCCTCACTGTACTCCACTGCGTATGAAGAATCACAGAATTAATTTCTGGGTGTGGGCGTGGGCCAATGCGGGGGGTGCTTTATCATGTTTACTCGGCCTCTCCCCAAGGGACAGTGTGAGCACATGCTTGCACAGACGCCGAGTGCCAAAAGGGCATCCAGAAGTGCCCTGGGACTCGGCTGTCTCTCAGAGAAGTCAAGACGTCTTTGTATTCTTGGTGAATGGTGTTTATTTGCTGCCCCAGCTCCTCTCCTGGCCTCAGCTCCCTCTGTCTTCAGGGCTGTGCGTGTCACCCCTGCCTTGGTCTGCGGCACTGAGCATGGAGCATCTGGTCACACAACTGTTTCTGGTGCCAACACATATTTTCTCTCCCATTGCTGTTAACTCTGCAGTGAAGAGGGGAGATTGGTTGGGAACGTGTCCTGGGTCTTTCAGGTCCTACTTTGGTTTCATAGTCCCTGTAATCCGAGCTCCCCAAACTGAGTGCTTGAGTGATGACTGTTGACCGCTCTATCCTAACTGGTTACTGGGCAGTCACACTTGGGGGTATGTTTATGCTGTGATTGAAACAGGGGTGCTCAGAAGACCCTGGGGGAGTCTTGGGTGGACAGGCGGTGCTCCTGCTGCTATGAGATCACCTCCACGTGATGCCCGCCCCCTGCCCTGAGACCCCCAGAGCAGCTGACCTGTGGTGGGAAACCCACAGCTCTGTGTGTGTGAGCCACTGCTGCTGCCCGTCTGCAATAGCCGTGGCTGTCCCGGGGGGCAGTGGGAGAGGGTGGTAATGACAGAAGAAGGGCGGGGGCTCCCCTAGTGAGGCCTTGCGGCTACGGAAGAGGCAGACTGTCCGGAGGTTCATGATGGCAGCTCTGACTCCACCCACCATGGGCTGGGGCATCCGAGAGGTGCTTGGAAGGCCTCACATTCCTGTTATTTAAGAGGTGTGTGCGCACATTTCTGGTGCAGATATTTATAGGCGTACTCATGTCTCAGTCACCATGCTTATTAAAGGCACAAATACTTTACCTCTTAGCAAAGATGAAAATAGTTTTCACAGATTTCCTGGCAGGCAGCATCACAGCCTCGCCAACCCCTTTCATCTGCAGATTTCAGCCTCATAAAGTATTGATCTGGGGAACAGAGCTTGTTTCAGGGCCACATTCCTGAGAAACATAAAACCAGCTCCCCCAGGAACGGAGTGCCTGCCTCCACCAGAGGAGATCATGAATGTAAGCTAAGTCACTCAGTCGTGTCCAACTCTTTGTGATCCCATGGACTGCAGCACACCAGGCTTCCCTGTCCATCATCAACTCCCAGAGCTTGCTCAAACTCATGTCCATTGAGTCAGTGATGCCATCCAACCATCTCATCCTCTTTCGCCCCCTTCTCCTCCTGCCCTCAATCTTTGTCAGCATCAGGGTCTTTTCCAATGAGTTGGCTCTTCCCACCAGGTGGCCAGAGTACTGGAGCTTCATCTTTAGCATCAGTCCTTCCAATGAATATTAAGGGTTGATTTCCTTTAGGATTGACTGGTTTGATCTCCTTGCAGTCCAAGGGACTCTCAGGAGTCTTTCTGAGCACCACTGTTAGAAAGCATCAGTTCTTCAGCTCTCAGTCTTCCTTATGGTCCAACTCACATCTATACATGACGACTGTCATAGCTTTGACTTACATGGACCTTTGTTGGCAAAATGCTGTCTCTGCTTTTTAATACTGCTGTCTAAGTTTGTCATAGCTTCTCTTCTAAGAAGCAAGCTAAGAGAAAAAGTAAAAGTGTTAGCTACTCAGTTGTGTCTGACTCTTTGCGACTCCATGGGCTGTAACCTACCAGGCTCCTCTGTCTGTGGGATTCTCCAGGCAAGAATACAGGAAAGGGTAGCCATTCCTTTCTCCAGGGGATCTTTCTGACCCAGGGGTCAAACCTGGGTCTCTTGCATTACAGGCAGATTCTTTAATCTCTGAGCCACGAGGGAAGGCCTGTGATGAACAAGACCTAGAGTCAACTCCTGGTCTGTTCATTATTGTTTCTTGGGGGGCTGGGGTGGGGTGATGGTTTCTACTTCTCAGGGGTTCTCTGAGGATGCAACAGGAGCTCAGCACAGTGCTGGCCACAGAGTAGGTGCCCCCAGAACAGTAACTACAGTTAATAAGTATTGATTGGTTCATTAATCACATGAACAAATTAGCAGGGACCCATGAGATTTTGGCTATCTCCCTTTGGGGTGTGTAGCCTAAATGCCAGATTCTTTCTTCCCAGATCATATTCATCAAATTCTCACCAAAGTGAGTACATGCTTAGCGGAAGGTAGCTCAAGAAGAAGCCCACAGACCTGGCCCCGTGCTGCTGCCCTCACAGCTGGTTCCTAAGCAAGTGTCCAGCAAGGCAGGCTCATGAAAAACAGGCTTGCCAGGAGAAGCCTCTCATGTTTAATACACGTTTAACACATTGCAGACCCAGGTAATTGTAAAAATAAATTAAAGGCTGTGATGTCATCGCTTTTTGAAACCCTTAAAAATTCTTTCTCTTTCAACCATGGGATGAGCAAACATGGTTTAAAACTCTGTGATGCTTTAAAGCGGATGACATCTTCTTACAGTCTTTCTGATGACACCTTTAGAAAGATGGTATCTTCTTGTGGTTTTTCTGATGAATTGCACCCATCTTCAGAGTATTACAGGCATTTTCATTTGTTTTTCGAACACCTTGATCACCCAGAAGAGAAACTTTGACAGTAATAAACAGCTTTAATTGTCAAATGCATTTTCAATGATATTTATGGGCAGAAATGGAACATTCTGGTGAGTGGAACAGAAGACTTCTTGGGGGATGGATGGTGGAGGAGTGGGATGGAGTCCCAGCATGGAGGCTGGAGGGGACCCCGTTGGGCAGCAGCCTCCAACTTTTCCAGGAGAGGCTCCCCTGGTGGCTTTAGAGAGTGGGCTCAGGGCAGTCAGGCCCTTGATTTCAAGGACATGCTGTTCAGGACGGCAGCTTGGCTGAATCGTCCGCAGACCTGGAGAGGCAAATACTGCCACATGGTAATAAAGGTTCTAGAGCCGAGCTGCTTCCTGATGGGCCATTTTAACTTCCTTGGCTCCCACTCCTCCTCCACAGCCTGCCCCTGTCTCCTGTCTCCTATTCAATCTGATCCAAGCTGTGGCTCAACTAGATGCAGCCTGTGAGTTGCACTCGCTGTGGAAGCTACTGAATAAATGAACATTCTGCTGACATTGCTCCAGATCCCAGGCCCCCTCTCTCCTCCTCAGCTTCCTTCTCATTCCCTCTTCTCCAAACACAGGGCTGGCATGAGCCATGGGATAGCTGATGGAACAGAGG
This sequence comes from Antilocapra americana, assembly GCA_007570785.1. Lineage (NCBI taxonomy): Eukaryota > Metazoa > Chordata > Mammalia > Artiodactyla > Antilocapridae > Antilocapra > Antilocapra americana. The sequence continues at coordinate 39,109,638 of ML662445.1, forward strand.
ACGAGATCCAGGACTCTACAGGTCATGCTCCTCCCTTGGACATGGGAAAAGGGAGTGACAGCAGGGGGAAATGCCTAAATGTCCTCTGGTCAGCCTTTGTGTGTCTTTACAGGTAGTCCTAGAGAGGGTTTCCTGCTTCCCCTTACAGACCCTCCTCATAGCCTCTGTGTGCAGTCCTGGATGAGCTCTATCCTTCCTTCACTCCATCTGGTTGAGCCCCATCCAGTTCAATCACCCGGAAACCAAAGCTGATCTGTGCTGGACACCAGCCACCAGGGCCCTCACTCTCTGCCTTTGGGAGCTCAATTAACTGCTGTAATAATTTGTTATTATAAGTGTACACGTTTATTTTAGAAAACCTAATAGAGAAAAGCACAAAAAATGGGGGAAGGGAAAAACACTTTTGATCACACTCGAGAGATTCCACCTTGATAATTTTACTATGTGTATGTAGGTACATATATAGTATATACACCCATACAGTTGACTTCTGTGTTTTAATTACACGTTGCCTTGAATCTTGGTTTATTTACAGGAGCTCTGTCTGGATAGTCTGTGCCAACCTTGGGTCTCAGCATCCCCATCTGTACCCTTGGTGGACGGCAGCATTGGCTGTTTCCCTCATGAACTTATTGAAAGGCTGATGCAGAAGTAGACCGTTACCTGTGGTCCATTCATCTTACTTCATCTGTGCCTTGTCTTTGCAGCTCCTGAGGCTGAGTCCACAGCACAAAGAATGACTCCATTTTCAGTGCAGGGCGTTTTGTCCATGGGAAACCAGCCATCCCTCGCAGCCTGGCTTACTGGGAGGACACTCTGGGCTCTGAGACAGGGGGTAAGACAGAGCCAGGGGTCAGAGGGCAAGCAGAAATGCAGCCCCTCTGCAGAGAGGCCTCGGGACCTCTTCCCAAGGGCAGGCAGTTGAGAGGGGCCTTATCTGCGAGGGCAATCTTCAGGAGAAGCTGTACGTTTTCTGCAGTACAAAGGCGCTGCTTTCTTCTCCTCAGCCCTGACAGGCACTCTGGAGATGAAGAAAACTGTTGGCCACAGTTCTGAAAACTCCAGATAAAGGCTTTGATTTGTTAATTAAATTTTTGCTATCTACATTTGATATCTCAGCCAAATTGTATCCGCTGCAGAAACATCAAGAAAGTCCCCCACTTCAAAGGGGCGCCCATTCGGTGACCTGTAATTATGGAATTTACTGCTGGGGAAGCGCTGTCTGGGGCGCTCCTGCCCCCCAGTGCCCCGCAGGCCGCCTCCAGAGTCCGTGCTGGTTGGCTGATGCCAAGGGGCTGGGCTCCATGCTGGTGTAGAGAGGCAGGGAGCCCACCTGCCTGCCAGCCCCGCCCACTCTGGAGAACAGGTCTGTTTATTGAAACTAGAGAGGGGTCACCTACTGGCTGGGCTTCCCAGGTGGCACTAGTGATAAAGGACCCACCTGCCAATGCAGGAGACTTCAAGAGATGCGGGTTCAATCTCTGGGTGGGGAGATCCCCCGGTGAAGGGAATGGCAACCCACTCTAGTATTCCTGTCTGGAAAATCCCATGGACAGAGGAGCTTGGTGGGCTACAGTTCATGGGTTGCAGAGAGTTGGACATGACTGAAGTGACTTAGCAGCAGCAGCAGCAGTAGCTCCTGCTGGCCTCTGGCTCCAGGCAGGTCTCTGTCATTCATTCCCTGTGGGTGTGGATTTTATTAAAGGATATGTAGGGGCCCTTATGCTTCCCTGGTGGCTCAGGCAGTAAAGAATCCGCCTGGAGAAGGGAATGGCAGCCCACTCCAGTATTCTTGTCTGGAGAATCCCATGGCTGGAGGAATCTGGTGGGTTATAGTCTATGGGGTCCCAAAGAGTCCTTATATAAGGCTGCTTCCCTGGGGGAAGTGACTTAGCACACACGCACATGCACATTCAGAGTCTATGGGCAGAAGGCACCCCAATCCAGCCAGGGTGGAGCCTGCCCCCTGCCTTTTATCCTCACCTGTTCTCAGCACACTCAGCGCCGCTCACACCTGCTGCTCTAGTGTCTCCTGCTCAGATCAGGGGTGGACATCTTGCAGCTGGTGGGTGTAGGGTTGGATGGCACCCAGGAAAAGGCAGAGCTCATGCCACTAGGAACTATAACAGTAATTAATCTCCAGGGTAATAATCATCTCACTGTAGTGGCAGTGCATTTGACAGAATGTTCTTTGGGTGTATTTTTTTTTTTTTTTTAATGTCCTAGATGAGCAGGAAGATTGGGCTTTTTAAGACATAAAAGAAACTGAAGAGGACCAGTCTGGGATCCATGTCAAGGGTATCCATTGTTGTTATTCAGTTGCCAGGTCGTGTCCAGCTCTTTGTGACCACATGGACTGCAGCAGGCCAGGCTTCCCTGTCCTTCACCGTCTCCCGGAGTTTGCTCAAACTCATGTCCATTGAGTCAGTGATGCCACCCAACCATCTCATCCTCTGTTGTCCCCATCTCCTCTTGCCTGCAATCTTCCCCAGCATCCGAGTCTTTTCCAGTGAGTCAGCTCTTCACATAAAGCAGCCAACATATTGGAGCTTTAACTTCAGCATCAGTCCTGAGGGCACTGGTGGTAGTCACTCACTTGGCACCTTTGACCTTTCTGGGCATTTTTTTCTTCTAAAGTGTTTGAAAAGTGTAAATCCAGGAGACAGAACAATGAGGACGAACCCCAGGGCCCTGCTTCATGTGTGGACTCTGCCCTTGCCTGCTCCTGAGACAGGGGCCAACTGACCTCTGCTAATTCCAGCCTTCCCAGTTTTAAGGGTCCACACAGACCCTGGGATGATCTTGAGAACCATTGCCGTGGACTCTGGGTTCTCAGGTCTGGCTCCTCAGGCCTCCAGTGATTCCATGCTGCTGGCCTGGCTCTGACTTCTGAGCGCTGACGAGTGGAATGGGACTCTCCCACCTTTCCCTCTGCTTTCCGGCTGCCCTTAAAAGCTAACACTTACTCAGTCTCTCCAGCTCCCAGGCCCTATCCTTGCCCTCGCAGTGTCCTTGCAGGAGTGATCTCACCCTGGAGCACCACACCCATGCTTGTTTGCAGGCTGAGTGCTGGTGCCAGGCCTGTGTGTGCCCTGCTCGCTGCCCGTTAGCCCCTGCAGCCATGCTGCATGCAGGCCGAGGGTGAGTACCAGCTGGGGTCAGGGCCAGCCGCTGGGAGCCCTGCAGCTGCTCCTGAGCCGGACACTGGGCAGCCTCGGGTCTCAGCCAAGCACAGGCCTCAGAAGCCCAACTCTCGGGTTGTTCCTTCTTCTGGGAGGTTGTCTGCTTGAACATGGTACAGGGAGCCAGGAGCGTGGGAGGCAGGCAAGTGTGCCCCACCTTCATCTAGTGAACCCAGAGACCAGAGAGGGCCATGATGGCCTGCCACCCTGGGTCCAGGCACTTGTCCGAGCCGGCCCTGCTCTTGGGCCCTGGTCTGGCCACTGGGCTCGGCCTTGTGCCTACTCTGCCTCCATCCCCCCACCCCCACCTCCAACTGCCCCCCGGGATTGGCAAGTGCAGTTTCTGTTGCTTCTTGCACCTGAGCCCTGTCCTGGGAATGTGCCTAAGGGCAGGGCCCCTGGATGGTCAACACCCTGCTGAGCAGCGCCTCCTCCTAGTCTAGGAGGTACTTCAGAGTAAAGTCAGGCATAAGATTCTGCTCCTCTGTGGCTCAGAAATCTTCAGTGCCTTCCCCAAATCAACCAAGTAAAGCCGACACCCTAGGAATCAAATGGTTGAGCCACCTGCTTTGTGTCACTATGCTCTTTGTCTCGCCCGGCACCAGCTATGGCCACATGAGTGCCCTTCACATGGGTCTAGGCTCCCTGATGAAAGCCCCGGGGCCAGGTGCGTCTCAGAATTCAGAACTCTTCATATTTCAGAAAGGAGATAAGGTGCACGCGGCATGTCCCATACTAAGTAGGGGACACAGAGACTGTAAATAGCTTCATGGCCATTCAGGGCAGGTTTTGCTGCCAAATGAGGTTTGTGTTTCTGTGCTTTGTGAATTTCAGTTTGGAGGCAGAAGCACCGTGGGCATGACCATCATCATCACCCTGAGCTGGGTGGCCTCAGAGGTATGGCGGGACCTTGGCTGCGGCTGGAGGGACAGCAGGCCCCAGGTGATGGGTGGGGTCAGAGGACATCCTGAGGAGCAGAGAGCAGGGTCCGGGCACCACCCATCAAGCAGGGACCAGGAAGGCGCCCCAGAAGGCGCATTGTGCTGGTAACCAAGGTTACCCTGGGAAGGACAAACACTGGTGTGGCTGGGCCCTGTGGGAGATGCCTGCAGTGAGAGACAGAGCCAGCATCTCCAAGTGTCCCTTGGCCACTTGATGTTTGACTAATTCCCATGGTAGGTAGGAGCTTCTCTGGTGGCTCAGATGGTAAAGAGTCTGCCTGCAGTGCAGGAGACTTGAGTTCGATCCCTGGGTTGGGAAGAGCCCCTGGTGAAGGGAATGGCAACCCACTCTAGTATTCTTGCCTGGAGAACCCCAAGGACAGAGGAAAACCTGGTGGGCTACCATCCATGGGGTTGCAAAGTGTCGGACATGACTGAGCGACTAACACTTGACACACACATGGTGGTTGGAAGGTTCCTGTGGACACTGAGAGGACTGGGCAGATGGAGAAGCCGTCTCTGGCAAGACTAGGGGAGGCCACATGCAGCGCTGCTGGCACTATGTTCGTTTTCCAGAGGGGATGCTGCCATTCAGTGACTCCCCCAAGACGGACAGACGGCAGATACCCAGTGCCGGCTCCCTTGATTTATTCTGAATTTTCCTCCTACTAAACCATAGCCCCATGTGCTCTGAGACTCCATGCCAGAGGGGGAGCAGGAGGGAGGGGGAACACGTGTGAGAGCCGCATGCGCCCAGGAACTCAGCCGCAGTGGTGTAGCCGATGGCCAGTCAGCAAAGCCCCTCGTATCATAAGCAGGGTACGCCTTCTCAGAGCCATCTGTCCCCAGAATCTGAATAACTAGCTTCATGGGACTGGGAAGCCACAGGGAAACAGTATTTCTGAAATAATGAAACTTTGGCTTCTGCAGCTCTCACTGGATGCCTTGAGTTCTATTCCAACTATATTATTTTCAAAATTGGCATAGAGCATTTTCTTTCCACCCCCGCCCCCCAGTTTGCTATGTACCATTAGGGATATTTTCATGAGATTGTTTTCACACATGCTTTGGGTTTTTTAAAAAATTGCTTCTTCCTGTATTGCCAGAAAATGGAAAGGCTTCAGGATAATTCAGTCCAACAAGTGTTTGGATTTTCTTTGCTGTCACAATGCTCCAGCCTCATACTTTGTATGAGCCCAAAAGGGAGGAAAGGATGATGAACTGATGGAGGAGTTCAGTGTAGAAAAATAAGGAGACTCCTCACAATGGGAGGCGAAGGGACAGTTAGGTCACTTTGTCCAGAGTGAGAGAGACAGTTCCCAGTGCTTGTGGACTTTTTGTCTGGTTCCATGCTACGTGACTCAGCTAACGAGCTTTCCATAACCTGTCTTTGGAAAAGTATCCACAAACGTACAGGGTTTCCTAGATTAGGAAAAACTCCTCATGAACTTTCTTGCGGTTCTGTGTCCTTCACTGATGATTCTGTTCATTCTGCCTTGGTGGTTACACCCTCCCGCTAGGACAGTTGGCAACTTTTATTTTTTTCCCCAGCCACACCTTGCAGCCTGCAGGATCTTAGTTCCCTGACCAGGGATAGAACCTGGGCCCTTGGCAGTGAAAGTACAAAATCCTAACCACTGCACTTCCAGGCAGTTTCCAACATTGTACACCTCCTGGTTTGTGTCTGTCTGGTGTAGCCCCATCGTGTAGCCTTATCGTGTAGCAAGCCTTCAACTTGCTGTGTGCTTCTACTTCCTGAAGGCTCAGAGCCAGGTTCAGAATTTGAGGTGGTCTGAGTTGAAGTTCAGACCTGGCATTACATCTGAATCTAAAAATCAGCGAACTATTATTGGTATTTCCCAGTGAGGAAGACATGGGGCCTGCAGCTCCCCCACTGGACTTATGGTCCGTCTCTCAGAGCCTTGTGACCTTGAGCAAGTTACATGACTTTTCCAGCCTCCGTTTCCTCATCTGTGAAACAAAGAGCCCGTTGGGCAGGGCTATACATGTGAAGTATTTGGCACGTGCCTGACTGTTGGCCACTGCTGGTGCTGGGAAACAGAGTTTAGGCTCTGGACAAGTCATAGGAGATTTAAAGTAGCTTTTCTCAGAGCTTGGGTCCTTGGCCCTCCTCTCCATGGGGTGTGGTCTGCTTGTCCTGGAGTGGCAGACATCCCAGGCTGGCCCTGGATCCCAGAGTAGGGTTGGCCCCTCTCACCCCTGGTCCTTTGCAGCTACTAGGAGCGTCCTTTGCCCTCTCTGCATCACCTCACCAGGCCTGCTCCTCCACAGTTTCCAGGTGAGCACCCGCAGGGTCCATGCAGGGCCACTCTGGAGGATGCGTCTGCACGGTTGTCAAGGACCAGAATATTCCTCCCTCCCACTTCAGGGGTCTTGGCCCCCCTTCCCCCCATCACTGTCACCTTTTGCTCTTAGGCCACCAAGCCTGCAGCAACCCCCACCCCCAGTACTGTCCCAGTGTTGAAGCTTCGTGCTTTCGGATGTCAGCACTACCCTGCAGGGGCTGCGTGGGTCTGGGCCGCTGAGTGAGCCCTCACCGCAGGTCCGACCATTGACCTCGTATCAGGAGAGGCCCCTCCCCTGCATGAGGCTGGCAAGGACAAGGGCTCCTCGGGCCCAGTAACTCCAGGAGCTTAGATGCAGAATGGAAGCAACTGGTCTCCACCGAGGGTCTGGGGTTCCTCCGCAGGCCCCAACTACCCGCCACACGTCCGTGTTTGCAGAACAGTCGCTTCTCCTAGGCCCCCAGCTCCACTGGGTAGCCTTACACAGGAGAGCCTGTTCTCTCCCTAAGTTGGCAGGGGGTGTCTACAGGAGCATTTCCCTCTGTCTGTGGCAACAGATTTTCAGATTTTCCTGGTTGTGATGCAAATCAGCCAGGCAAGAGCCCCCTAAATCTGGGCATGGGTTGCCGAGGCTGCAGGGTCTCCCTGGACCTGGCCCCCGGCTGCGATCACTGATCATGTTACCGAGCAGTTCCTGGCTCAGTCATCACTGAGTAAACCAGCCGGACACAATTAGTGGTGTTTGGCTGTTTGGCTAAATCTGCCACCATTTCCCGTGTGACGTGCCAGGTCTGTTCTGGTCCCATTATGGCCTGTGCTTGTCCCCACTTATGAATGTTCATTCTTATGGGAGGAGTCATGGTAACACCTGGGTCATCTCACCTGGCTGGTGTCCAGTTCCTAATGGAAACACATTAGGAGTATCTTTTGTATTTGACAAAGCAAACAAATGTGCACTTTCTCATATTAATCTCTGGCAGGACAAAAATTCATGTCAGGAAGAGCAAAGTGCTCAGAATAGCGTCTGAAATGTAATTCACGTCTAAGGTATTTCTCTCTCAGAGGGTTGCAATCCGTCCGTCTCGTGGAGGCAGTTCTCTGATGTTAACATCCTGGATGTGATGGACGTGAACGGTGAGAGCAGGTTGTCCCTTGAATGCTGGAACGTGGCTCTTGCATCCATTTCCTCCACTTGGAGATGGGACAAATGGTATTTCTCAGACTTTAATCTCAAATGCGTGTTGATACTGTTGTGATTGATAAATACGATCCCAGCTGAACATTACTGAGTTCGTGGCAGCTTTCTGTTCCGACCGTCAGCACATATCTTTCTAATCAATGTGTCCCAGACATAGCTGCCACCACTTCGTCATTCAAGTGGGACCTTCGGGCTTGGGAAGTTCTGGAACCTCTGAGGACCTTCCGGGAGCAGAGCATCTGTAGCTGTCACATCCAGGCTCCCCCTCTGCAGGGCAGGCCTCTACTGGGGCCTTTGAGTCACTGAGTCCTTGTATCCAAGTGGTTAAAACTCTGTGCTTTCACTGTCAAGGGCCCAGGTTCAATCCCTGGCTAGGGAACGAGGATCCTGAAAGCTGCATGGTATGGCCAACCCCTCCCCCCCCCCAAATGATTCAGAAAACAGCCCTCAGCCAAAACTTACATCTCAATGGATATGTAACAAGTAGGTTCCCAGCACCAGGCTTTGAGCCTTGGGTGCCCGGGATGGGGTGCTTGTGGAGATCACAACCTGGCTGGCCCGGGCAGGTTTCGGGAGGGTCTAGCCCTGGATGTCCTGCACGGTCCCGGCCTGACCCAGAACCCCCAGGACCCCCACAGAGGGACCCCCACAGAGGGACCCCCACAGAGGGTGTCAGACCCAGGGCCCTTGAAGCAGGGGAGGCCTTCCTGACCTGGTTCCTCCTCCAGGTCCCCACCCTGCGTGCTCTGCAGGCCCTTCCAGGAGACCCAGCAGGCTCACTTCAAAGGAAAATGCTTCTTTCATCTCTGCGGTGAGATTAGGAGTCCAGGCACACGGACTTGTGTCTGAGCGCTTTAAACATACTCCTGGGAAAACATAAACAGGATTTATACGAAACCCCCAGAGAGCACTGAACTCTCATGAAAGGACACCAGCTGGCTGAGAGTTGGGCCTGTGGATGTTTGCTCGTGTCTGTTCTTCACCTGGGCCTTGGGGGTGGCCCCTCACCAACCATAAACGCCACCCCATATGCCTCTTGAGGCAGGTGCCGAGTGGAGGAGACAGGCCAGCAGGAACGGTCTGGGGCTCAGGGCCTCCTGTTCATAAACAGGCCTCCACGTTCAGTTTCAAAGGATCTTTCTTCTGCTGGGGAGTCTGGATGGTCCTCAGGAGGTTCTGCCATCCACATGTTCCTAAAAACGTGAAGTGTCAGTGGGGTTTTGGGGAGACTGAACCGTTAGTCCACATTTATGCTGGGATGTGGGCATGACCATGAACTTGTCCGAAAAGAAGTAGCTGATTGCTGAATCAGGACTTTTATAGCCTCACGGAACTCAATAAGCGGGTGGATTTCATGACCGTCTCCTGCAGTGGTCTTGTTTTGTGTATAAGGAAATGGGGCCCAGAGAGGCTACAGTCTTTCTCAGTGTCCCACAGCAGCTGTAGAAATGTCCAGATGTGTTTAAAGCAGGACATGTCTGTGTGTAGATCCAACACTGTACGTTGTGATGACACGTCAGAGTTTCCACTTCAGTTCAAGAGACCGAGCAACTTACAGACTTTGTGGTAGGAGAAAAGATACACAGATGCTCACACACACACAAGACACACACACACACACACATACACACACCTATACAGACATACACACACATATACACACATACAGACACACACACAAATGTGTGAGCACACTTAATTTTTGCAAGGGAAATTGGGAAAAGAAGTGTTGATGCCAACTCGCATATCCTTAGAAGAGAAGGCAAGCCCTCTGTTCGCTTAAAGTGTCTGAAATATTAATTATGTTTTCTTAAAACTACTTGAGTTCTTAAAGTAGAGAACGATTTTAAAGTCAGGTGGGACCAAGAGGAAATGACTTAAATATCTATTTCTCTTCCCTGTGAGTTAATGTCTCCGTTGTCCGTGTTCTATTATGTCTTTGGAAATAATGACTCTGCAGGTTTATTTTCCTTTTATTTATTTATCAATCCATTTTTTTGGCAGCTCTGTTTGGCCGCAGGGGGACCGGCTCTGGGCCTGTCCGGAAGGGCTGTGTGCAGGGTATTGTTTGCCTTCTGTGTCTGAATGAACATCTGGCTGAAACTCTCAGCCCAGGGCTGTCGGTTTGTTGTTAGCAGAAGGGGGCTGGGGATCATGAGTTTTCTGCCCTTTCACCCCCATCGGCCTGAGAGACTCGTGGCCGCCCTCATTGGTGGAAAAGGACCAGGGGCCCCAATAGAATGGCCTTTGAGCTCTTTGTGATGGAGCTGTGGTGGTCAGCAGCGCCTGTTCCGCTGCTGGAGGGGGAGCAGGAGGACCCCAACTCTCAGGGTCACAGCTCCCTCGCTGTGCCCCCAAGGATAAAGCACACACCCCAGCAGGACAAGCAGTGCCACAGACATGCCTGGGGGGGTTGGTCCTGGCCAGTGCAGCTGAGCCCCTCAAGTAGGGAGCTTATCTGCCTTGGTTCTGGCCTCTGTGTTGCTGTAAATGGGACTTGAAAACCAGGCTGTCAGTGGATTAGGCCTAAAGATTAGCAAGAGTGTCCTGCGCTGAGAGGCCTGCATTCTTCTCTCTCTCCTGAGACCCCAAAGACCAGTGTGTCCGGTACTCTGGCGGCAGCTGTCATGCAGGCAACCCGGGTGCGAGAGGTGGGGGATGGAGGAGGGGGCTGTGTCCGCTCACTCTGCTCTCTCCCGCCCCCCCATCTGAGCATACCTGTGCTCACCACCCCCCACCTGGTACATCTCCTAGACAACCACCAGGGAGTCAAAACCTGGAAAGGAGGGGCAACAAGGTTCTCTTCCAGAAACATCTGGGCTCCTGCAGCCACTTAGTGCAAAGGCTGGAGGGACCGTTTGACACTGGGGGTCATGGATGAGGGTCCCACTGTTGGTCTGGACAGACGAGCAGGGTGAGGGGCAGCAGCCAAGCTCCCTGAGGGTCCACTCCCCAGGCCTCTTCAGGGCCTCGCCATCCTCAGGGCCTCGCCATCCTCAGGGCCTCGCCGTCCTCAGGGCCTCTCCATTCTTGGGGCCTCTCCGTCCTCAGGGGCTGGGCTCTCAGATGCCAAGGGACAGATGTCATTCACTGAGCAGGAAGCAGCTTGCAGGAGCCCTGACATGGACGAGGCCCTTGTGAGTGAATTGTGTCTTGTTTTCTGCATTCCCGTGGGTAGAGCTGGGAGCCAGTGGGCTGCTAACCTCGTGGGTGCTGTGGGATCTTCTTGCGAGGATTCTCTGTTTGGTTCAGTTCTCTGTCCTCACAGCAGCCCTTGAGCCCAGGGACTGACCCGGTGGTGCAGCTCCCCCCAGAGAAGGGAGAACTCGCTCAGGGTCACTGCTGCTAATAGGTGGATGAGGGAGGATCCAAATCCAGAATTTCTGGTTTACTGGGGGTGGCGGGGTGGGGGTGGGGGATGCCAGGGCCACCTCCCCTCCCCCCGTTAGTCTAGTTGAGGAGGTAGATTTTCCGCTTGGTGGTGGGATCTGCACTTGGCTCAGGGGAGGTGCATCCTCAGCCCCAAGCTGCCTGCTGCTCGTGCTGACCAGCTGCGCTCCAGCCAGCCTGGGTGGGGATGGAGCAGAGCCAAGACCTCACATCAAAGACGGGCAGGGGTGTGGGCAAAGCTCCTTCCTGGCTCCCACCTCCCTCCTGCTTTTCCTGGCCGGTGTGGACGACCATGGCTGAGCACTGGGGATCCCGTGGTGCAGACAGAGTCTGTTCTCTCAACTTCATCCAGCCCAGTGTCAACTGGTGACAGGTGGGCAGGTGGCCGATGATGGAAAGAGCGACAGACGCTACTTTTTAGGACGTTCTTACGACTTTTACTGGGAGGTAAAGACCAAACAGTGAAAACTGCTCAAAGTAAAAAAAAAAAAGCACACATCAAAGTGCGTTGATTCTTAGTCATTTAACGGCACAGGGAACAGAGTGATCTAACCAGTTGTTCGGAGTGATCTAACCAGTTGTTCAAAGGGTTAGAAAGTATAAAATTCCTTTAACAAAATTCTATGGAAGGTGATAATTTAGAAACAGCAACCTACGAGGCACCGGAGTTGTGAACAAGCTGCACGAGACCCCCAGACAGGTTCTAGTCCAGTGGGGAGACTGACCATCAACAGTCTCAGCCCCAAACCACACAGAACACTCTGAGCCAGAGAGTGGGGATGGGGGGGCTTTTGGGGGTGCGGACACCTCAGAGTCTTCCCCATGATGACAGTATTTTGGCTGAATGTTGAAGGGTGCCTGGGATGTCCGCAGAGAGAGCTGAGAGCAGAGCACTCATGCCTGTGGAGGCAGGAGGGGCCTGATGAGTTTGGGGGCTGGCTCCAGAACCATCATTCTGGAAGTAAGCCATCCTTGTTCTCCATGTAGGTGAAAGAATGAGACTCCGACTCATTAGAAGGTAAACTGCCTTTCACTGTGTGGTATGAGGATGCCCCAAGCTTTGGGGGTAACAGATGAGGTTGAGGTCGTGGCTCTGCCATGCTGTTCCTTTGTTTGAACCAATGGTGTGATAAAAAGAAAGAACAAGCTGGAAACACTCAGCTACGCTGGAGATGGTGAGGCCTGAGCTGGGGCAGCAGCTGTAGGGGTTAAGACGGCGGGGAGGAGGTGAGATCAGCAGGAGGTGATGAATGCCGCACAAGTGAGGTTAAGGGGATCCGAGGCTGGCCCTCTGGTGGGACCATTGGTCAGACAGACAGACACCCGGTGATACCTGCATTTCAGGTAGATAAGGAATGGATGCTTTGAGTATCAGAATGTCCCATGCAGTATTTGACACAAATTTATAAATGTATGGGCTTCCCAGGTGGCACTAGTGGTAAAGAACCCACCTGCCAATACAGGAGATATGAATCAGACGTGGGTTTGATCTCTAGGCTGGGAAGATCCCCTGGAGAAGGGTATGGCAGCCTACTCCAGTATTCTTGCCTGGAGAGTCCCGTGGACAGAGGAAACTGGCAGGCTATAGTCCATGTATACATTTTTTAAATCTGACAGTCATTCTCTCTGAGCTTAAGGTGGAGAAGTCAGCTACACAGAGAACACAGAAGAACAAGTAGTATTGGTGATAAACCCAAATCTTTGCAGTGAGCAGGAGAAGATGTCCAGTTGGCCGCTGTTGGATATGTGTGTCTGAAGTTTGCAGAGTTATCCGGGCTGAAGTCACCAGTATGTTTCTACAGAGGTTGAAACCATGGAGTGTGGGTGAATTTTCTCAGGTAGAAGAGGAAGTGAGGGAAATTGTAGCTCCAGGATGGAACTCTGCTTTTTAAGTGACTTCGAGAAAGTCATTCATCTTCTTGGAAATGCTGTTCCCCATCTGTAAAGGGAGAAAAATAAAACCCATGTCAGACACTTATATTCAGGTGTGACACCATGTGAAGGACCCTCAGTGCTTTGCCTGGCTCTTACATTTATCAACATCATCCTTGTCATCATAAGTGTTACTTAAATGGATCATACAAACCAGTGGGCAAAGATGAACCAGTGTCTACAGGAACAAGTAGGTCAAAATATTATCAAAATAATACTTTTATTAAGAAACAAATGCAACAAGAGTAACCACAAAGCCCTGAACTACAGATTATTTTATGTAGTTCAAATAGTAGGAGAAATCAGAGGGATACATTCTTTACTGCAATAATCTCAATTTTATTAATTATATTCTCCAAAGGATGAAGTGAGGAAAGATAATTTGCACCACCCAACACACCACACCAACAGTCTTTAACAAACTGTTTATTTTATTTTTCTTTGGCTTTTCTGGGAAGAAAATGTTTCAAGATGTAAGTCATATTCGTTCTCTATAGCAGGAGAAAGAATGTTAATTGTCTGAAGTGGCCCACAAATACACACAGACACAGACACACACACACACTCACACTCAAACCCCTACCTAATCTGTCTTCAGATTTCGCCTGGACACGCCAGCCCCACAATGACTCACTGTTTGTTCTGTACACACGGAAAGAAGCAGGACCACCAGAGCTTTTTAATCTTATATCAAAGGTGGGAAACTAATGTCTCAACGAAAGGAAAAGGGAACATCGAAATGTTTGGAAAAAACTCAAAGAAGCTAATTCCTCAAAGGATTCCCTGGACCTCATCTTGGGTACTGTAAACAGTCTCAGAGCAGTCGATGTTCATAATCTATTCAAACACTTATTTCAAGCTTCTGTTTGATGCACATCTTCTGTTTGCTTCTCATTGGGTGTCGAAGTAGCATCCTGACGTGTTCCACCTGTCAATTAAGCTGCCAGAATTTATAAAAGAGCTCCCAGGGCCTTCCTCTATTGTATTAAATTATTACTGGGAAACCAAGAGGTATAATGATCAGATGAGCCTCTGAACTTCTAGGTGGGGAATGGGGACAGGGATGGAGGGGGAAGGCTCTGGTTTAAAGACACTCCTTCCACACTTGTGCTCGGAGAGAAAGACTGAAGAAGCAGACAGCCCCTTGTTCATTGTTCATTGTTCATTGTCTCATTCATTTCACACCCAGAGGCTTTGCAGCCCATGCAGGAGTTCGGTTCTGTGAGGTGGGAATGGGACAGACAAGCAGACAGCCCACTTCCTGTTACACGGTGCTTTAGGGCTCTGCCTAACGAAAAGAACAAAGTGTCAGGAAGGGAGACCCTGGGATTAACTCTGCCTGGGTGGGACCAGAAGACTTATCCTGAGTTTTCCAGCTGGTTGCTCAACCAGTCTTGAAGGCAGAGGATTTAAGAACAGAAACCTACTGCCTGGTTTGTCATGGTCCAGTAGTCTCCTGAAGAACTAGCTCAGCCTCCCTGGACAAGCCCTACACTTACTCCAGCCTCCGGGTGGCTGGGTCCCCTCGTGTCTGTCTGCTTGACCACGGCCTAAGGTACGGGCTGGCTTCCCAGCGCCGGGGTCCACCGCACCTAGCAATGTTTCCTACAGGTTTGCTGTTGGTGTGACCCGATGCAGTGGCTCTGGAAAGCACGAGTGCCCTGGAGGAATTCCTGTTACCTTCTGTTCTCACCCACATTGTCTAAAGGAAGGGCTCCAAGTGTTTGGTGCAGGTCGTTCTGTGCCCACATGGGAGGAGGGGAAGGCGGCTTCCAATAGTGACAACAAAGTGTAGAGATTGATACTTCAACCACCAGAGTAGAATTTCCCGGGCGTTATTATTATTATTTCTATTATTTCAAACTGTCACAAACCACTGATGGGCCCGTTAAGAAGACTTTGACCCAACTGACTGACTCTCGGGACTATGAACTGGCTTTGCTGAGAAGCGATGGGCCTGTTGTGAGCCCAGGAGGCCATACAATCACTTTTCTGCTCTTACTCTGCTGTCTCTTCTCATCTAGGGCCTTACACTTTCTTTGGAAACAAAAATCGTAATAAGTAAGCAGCATTCAGTGAGGGCATATACACATTTTAAAAATAAACCGGCCAGATTTCCTTTCATGTATATTGGTATGGAAAGGTCTGCTATGAGAAACCTTTTGGGAACTATAATCATGTCAGCAATCATTTCGCTTAGTTCAGCAGAGAAACAAAACTCAAACTTTTTTTTTTTTAACTTTAAACTTTTTATTTGTATTGGGGTATAGCTGATAGTTTCAGGTTAACAGCAAAAGGATTCAGTCATACGTATACATGGATCCATTCTCCCCCAAACTACCCTCCTATCCAGGCTGCCACATAACACTGATCAGAGCTCCCTGTGCTCTACAGTAGGTCCTTGTTGGCCATCCATTTTAAATATAGCAGTGTGTACATGTCTTTCCCAAACTCCCTAACTATCCCTTCCCCCAGAAACCACAAGTTCATTTTCTAAGTTTGTGAGTCTCTTTCTGCAAAACACATACTCTTTTAATTTGACTAATTAAGGCCTATGGAAGAGAATACCAGTGTGGGGGGAAGGTGGTGGGAGACACATGGACCACTTTGTGCATCTGGGTGACGTGTCCGTCTTCTCTCATTACTCACCTGTTGGAGCCCCGACAATGCTATGTATGGAACCAATAAAAAGTTTCCACATATTGTCAGATCTGCAGTTTATTCTCAGGTCCATCATTTTTGATGCTCTGTGCTTCTTTTTCTGCATAGTTGTCCTGGATTCCAGTTCTTTTCAGACCTTCAGACACAATTAAACGCCGCTGTGAGGGAGGAGGGAGCTGGACTTGTCACTGCATGTCCAATCTTCCCAGACTCAGATGAAGGAAGGCGGGACTAGTCCTGGGCCAGACCTCAGCCTTTCCATCTCTTTCCCATCTCACCACTAGAAAAGAGAGAAGGACTTCCCTGCTGGTCCAGTGGTTAGGGCTCCAAGCTTCCACTGCAGGGGTCAAGGGTGTGATCCCTGGTCAGGGAATTAACTAATTTGATAAAAAAAAAAAAAAGAAAATACAAAGAGAAAACCTACAACACTGAAATCAACTTTGCACCCAAGGAGGAGGCCTCATCAAGGGGCCCCACCCACCACCTTAGTAGTCACCATCCGGCCTGTGAATCTCTGGATGTCAGTTTGCAGGGTCACCAAGAGTCTTCCTTACCCGGTGTCTATATTGAAACCACCTGGATGGGCTTTCATAAACGAAGACTTAATTAAGAAAGCCAAGACATTTGTTGTTCATCAATGGTTGAAATGAATGAGCAAACTCAGGAACTAAAAGCCAACCAGGAACAAATGAATCACCAGCAACAGACTCATGTCAGAGCCTCTGAGAGTTTTCTAGGAAACAAGTACATTTAATTCAGAATTGAAAATGCCTTTTGCCATCACTAATAAAACATTTTCTAGTGAACAGAGGAAATGATGATTTGATTCTCCACATGTATGTATACATATATTACATATGTGTATGATATAAATATGGATGTACATGTATACGAGCATGTGTTATAAGTTTTCTTTATGACACACTGGAGACCCCATCCCATGGAAGATGGAACCTGAGGTGCCTAGGGGTGCACGCTGGGCACACACACCCTCTGACGTGTGTCCAGGACGTGGCTGTTCTCTGCAGCTTTGTTTGAAGTAGCCACAACAGGAAACGACCCAAATGTTCATTGTAAGGATAAAGGAGAATCATTTTCTCAATTTATGCAGGCCCCCCAAGACAATTTTTCCTCTCTTAAGAATATTTTCTGGGAGAAACAGTGAATCTGCATCCTTGCTCTGCTGGGAATGTGCATCTCTCCAGGGCCAAGACTGGTTTCCAACCTGACAGTGTAGACAGACTAGGAATTAGTGCCAGGCTCCCTCCCAGGAAATGTGGCACGGAACAGGAAGATGAGAGAAGGCATTGTCCTTTTTGCGCCTTAGCTGCATAAATGTGTCTTGTATTCCCCTCACTTTGTAGTTGTTTTCGGACCTCCTTCCCTGCAGGTAAATCTGTTGTTTCCTCCACAGTGAGGCATGCTCCCTGTGCTTTTATGGGTCCAGTGGGTCTTTCTCTCGGCCGGATCGCTTTGTGCCCCCACCTACCCTCCCCCCACAAGTGGGCAGATAAGCACTCAAGCTGGGAGGTGTTTGCAACCAGCTCTCTCGTCCCTCTTCTGAGCAACCGTGACCCAGGACTAGTGGTCTTCACTACCCTTAGTTTTTCATTGTGAAACTTGATTAAAGAGTTAAGATGTTCAAGATTTAACAATTTTGCGAACCTTTGTGATTTTTATCTTCATCTGAATGAAGAGTTGGTAAGAGGATTTGGATGGGAGTTGGAGAGAGGGGACATCTTCCCTGACAGCCCACACCCTGCCTGTGGGACGAATGGGCCCCTGACTCCTTCAGATGCGCCTTCACCTCGAAACTGCTGCAGTTACAGTCATCTGTTATCCTTCTCCAGGGCAAGGACCACAGTTTATTCCACTTTGTCTCCCTAATACTTAGTACCTAGCTTTGTGGGCCGGTCCTCAGTAAATACTGCTGATGAATAGTGGGCCTAGGATAGATGGACACACGTTGAAAACAGACGGAGTGAAAACCATTAACAAAAAAGGGCTAAAATTCTACTTCAGCGATTCTCGAAGAGGGGGAGCCAGATGGCATCTAACAGCTCATGTGGGTTTTAGTCACAAGTTGTGTTTTGATATTTAATAAGCCTTAAAGAAGTGTTCCTTTAAGTGAGCTTCCCCAGTGGCTCAGATGGTAAAGAATCTGCCTGCAATGCAGGAGACCCATAGCCAGGCTCGATCCCTGGGTTGGGAAGGTCCCCTGGAGAAGGAAATGGCAACCCACTTCAGTATCCATGTCTAGAGAATTCCATGGACAGAGGAGCCTGGCAGGCTATAGTCTATGGGGTCTTCAAAGAGTTGGACACGACTGAGCAGCTAACACTTTTACTTTCACTTTCAAAGGAGTCTAGGAGATGCTGTGTCCTCTACAGGAAGCAGGTGCTAAAAAGAAGCCATGTTCTGGTTTCTTCGACTCTGCCTGGGACTGGACTCACATCCCCTCCACGCTGCTAGAGAACAGAGACCATCTCAGACCATCGGGAGAAGGCTTGGCTCAGTTCATCTCATTAAAGAGTTGCCTTAAACACTCCTAGGCAGAGGCCCAAGGGGGCTTGGCCTGGAACAGATTTAATTCTTTTATTTAGTGCCCCTGAGGATGTGGGAGTGGCGTTCACCTGGCCTCCGATGTCCAGGAACCACGTCACAAAGCCTTTTGGTTCAGGCACTCCTGTTACCCTGAAATGAATGGAGCGCGCTTGGCCCCACTGTCCTGAAA
Source organism: Antilocapra americana (assembly GCA_007570785.1). Taxonomy (NCBI): domain Eukaryota; kingdom Metazoa; phylum Chordata; class Mammalia; order Artiodactyla; family Antilocapridae; genus Antilocapra; species Antilocapra americana. Next base: position 39,127,982 of record ML662445.1, read on the forward strand.
GGCCATGTCGGGACTGTCGAGGTCGAGTGCACTTAATCGTTGGGGATTTCCTGTCTGGAGAGTGAGGGGTGCAGCTCTGCCAAGTGTAATTAAACCTTCACCCTCAGATGCTTCTCAGCATTTATCACAGCAACATGTGGTTTGTGTCCTGCTGGGACTTCTAGGGTTATTGCATTGAGAGAGAGCGTGGGGAGGGGGGCGCTTTTTTTTCTTGAAATTCCCCACTTGTCTCTTAACTGCGCAGTTTTCCTGAGGAAGAGGTGACCTTCCCGATACCCCCAGAGTGCCACCCTGTTCTCCCCCATTTCTCTTCTTACACATTGAGGGGCTCAAGGGTTCAAGGCTATGCATGGCTTGGTTGTTTCTTTTCAATCGTCCAAAAAAGCCTGTCCATTCTTCGCTGACGTGAGTTTTCATTTCAGATTTATTAAGGCGTTGGAACACTGTTCCCTTCTGAGTTCTGAGATGATCAAGTGCACATTTCATCTCTATGTTTGTTCTACACATAAAGCATTTTGGATCTCTGGGCTTAAGGCATTTCACTCATGTTTGTGTGGAATAGTCCCTTCTTCAAACTATGCTCTCTCATCTTTGCTGAAAATAGAAGCCAATCTATTTTTGTGAACTGTAAATACAAATCCATGATAAAGGACAAAATACACTGATGGAAGGAATCCAGGTGATTCTCCCATTTGATAGCTTTCAAATGGTGGAAATGGTGGAAGCTTTCAGAAGGTGGAAAAAACAAGGCAGGTGGGACTGGTTTTCCTGGAGAAGACTGCCTTTAGCTTCAGCCCCTCCACTGCCCTGTTGGATAAAGGTTGGCCTCACTGTCTTGTGTGTGTATCCTTCTTGGCAGAAACCACTTTCCCGACCTCTGAAGGCTCCCGGGTGCCTGTTTTCTTGGTCAAGTTCCCAGGCCGGGAGGTTAGCAGGATCAGGTGCCCAAGCACCCGTGGAGCACACTTGCCCTGAGATGCCTGTTCACATCTGGTGTTTAGAGAGGATCTGAAGCAGTCTGCATCCTTCTTGGCCTTGACAGAGTCCATAGTGTATTTTCCCAAGCACTTTGCCCCTTCATTTTTAAAGTGATCTATTTTCTCAGGGAAATGCAGTCTGTATGTCTCTGACTCACTTATGCTGGACTCATCAGACTGCCATCCACTGGTGAAGTCCGGTGGTGTTTGCAGCACCCAAGGGAGCTGCCGCCAAGCATTGCAGGGAATGGGGCGCACGGCCTCTACTTGTCCCGCTTCAGACCATGTCTCTTCCCGCAGAACCTCATGGGGCCAAAGTAAACGTAGCTCTCCATGCCTAGAACTTGTGAGTGATCTTTCTAAACACGCCTAAGGACTTAATAAAAAAAAACGCTGGGCTTGCTTCCCACCTCCCATCTCCTCTCTGCTTCCCTTGCCTTAGAAAGCACTCAGCGATGCAAGTGAGTCTGGGGAGGCAGACAAATGTAGGGAGTTCTGACATCGGTCAGATGCCGGCCTTGAGTTCAGCTGGGTGCCTGCCATTGATCTGACTTTCCTCGCCTGGGGAAGACAAATGAGTATCCCAAACAAAGAGCAAGCAAAACTCAGATCATCTAGAAGCTGACCTTCCACTGGGAGCACCACCAACCCCGACAGGCTTCCCAATCTGCTGTGCTACGTGGACAGTGGACCCTGGCGAAGGGCTCTAAGACCAGAGGCTGACTGAACACAGACGCCGACAGCGGTGCCCACCGCTGGGGCTGCACAGCTTCCTTGTCTGCCTCTAATTGCTGCCCAGGGCTCAGCGAGATGCTTCATCATCATAGAAAATGCAGCTATGTTCAGTTCTGTGGGTGGAAAGTAAGTGCCTGCACATGTTTTAGACACGTCTTCAACATGGTCGAGGGAAAGGGCTAGAAAATTCTGGTAAAACAAAGTTAACTCCCAAAGTCGAGTAGCCATAACATACTGCTGCCTCTGATATTTAAAGGTAGAGGATGACAAAAGTCACCTTGTATTGGTTGTTTGCTGTGAGCCAGGAATGTCACGTACCTCAACAGTCCTACCTCGTCCAGGGGTTATTGTCACATCCCTTGTACCTGGGAGGACTCGGGTGGAGGTGGCACCCTTAGGAGGTGGTGGTCCTGACCCCCAGCCTCTCCAGCTCCCACCCGCCAGCTGCTTCTCCCAGGACATCATCCATCACAGATGCTTAAGGGTCTGTGTTCAGATGCTGCTTCTCTCAAAAAGGGAGTCTGTGTTTTCTCTCAAGGAGGCTGTAGTCCAGCCTCCCTGCACAGGTCAACACAGGACTGAATCAGACACTACCCAAGCCAGGAATCAAGGCTGTATTCTTCCTTCAAGGAGAAACATGTGGTGAGAAGGGTGGAGAAACACTCACCGCATCTGGAGGAGACTGGAATTTCCCTGATATTTTCTTGAGAAATGATTTCAGAGAAGCCAGAGGTGGAGTCAGAAAGCATGGCCCTCAGATCCTGGGGCACACATATTTGTGCCCAAAGAGACAGCTGGGCTTCAGAGGGGGGACTGAAGGTGGGAGACCACCGCACCCATTTCCCCACCAGCTGCCTGAAGGGGCAAATGAGACTTGCATTAAGTGCCTTATCCTAGCATCTGCTCTTGGCCATGGCCCTGTCATAGGTGAACTTACATCTGTAAACGGTTTAAATTTGACCAAGGCAATGTCTTTCTCAACACGAAATGGCCATCTTGGTTTTTTCGACATGGCACCCAGAGCTCTAATCAAGGCTGGTCTGTGGGCAGACTTCTGGGCAAAATTGTGGTTTTCTCCTTTCTGTTTGCTGGGTGCAGTTGGCATCAGGGATGGGGTTATACTGGATTTAAGCACATCTCATTGCACATAGCTGGGTAAAAAATCCGCTTGTAGTGCAGGAGACACCAGTTCAATTCCTGGGTCGGGAAGATCCCCTGGAGAAGGATAGGCTACCCACTCCAGTATTTTTGGGTTTCCCTTGTGGTTCAGCTGGTAAAGAATCTGCCTGCAATGTGGGAGACCTAGGTTCGATCCTTGGGTTGGGAAGATCCCCTGGAGAAGGGAAAGGCTACTTACTCTAGTATTCTGGCCTGGGGAATTCCATAGACCATATAGTCCATGAGGTCACAATGTGTCAGACACAACTGAGCAACTTTCACTCATCACAGAAACTGGTCTGCAGAATCAGGCCAAACCCAGGTCCTGCGGCTGGTTCTCAGCCTTCCTGCTTCTGGTCAGTCCAGAAATTCTGGGGTCGGAGGGAAACCCTGTCCATCCTGCTTCTAGGCCCCTTAGAAGACCAGATGTTCAGAAAGATGTGCTTCAAAACGCAGACTGAAAGAAAATCTTTCTGGACACTTTTCAGTCCCTTAAAATGTGTGTGGGTTTTGAGACAGTAAAGAGCTGGCTTTAATCTTGGCAAAGCTGAGGGAAACCAGCATTGTTCCTTATCAGCCCAGTTATTTATCAGGAGTGAGACAACTTGGAGAGAGCTTCACAACCGGCGGAAGGTGCTGGGAGATTGCTCACAAGCACCAGCTCTGAGGTCCCGTTTGAAGCCTGCCATCCCCAGCTCAACGTGAAGCCAGGGCCGCCCTGATTCCCACATGTGGGTGGTGGGGCCTCCGGCCATGTCCAGTCGAAGGAATTCAACAAGGAGGCAAAGCGGGAATGTCTGTTGATTCTTTTTAAGGTTTCCCAGTGCATTTTTAAATTTAGTTTTTATTTTTTGTGAAGCATCTATTGGGTTTTGGATGTTCTGTTATAACTGGGGGATGCTGAGCCAGCTGTAGTGTCTGTGTGTGTGTGGTGTGTGTGTGTGAACAAGAGAAACACAGAGAGCCAGAGATAGACACTGAGAGACCAAGAGACAGAGAGCAGAGTGATTCTTCCGCCCCGAAGCTCCCAGAACACATGCTCTCCAGTCTGTGTCTCTGAGCCAAGCTGCGGTTCCCACCACCCTCTGGCCTTTTCAGATGTGACCCAGATGACAAAAGCATGCAGGATCGAACCCTCGTGAAAACCAATGTGACCCACTCCCTCCAACGACAACACACGGAAATTAAAATTCCCAGAATCCATGACCCCTCTCAATCATTGGGAAAGTCCCATCTCAGCCCCGACTTGAAGGATGAATGTATTAGTCCCCCGCAGCCCTGAACAGGGCTCAGAGCAGGACTTTGATCTTCCTACATGAGAAGAGTGATTTTAAGTTATGAAAGATTGCTTTTGATGACGGGAATAAAATGGGTCTGCTCCCACCGTGTAGGCTCCTTGTCCTCCCCTCTCACATTCCTGAACTTCCCATCTAGGCATCCAAAAGCTGACAGCTCAAGGGAGAGGCGGGGAGGTGTGTGTGTGTGTGACTGTGTGTGTGACAGCTCTGCTGGAGGTGGGCTGGACAATGGGGGTGGGCACTGGGAAACTCCAGTCCTGGTCTGGTCCTCTGTGTCTGGTGATGGACGTCCAGCCCACATGATAAGGTGCTAGCATGGGCTTGCTGCTGGAATGAGAGGAAGGAGGCAGGAAAGGATGCAGGGGGTGGGGAGGCTGTGGAGGGGAGATGAAAGGACAACTTCTAAGGCTCCTTTAAGTTGTACCATCTTGAGCAGAGCCAAGCCTGAATCATGTAAAAACTGGCTGCATGCCCACATCTGGTGATGTTCGAATGGTTTTACAAGCAAGAGCTCTGCACCCTGCATGCGAGTTGGTCGGACGTCGGAGGGAGGCGCCTGTGAGGGGTCCCTGGGCTGGTGGCCAGATGGATGGCCTGGGCAAGAGGGAGCCTTTCTGGGCACTTGGTCTCCTGGTGCGGCCAGGTGACAGGGTCCTGTCCTCCCCGCCAGTACATGATCTGCGTTGTTTCAAACCCTCCCCTCCCCTCCTGAATTGAAAGCCGCACCTCTGCTCTGTTGTCAGACTGGGAAGTGGAATTTTCTCCAGGTTCTCTGTGAAACACGTGAAACATGACATTTTCCTGGAGCTGCAATTCCATCCATTCTGCCTCGACCCCTCCCCCACATGCCCTCTGCCCCAGTGGGTGATCTGAGATCCTCAGCACCTCTGGGGCCCTGCTTTGGGCCTCCATTTGCTGCTTTGGGGCCCAGATGCTGCAAGCTTGGGGTGGCGCTGACCGGGCCTGAGGTCACAGCTGACCGTGCCCCCGTGGGTCCTGTGTGTCGGGGATCCCTCCTATAACAAGGGCCCAGTTTCTGCAGCTCCCAACCCACCCGATACTCAGGAAACGTGAAGATGTGGACCTGAGTTCTCTTCCCAGAGAAACAAAAGAAGTGAATGTGCTGGGTGACACTCGAGGGGCAGGGTGGGCAGGCTTTCAATGCAGTCCCTGGCCTGGCATTGCTTCCCAGAGAGAGACCCAAGGGGGCTGCAGCCAGAGCACCCTGCAGTCCCCAGCCCCGAGCGTGTGGAAGTCCTCGGCTCTGTCAGCTACAAATTGTCACTTACCAAGCTCCATAGAGAACCAGGTCTGGGGGCCCCTAAACTGGCCCTGAAGTCCATGCCCTGATTTAGATTTGCTCATAAAAACAACACAGTTGTTGGTTCACGTTAAGGTGGTAGCATGTGAGTTGCTTCTTGGACTTCTAGCTCTAGCAGGCAGGGTCCTGTAACCAGTGCCGCTTGCAAGCGGCATCTCACAAGCCTGGCAGGCTCTGCTCTGCTTTCCATAGAAGGAGGAAAGAGAGAGGAAAGACAGAGAGAAATGGAAGTTGAGAGAGTACCTGTTGGACACGGGTTTTGCTGATCTTGTTTTCACGGCGAATGACTTAACTACTCCTTTTAAAAGACAGCCTTTGCCATATATCAACATTCATCAGCCATAGGTATACATATGTCCTCTCCCTCTGGAAACTCCCTCCCACCTGCCACCCCTCTAGGTTGTCACAGAGCCTCAGGGTGCATTCCCCGTGTCATACAGCAAATTCCCACTGGCTATCTATTTTACATATAAGGCAACACAATACTATGAAGCAATTATTCTTCAATTAAAAATAGTGTTAAAAAGACAGCCTCTGCATTTCCTCTTTCCTATAGCTTCTATTTCCTATAAAAAGTGGTTTTGGAATTTGACTTAAGCTTTGACTCAGTAGGCTGACCCCCCAGGGAGAGTTTTCAGTGGCCTGTAAAAGCTGCCACCCCCCACCATAGTCCAGCCAAGTGGACCATAGCCACCCAGCTCAGAGAGCCAGGGTCTGACAGGTGTCACCTGCAGGTTGACAGGTGTTATCCTCACAGGAGGCTGGGACCAGGGATGCAGCAGGCAAAGTTGCCCATGTCTCCGTCCTCCCGTGACTCTGGGTTACAACCCACTTGCATTCAACCTCGTGCTCTGGAACCCTGGCATGTTGTCTTCAGAAATGCAGTGAGAGAGAGAGACTGCAAAGCTCCGAGGAGAACGTGGGTAGGCGTGTGCTCTTTGCTATGGGCCAGGCTTCTTTACACATGGCCCTGGCTGGGATTTGGAGTTGCCTGGGGGAAGAAGTGATAAAATGACTAATAAAATGACCAAGTCTCTTGTGTTGGGTGCTGACTTAATCTGGGCACTGGTTTAAGCAAAGCGACTTGCCTTATTTGCCTTCAACCTCCAAAGACATCTTCCTGACACCCCCCTCAATCAGGCAGAGGGAGATGGACCACTGCCTTCAGTCAGGACTAACCTGGGCCACCCTCTGCTTCTGCAAGCTGTCAACCTACAGAGGGGGGCGGTACAGATTACCCATGAGACATACACAGCAAAACATGGAGCAAGGGCCTCACACCTAGGACAGAAATCCTGGCTCTGCTGTTGGTAAGCTGTGAAACCCCAGGTAAACCATTTACACTCTAGCCTTAGTTTTCTCATCCATAAAATGGACATAATAGTACCTATGTCTTAGGGTACCTATGAATGTTCATTGATTACAAAGCACATACGATGTTTAGCACAGAGTAAATGCTTAATAAAGAGTGGTCATATTATTACTATTATAACCCCAGGAATCATTATTACATGGTATGAACCAGGAATTAATAACTTTTTCCATGTGGTATTTAAAAATAAAAATGAAGTCAATCAGATATCTAAAACCTTGCCTTCTCTAAGCCTCAATCATAGATCTGGATTCTGACATCCAGTATCTTAAAAATGGGCCTGAAAATGGGTTCCAGGGGACTCACCAGCAGAGTCTCCAGAGAGGTGGCATTGAAAAGACACTGCTTAGCAGTGACTTCCAGACAAGGCACAGAAGATGTTATATTCATGCACTTGGAACCTGACATTCCCACTCAATCCGGGGCCAAGCTCTGAGGACGATGTCAGACCTCACAGGGGGAAAATTGGATCTTTGGCCAGAATCCTTTGCAAAGCGTGGGAAGAATTCCCTTTATGGGAACCCACAGCAGAGGCGTGGGATGAGGAGACGGGCCACGCAGAACCGGAGACTGAGCTGGAGGGTTGTTTGGCAGACCAACTCAATTAGAAGAACTCTGCTCGGTAGAAGGTCTTGGAGTGTCTACAGCATGACCCAGTTTTATTCGCAGGGTTTAGAGCTTCTGGTGGACGCTGTCCACAGCGAGGTCATTTCAGTCTCTAGAGTGACAAGAGATGGCAGAAATGGATATATAATCTTGCCTAGAAAATCCTATGGACAGAGTCTGAGCCTGGTGGGCTCTAGTCCGTGGGGTCACAAAGAGTTGTATTCGACTCAGCCACTGAGCACGCACACAATCCTCCAAAACTCATTTGTTTTGGGCATACGCTTAAATTATGATTGGCTTATTTTGCATGAAAATCTGTGAGTTAGCTTAATAAAGCCTCTCCCAGCTTCTCCAAGTTGGCTGTGAAGGGCAGTCAGAGGTCACTGTCTCTGACATTAACCTGTCCTTGGCTCTCTCTCCTGACTGGTCTGGTCATACCATGACTGTAGAGATGCAAACACCTCTTGCTTTCTTCAGTGATCTGGACTCAGATGGTCTCTTACTTCCAGGTATGTGGAGAACAGGGTGTGATATTTCCTAAGACACGAGTCAAGTTAAGGGGAGATGGAAGAGATTGAAAGATAACATATAACTGGCTCCAGAGGGGCAGCACCCTGCTTCAGGAAGACCTCCCACCCATCGGGGGGAGGACAGGTTATCTTAGAGCCCCCGAAAAGCAACCCCTCACGATGACTTTGAAGCCCAAAATGTGTGGTGCTGTCCCACACACGGGGCAACCCAACATGTAGCTGTGATGGAAGGATGCATGGAGAGGACTGGGGGTAGTGGGCAGTTTCCTTGAGATTGTCACGCTTTGTGCTCTGAGCTTCCTCAACCCATGAAAAGAGCATTTCTCCTCTGAGGGAATTTTTAAAAAGAGTTTGACACCTTTGCCACTAACTACAATGTAAAAATTGTAGTAAAAATTCAGTAAAGTGCAGAACAGCGCTATGGGGACCAGACACAGAGAGCAGCATTTTCTCTGCTCAGAGAGGCAGTTGGCAGACAGAAAACCCACTGAGCTCTCTGATAGATTCTCCTGTTCCCACAATAGTGCTTTACTTTGTGGCATCTAGAGCCACAGAGATCTCTTTTGATAATTAGTGAGTCTAAGAAATACTGTTGGGTTATTTAGTTGTTAAGCTGTGTCCAACTCTTTGTGACCCCATGGACTGTAGCCCGCCAGGCTCCTCTGTCCATGGGATTCTCCTGCCAAGAATACTGGAGTGAGTTGCCATTACCTTTTTTCAGGGGATTTTTCTGACCAAGGGACCGAATCCATGTCTCCTGCATTGGCAGGTGGATTCTTTACCACTGAGCCATCAGCGAAACCCTTGTGAAACACTAGCAGCAAGTATTTTCCAAACAAAGAAAGCAAATGGCCTTCAGACCCTGCAGAGGACTTCAGCTATTGTGAACTTTTCATCATGTGCAATATCGTGACTGAAGTCGTGTAGCAGAAATTGCCCACTGGCCCCCAAGTTCCATTCCTCAATTTGCTCTCTTAAGAACAGTGTTTTCTGAGCTTCTACTAGGCATTTGGCTGCCTGGATGGAGACTCATTGGGGCAGGCTTTGACTGCCTCTTAGGGCAGTGGGAGTGACACGTACAACGTGCCATCACCCCAAAAGGAACATCCTGATCCCACTTCTGTATCCCCCTCTGAGAGCTGGGGTGGGTGGTCATCAGTGTGTGTGCAGAGGGGATAACACACAAGTGGGGGCTTTGAACTCGGGTCTACCTCCCTTTGGGGCTCATGAATTCGGACGGCAGAACTCCATCTTGACTTCCACTAATCCCTGTATGACATCTAGCCTCTCCTTCATTGTCAGATGTAGTTGATAGACAGTTGTTGTCAACAGAATCTGTGATTTTTACTACCATAGAATCAATTTCATATGGCAGTTCCGTTTTTGCAAATGTCCTGAAATACCTTCATTCCTTCTATTCTCAAAATTATAATTGACATGAGGTCTGCTGGGAAACCTGGTTACTTAATGTGCTTGTGGGTCAGTGGTAAAGAATCTGCCAGCAATGCAGGAAATATAAGATATGTGGATTTGATCCCTGGGTCGGGAAGATCCCCTGGAGGAGGAAATGGCCACTCACTCCAGTATTCTTGCCTGGAGAATCCCATGGAGAAAGGAGCCTGGCAGGCTGCAGACCATGGGGTCACAAAAAAGTCAGACATGGCTTAGTGACTAACCAACAACAAAGATTACAAGGGAAATCAATTACATTGAAGAATAATTATCAACATAACTGATTCTTTTACGATCTTATGAGTCTAATTTCATGCAGGTAAAAACATATTCTAAGGTGGCATCCATCACCTTTATCAGACTGCTGAAGCTCCTGATGAGCGGTTAGTTGTTCGGTTTTTGAAAGGTCACGTTTAGCAAGGTAAAACTCCATGCAAACCACCTTCTGAAACCCTTTGCTACAGTCACCGTGTGTAACCCTCTGGTTCAGCCCATGAGGATGTAGCTGACCCCTGCATGCTGGCGCCTGCCCCTGGGGTCCTCTGTTTAATTTCTCTTGGCTTGTTTCCCACTCAGGGAAATTGCCAAGTGCTCTTCTCCTTAAAATGTTTTTCCATGAACTGCACTGACTCGCCCTCCCATTAGCAGTGTTCCATGTGTCCTGTGTCCACATTCCAAAAAGTCTCCCTTGGCTGAAGGCCCTGCAGAGCACAGATAGTTCCGAGGCCTGGGGCTTGCTCGGCTGGCGCCTTCTGGCCGCTGTTCCCCTCCTGGCTCGGCTCTCTTGGCTCCTTGCACAACCATCTGGGGAGCATCGCAGAAGGCTTTTAAGGGTTCCAAGAGAAGGTTTTCCAAGAGGGGCAGGTCTGGCCTGGTCGGGATGTCTGGTGAGCTTTCTGTAGTTTGTAGTATCTGCCAGTTAAGACCTGTTAATTATTTATTATACTCTGTGTGCAGGGGACCTGGCTGACCTCTCACCCAACCAGAAGGGACCCACGTACACCATTTCGATGCTCTGAATGTATGGACAGAACGGAGGATAGCACAGCCGACCACAGCTGCTGTGAGGGGCCTGGGAGAGTCAGAGTGACAGGGCCACAGCGCCCCCAGAGTCAGACCTCGGCGACTGTCTGTAGCGTGGCCGGGCTGGCCTGTTTGGGTCCCTGGCAGTGAACTGTCTGTAATCCTACCTTTCATTCCCCTGGGACAGAGCAGCCACAGACAGAAGCCTCAGGCCCGGGCAACAACACTCAATGTTAATGTTCCCCTCTTCTCCACCTTTGTCAAATACAGGTTGTCCCTCAGTTCAGAGGCAGCTGGGACTGGGGGTCCCTCCAGAGAGCAGTCCTCAGATGGGGAGGAGGGTCCACACTGGGAGGAGCCAGCCTCGCAGGAGGTGATTCAGGCTCACTGCACACTGGTGGGGCCGATGCCCATTCTTTGCTCCTCCCTCTCCAGCCCACATCTTCCTTTGGCTTGGCACTGCAAGCCCGGGGGTGGGGAAACCTGTAGGTCACATGGTGAGGGGCCAAGGGAAGGAGGGGGCCCCCACAGAAGACCAAGAGCCGTGGCCCTGGGGCCCTGATGGGAGCCTGCGGGGTCTGTCCAGAGCTGCCTGCATGAGCCCAGGGCCGGGAGGGCTCAGCTGTGCACAAAACAGGCTCAGGCTCTGTTCCCCGGAAGACACATGTGGCTCCACTCAGGTTGCTCTGGATCATCATGCACTTTCCTCTTGTTGCTTGCTTTGTTTTTGTTTGTTTTTGAAGAACTCACATTTCCTGTGCCCAGGGTTGTTCAAACATCCCCGGGCCCTGCCCTTTCCAGATGGGACATCCTTTGAAGGAGCCCCTGGCCCCCTGCCTGCCCTCCAACCCCCCACCCCCTGCCTCGAGAAGAAGCCCTCAGAGGCCTAACACCGGGGCGTTTGGAGCATTTTCTGTTTTTAGAGCCCAGGGCCCTTGGGAGTATTTCTCCCGATGGGAGGGCAGTCCTTTGAAGGCACTTTTGTTTTGAAAGAGAAAAATCAGCTGAAGAAAACAGTGAAAGCCCTCTGGAGGGAAGTTTAGGGGTTCAGAGGCACCAGATGAGAAACGTGGAGACTCCACCTGTGGCTGGACGACACCGGGGCACCTGGGGTCACATGCAGCCCAGCACGTATGTGTCCGGGGCGCTCATGTTCATGTGAGGTGGCTCTCTTTGTAAGAGAGACCGTGGAGTACTTGTCCTCTGCCAGGAGGACAATAAACAACAAACCCAGGCCCCAGCAGAAGGGGGCCTCCTCCCCTCCTGGGCCCCTGCTCAACCACAGAGGGAGATACATCCCATGAACAGGGGAGCCTGGCAGGCTACAGTCCACAGAGTCGCAAAGAGGTGGACATGACGGAAATGACTCAACACGCACGCGGTAGCTCTACTTTTAGTTTTTTGAGAACTCTCTGTACTCTTTGCCGCAACAGCTGCACCAGTTTACATTCCCAGCATCAGTACATTGTCTGGAGAATCCCATGGACAGAGGCGGGTCCCCTCCACCCTAGGAGGATGCATGGCTCAGCCCTCTCTGTCTCTCCTCACCTTGAACCTACCTTCTGGCTACAAACCTCCCCTGTCACGTGTGCTTCCAGACAGTAGATGAACCTGGGGTCGCCTGACCTAGGTGCTCTCTCCTTCTCAGGCTCCTGGGCGCTCCGTCCTCTAGCGGGTGCAGGGTGTGTCACAGCATCCTTGTGTGGTGGGAAGGTTGCCGTGTACATGTGTGGTGGGAAGGGACCACTCTATAGCCCAACTCTGCCCTTAGATATTTCCCAAAGTCTCAGCTGCAGAAAATGGAGTTGGGAACTGTGCTTTGATCTCTGTCAAATGATCTTTTTTTGGGTTTCTCCCTGATGCCTGGTGCCTACTTTTCATGTGGTTCAGAATCTGCAGAAAGACTGAAATGGATAACAGTCGAGGTTTACTGAGGATTTACTATGTACCAGGGAAGCAAAGTTTTGGAGGACTGAGGTAAAATGCACCAAGTCACTGGCTGGTCAGTGCTGGAATGACCACCACTTGTGGTACTTCCAGGAGTTCAGAATTCAACAAGTGGGACCCTAACACACTAACCAGCTTCTGCAGAGGAAAGGAAACCATCGACAGAATGAAAAGGCTGCCAAATGAGTGGGAGGAAGTATCTGCAAGTCACGCATCTCATAAGGGTTAATATCCAAAAATATGAAGAACTCACCAACTCAATAGCAAAAAAACACTAAACAACCTAACTAAAATACAGAGGATCTGAATAGATATTTTTCCAAAGAAGATATACAGATATCCAAGAGGTACATGAAAAGATACTCAGCATCGCTAATCAACACGGAAATGCAAACAAAAACTGCAATGAGGTATCACTTCGCACCTGTCAGAATGGCTATTATAAAAAAGAAAAGAGATAACAAGTTTTGGTGAGGATGTGAAGAAAAGGGAGCCCTCGTGCACTGCTGATGTCAATGTAATGGTGCAGCCATTGTAGAAAAGAGGACAGAGATTTCTCAAAAAATTAAAAGCAGAACTACCATGTTCATGTTGAGTCATTTCAGTCATGTCCAACTCTTTGTGACTCTATGGACTGTAGCCTGCCAGACTTCTTTGTCCCTGGGATTCTCCAGACAAGAATACTAGAGTGGGTTGCCATGCCCTCCTTCAGGGGATCACCCAACCCAGGGACTGAACTCGTGTCTTTTATGTCTCCTGCATTGTGGGTAGAATGGATAGAGAAATTACAGGATCCATATACAGGAGAATATTATTTAGCTATCTAAAAGAACAAAACCCTAGTATTTGTGACATGGATCACAATAATATACCTTAAGTGCATTATGCTAAGTGAAATTAGTCTGAGAAAGACAAATACCATATAATCTCACTTATTTGTGGAATCTAAAAAAGAACAAAAAACCTCATTCATGTAGAGAACAGATTGGTGACAGTCAGAGGCTGGAATAGGGGGTGGGTGAAATGAAGGAGATCAAAAGGTACAAACTTGCACTTACAAAGTAAGTCAGTCCTGGGGCTGTGATGTACAGCATCAGCATGGTGACTCTAGTCAGTAATACTGTTTTGCAAATTTAGGAGCTGCCATGAAAGTAGATTTTTAAAGTTCTCATCACAAGGGAAAAAAAGTTCTGCAATTATGTGAAGTGATGGATATTAGCTAGACTGTTATGGTGATCATACTGCAAAATATACAAATACTGAATTATTATGTTGTACACCAGAAACTAATACAACACATACCCATTATACCTCAGTTTTAAAAATAATCAAGTTTAGCAGTTTAACTAGAAAAAAACTTCCATGGGACAGAGAATGAGGGGAAAGACAAAGGCAGGGAGCTGGAGAGAGACCCAGAAACCGTTGATGGAGGTGGTCCTCGGAGCCCTGACAGGTACAAAGAAGTCCCTGCTCCCCATGCCCTTGCTGGTGCTAGGGCTCACTGCTGCAAAAACCAAAGACTTGATGACCATACATCCTGGATTTTCTGGGATCTCCCTGATTTCAGCTATTTTTATTTCCTGCCAGCTACTTTCAATGTGACTCCAAAAATAGAGATGATGTAAGTGTGGAGGTTTTGGAAGCTTGAACCATCTGTCTGGACTTTGAAAACATCCTTGATCAAGGATAGAGAATCATAAACACAATTTCAAAACAGGACATTTTTTTCCTCTCGCATGTCTCCTTTACCAGTATGTAAGGTAAAGGAGAAAAAACAAGAGAGTTCCAGAAAAACATCTACTTCTGCTTTACTGACTATGCTAAAGCCTTTGCCTGTGTGGATCACAGCAAACTGTGGAAAATTCAAGAGATGGGAATACCAGACCTCTTGACCTGCCTCCTGAGAAATCTGTATGCAGGTCAAGAAGTAACAGTTAAAACTGGACATGGAACAACAGACTGGTTCCAAATTGGGAAAGGAGTACATTAGGGCTACATATTGTCACCCTGCTTATTTAACTTATATGCAGAGTACATCATGCGAAATGCCAGGCTGGATGAAACACAAGCTGGAATCAAGATTGCCGGGAGAAATATCAATAGCCTCAGATATGCAGATGACACCACCTTATGGCAGAAAGTGAAGATGAACTAAAGAGCCTTTTGTTGAAAGTGAAAGGGGAGAGTGAAAAAGTTGGCTTAAAGCTCAACATTCAGAAAACTAAGATCATGGCATCTTGTCCCATCACTTCATGGCAAATAGATGGGGAAACAATGGAAACAGTGAGAGGCTTTATTATGGGGGGCTCCAAAATCACTGCAGATGGTGACTGCAGCCATATAATTAAAAGACGCTTGCTCCAACTTAGATAGCATATTAAAAAGCAGAGACATTACTGCCAACATAGTTCCATCTAGTCAAAGCTGTAGTTTTTCCAGTAGTCTTGTATGGATATGAGAGTTGGACAATAAAGAAAGTTGAGCGCCAAAGAATTGATGCTTTTGAATTGTGGTGTTGGAAAAGACTCTTGAGAGTCCCTTGAACTGCAAGGAGATCAAACCAGTCAATCCTAAAGGAAATCAGTCCTGGAGTTCATTGGAAGGACTATTGTTGAAGCTGAAACTCCAATACTTTGGCCACTTGATGCAAAGAAATGACTCATTGGAAAAGTCCCTGATGCTGGGAAAGATTGAAGGCAAGAGGAGAAGGGGATCATCGAGGATGAGATGGTTGGATGGCATCACTGACTTGATGAATATGAATTTGAGTAAGCTCCGGGAGTTGGTGATAGACAGGGAAGCTTGGTGTGTTGCAGTCTATGGGGTCACAAAGAATCAGACAAGACTGAGTGACTGAACTGAACTGAAGGGAGAGGTGCTAAGAGAAGAAAACGTGAATTAAAAAACTTACAGAAGTCCACCAGAGCATTTTAAATGCAGTGTTTGTTTTCTCTCTTCAGCTCCTATGGAGTCAAAAGGCAAGGCCAGTGGCCGACATTCCAGCCAAGAGCCATTCCCCAGATCATATGGGGCCCAGTGGTCTGCTTTAGAGTAACCACACAGGACAGCTGGGCGTGGCCAGGGCTGGGGGCCTCCTTCCCTGTGTGGTTGAAAGGGTTTCTGATCTCACTTGCCCAGGGAATGGGAAGTGTTATTGGATACATGCATGCTAAGTTGCTTCAATTATGTCTGATTGTTTGTGACCCTATAGACTGTAACCCATCTGGCTCCTCTGTCCGTGATTCTCCAGGCAAGAATACTGGAGTGGATAGCCATACCCTCCTCCAGGGGATGTTTCCCATCCAGGCATCAAACCTTCTTCTCTTGCATTGTCTCCTGCATTGAAGGCAGACTCTACCACAGAGCCACCAAGGAAGCCTGGAAAGTGTTATTAGATTTGGGCAAACCCTCACCAGAAAGTTCTTACTTTCTGGGCAGTGTGCTTCTTCCACTTGCATCCCCTTGGACTGAGATGCTTTCCCATGAGCCTTGGTTTGTAGAAGGGAAGGTCATCCCTGATGGTAAAGACAGTCTCCGAAGATGCACTTATCTTAATGAAACAGAGGAAGCACTCGGGCACTGGCAGTGGAGGTGGGTGAGGACAGGAAGTGGAGCCAGTCCCTTGGTGTTTCAGGCCAGACTTGGGGGTCTGTCTTCTGGCCCTGCCTCTTTAAGGGTCTTGCGCAGGGAAGCTGGTGTCCTCCCCAGCACTCAGGGCTCCATGGCCATGAGCCAGACCTTGTGCGGCTGCCTGAAGGGCTCTGGAGCCAGCAGAGTCCTGAAAGCTCACTGCAGCCTCTTAGGCAGAATCTCGTGACCTTGCGTATCACTCAACAGTCCTCTGCTTCACCAAAGGCTCCCCAGCCTTCCTTGCAGCCTCGCCATGGCCAGCAGCTTGTCAAGTCACTTTTGCTCTCCTCCTATCATGATGGTGAATCTAAAGTCCGGGCAGACTGGGGAAGTAGGGGGGCGCCCAGCAGATACGGAATTTCTGTTTCTTCCTGTAGGTTCTCCCACTGTCTACAGCTGCCGACAGCAGCTGCTGCCAAGCCGCTCTCTGGCTCCTGCAGAATTTCTGTGGATGTCCTCCCCCTCATCCAGGAGGTCCAACACTGCCTGGTGAGACACTGAGGGGTTAGTGGAATGCTACCATGTCCATGAGATAAAGTGAGCAGGTTACACATGCAACTTTTACCCACAGTAAGCACTGTGGTAGTGTCTTTGGGAAGAACCTTTGAGGGGAGCGCCTTCTACGAGGAAGCTCATTCTGGATAACGCCACAGAAAGGCTTACCTCGGCGCACATGCCAAATCCTTCATCAAATAGCGACGTACAGTGGGAGCTGCCAAGACTCACTGGATGAAAGCCAGCATGACTTCTCCCTCCAGGGCTATAAGCAGATGGAATTCAGTGTATTCCACACAGTATGAATGAATGAGGCAGGGAAGAAAGTGCCTCAGAGAATCTGCTACAAATACCTTAGATGATAAAAAGACCATTTCTTCATATTAATATTTTATTGTCAGGGGGTCATTGCCAGTTGGCTGGGCTTCCTGCTTGAATGAGCAGAGCTGTCACTCTGACTCCAAACGCTGCTGCTTTTGAGAAAGCCCATGCAGGCACGCTGTCAACCAACCACAGACCATTCCTAACTGGTGCCAAGCAGGCGATGCCTATAACCTGAAAAAGTCAGGCAAAGTGTCCAAGATCATGCCAGAGGGGAGGGGAAAATGAAGAAAAAAATTGTACCTTCCACGAAAATAGTATCTCAGACTGAAGATGCAGATGTTCAGTTCAGTTCAGTCACTTAGTCGTGTCCAACTCTTTGTGAACCCATGAATTGCAGTATGCCAGGCCTCCCTGTCCATCATCAACTCCCGGAGTCCACCCAAACCCATGTCCATTGAGTCGGTGATGCCATCCAACCATCTCATCCTCTGTTGTCCCTTTCTTCTCCTGCCCTCAATCTCTCCCAGGATCAGGGTCTTTCCCACCGAGTCAGCTCTTTGCATCAGGTGGCCAAAGTATTGGAGTTTTAGCTTCAACATCAGTCCTTCCAATGAACACCCAAGACTGATCTCCTTTAGGATGGACTGGTTGGATCTCCTTGCAGTCCAAGGGACTCTCAAGAGTCTTCTCCAACATCACAGATCAGAAGCATCAATTCTTCTGTGCTCGGCTTTCTTTATTGACCAACTCTCACATCCATACATGACTACTGGAAAAACCATAGAGTTGACTAGACAAACCTTTGTTGGCAAAGTAATGTCTCTACTTTTGCCTAACCAAACTAAATTTTAAATTAGACTTTCAAATTTTCTAAATGAAAAAGATATACGTTGCATGAGATCATTCATTATTTTATCTTTTCCCCTGATAGTTTCATATTTATGAGAAAGTTGTATGTATGGTTTAGCTTGTGCCCAGATAACACACATTTCTCAGTGGGGTTCCTTGGCATGTTGGTTGGGGAGCACAGTTGACCATTTGGAGAGACAACTGATCTTAATTCTAAACTCCTGAGTTACAGCCTCTAGAGGCCCACAAAGATTCTGAGACTTCTAGGGTTCCGGTGTATAGCGGTAGAGGCTACTAAAGACCAGCGTCCACCTATCCCCCGTCCATCCATCCATCCATTTACCCATTTACCACCCATCTTTCCATCCATCCATCCACCCATCCATTTACCCACCTACCCATCCATCCATCCATCCAAGTATTTACTTACTCATCAGGAGAGGGTTCTGCAGAATGTCTTTGACTTAGTCACAGAAAAGTGAGCTCTACAGGAAGTTAGAAGTGACCCCTTTACTGACAGGAAGTACAGAATGACACGTTCATGAAAGAGCTGTACTTCAAGGGATCAAGACAAAGGCTCCCAAATCCAGCAGGGGAGCTCAGCATATGACTCACATGTACAACATTAGGACGTAAGCTGTCTTGAAGCTGCTTGGGCATCAACGTGATGATCACTGTGGGTTTCCTGGGGGGCTGCCATGTGATTATGGAGAAGGAACGAAAGGGGCATTGTTGTCCCATCTTCTGTCCTTGCCTGAGAGATGAGGATGCTCCAATGATGGGGAATTTGGCAGGTAGTGAACGGGCTTAATACACCAACTTCTTTGTCAATGCTGATGTATATTGTTTCATGTTAATTAAATAATATCCTGTGCCAAAAGATTTTTATAAGACATTGTACACAGGGAAAGAAATACTATCTTATTCAATTTAATGTTTAATACAAGTAACACAGGTAGCAAACAAGGTAGATTATTCATAAAATAATGAATCATGGCTTTTCACATCTGCAGAGTTGGCATGAAGGTCATTCATTCACTCAGCAAATATTTACTTCCAATAGAAGTTTTTCTGTGCTGCTTGAGGTACCTCACGCTCCTTCAGCAAGGCTGATGCCATGTGAAAAATGGCCAGTGGTTTCAGTGTTCAGTCTGGGAAGAAACACCAGTTTGTGCCAAACAGAAGAAGCCGCTGGCTGCACGTTCCCGTCCTTGTAACCCTCTGAGCAGTTATGCTGACCCCAGCCACCATGACCTGCATCACTGAGATGCCCACGGCCAGCAGAATGAAGTCTGCTCATCTCTCGTGCTAAAGTCCCAAACAGGTGATCCTAGCCAGTGACCAGCTCTTCTCCAAGTAGTGGTTCAAACTGTAACTTTTTTCCTTGTATGATGCTGTCATCCTTACCACCTGGCTCATCTGCATCTCATCCATCCAGAAGAGGGGCAGGAAGTCTTAAAGGGCCAGGCCCACTATCCTACATCCACCCCTGCTTCCCATTGGTCAGAACTCAGCTCATTCAACCTCCAGGCCTTGGGAGACACTAAGACAGTCTAGCTGTGGGCCACAGGGAAACTGGTACAAAATACATTTCTGGAAAGTTTACAGGGTGCTAGGCAACGTGCCAGGTTAGCAGATTTCCATGGTGTCCATGCTTGCAGAGGGCTCTGGTTACCTGTTGAGTTCACAGGCAACAGGTTCACAGGCAGGGCTGGGAGTGGGACCAGGGGGCCAGGAGCAACATGCAGCCCACTGTACCGCAACCTCTGACCTCAGCCTTGTCAGAGACCATGGGGAGCTGCTTTGGGCTCACACCCACGGCACCATGGACTGAAGGAGGACCAGCCTCGGCAGCCAGCACATGGGGGACGAGGGCACAGCGTGCCTTAGCTGAGCCTCTCCTCAAATTGCGTGGATGCGTCAAGTGAAACGTACTAGGAAGAGCGGCAGAAGAGAAAGACACCTCTCTAAAGACCCGCATGAGGCATCACCACCACCTCCCATGACGACATTTTTCTTTGCATCCAGATGTGCACTCTCCTCCTTTTACCTCCTGCCTTGAGCAGGGACCTCGATTCTAGTTTGTTCTTCGCTAAAGACAGAGACCAGCTGCTCCTTTTCCAGCTTCTTAGATATGACATAAGTTTCACTTTGGTTAAATTTCACCTTTTTACCTCTCCAGGCTGAAGCCATGTTGGTTCCTTGCTTTGTTTCCCTTCCAGGGACCCAGTCCGGAGCTGACAGCGCTTGCTGGTGGTCTCAGAGGACACGGCCACCTTGCCAAGGGACCTGAGGGACACAGAATCCTAGTTGAGGGCCTGGATCTGCCTCTGCGTCTGACTGTGTGACCCTGACCACGGGCACAAGACTTCTGACCTTGAGTGCCTTGAAGGACAGGGTCATTTATTTCTAAATGTCTTCAACACCTAAGCTTCTTAGGACTCCTAATAGTTCTATTTCTTTTTTAAAAATTTTGACTTAGAGTACACCAACCCAAAAAGAAAATAAATCTTTGTTAAAAGTTGTGAAGGGACACTAGTTGTATTTTCTGGACTGTACTTGTCAAGTAAGACTTACCAGTTCTGATACTTGCATTTGATCACTCTGTGTGTGTGTCTGTGTGTAACTCAGCACTTTCTTTCAATTTAATTCTTATGGAAAGATCACTATAGGTACATGATTCAAAAATGTAAAAACTGTGTGGGCATGTGCTTAGTTGCTCAGTCGTGTCTGACTCTTGAGACCCCATAGACTAGCCTGCCAGGCTCCTCTGTCCATGGAATTCTCCAAGCAAGAATACTGGAGTGGGTGGCCATTTCCTTCTCCAATAAAAACTATAATAAAGTATAAAAAAATCACAGACTGAGGGTCTGACTCCCACAGTTCTCTCCTCCTACCCTTCTTTCCTCCCACCCTGTTCTCTATTACCTCTTTTTTTTTCTAGTTGCTTCTTGTCTGTTATTCCATTATTTCTTTATGTGAATAATAATAATTAGTACATTCCTGCCCTCTCCCCAGTTCTTATTCTGCCATCTGCTTCTTTGCTTTTTCAAAATTCATTTTCATTTTTATAGTGAGATAGACTTGACATATAACATTATATCAGTTTAATTGTGTAGCATAATTTGATATCTGTATCTGTTATGAAATGATCATCAAAGTATCTAGTTAACATCACCTCACATAGTTATAATTTTTTTTCTTATAGTGTGAACTTTTAAAATCTACTCTCTTGGTAACTTTCAAATGTGCAGCACAGTATTATAACTACAGTCCCCATACTGTACATTACAGCCCCAGGACTCACTACATTATAACTGGAAGTTTGTACCTCTGACCCCCTGCACCCACTTGCCTCCCCACCCCCACACTTCCCCATCTCTTCCTCAGTCTCTGACTTTTTTCCACACCTCTCTTCAGACCACATCTCCATCGTTTTTCACGGCTGCATAGTAGTCCAATGCGTAGAGCATCATAATTCATTTACCTCGCCTCATGCAGTTGGACATTTGGGGGCATTTCCAGTGTCTTTGGATCACTGCAAAGAGTGCTGCAATGACTAGCTTTGTAAACATGCCATTTTTTATGTGCACAACTTGTTCTGAAGTGTAGATTCCCAGAGGCAGAACTGCTGGGTCAAAGAGTGTGTGCACTGGAAATTTTGCCAGGTATTTCCAAACGCCCCGCGTGGGGTTGTGTCATCCTTACACTTTCACCTTCAGTATATGAACATCCCACTTTTTCCCAAATCTTAGGATATTTGCCAAACTGGTGAGAAATGGCAATTCAGGACAGTCTGGGTTTTGTTTTTCTTGTATTAACAGTGAGGAGTTCAGGGTCCTTTGAAAGCAGCAAAAGGGTTTGTTAAGAGTGACTGAGCCTCTCCAGGGCAGCAAGTCTGTTTTATTCATCACTTTTCTCTAAACCCCTGGTGGTTCAGATGGTAAAGAATCTGCCTGCACAACAGGAGACCTGGGTTCAATCCCTGGATGGGGAAGATCCCCTGCAGAAGGGAATGGGAACCCACTCCAGTATTCTTGCCTAGAGAATTCCATGGACAGAGAAGCCTGGAGGGCTACAGTCCATGGGGTCAAAAAAGGTTGGACATGACTGAGCAACATCCACTTTCTCTAAACCAGCGGTATAGATCTTAACAGATGCAGAGCCTGGGTCCGTCCAGACCATGGAGACAGAACCCTGGGGACACAGCTTCAGCTTGTTGCCCCATACCCAAGTTCTCCAGGCCATGTGTCTGTCTTTTTTCTGTTGTGCCCCCTGTGGCTTCCGAGGCCTGTTTCTGTCTTCTGCTTTTCCTTAGCCACATGGGGACGTTCTAGGTCTTGTTTGCAGCGAGCAGTGCTTCCTACTCGGGAGCAAAGCTGCAAACATACTCTCCATCGTGGGACAGGTCACGACAAGCCCCACAAACCATACTGAAGCCCTGGCCTTGGAGGCTGGCAGCTCCACCTCCAACCCTGGCCAGTGCCTGCAGGCTCTGCAGCCCTACAACAACAAGGTCAAGGCAGGCTCAAGTTCATGAGCACACTTTTACCCTCCAAGAATGTGTCCAGCTTTGCTAGGGTAGAACTTCTCTGGCTTTTCAGAGACTAAAGCATATTCCAACTGCAAATAATCTATACTGAGAGCATGTATGTATTAATAAATGTAAACAGATATTTTGATATAATGTAGAAATACGATGGTGAAATTCTTCTGCACCAGTTTCAAAACCGCTTCCTCTCACTGACTGCTATAGCTGAGGAATTTGGCAGAGGGATGAAATTCTGGCAGCACCTCTGATCCGTCTTTCAAAAATCATGCAGGCTGCAGGGGATCATGTGGCGTGCAGGCTGTCAATGGTGCAGTGTTCCCGCCACTATGCTGACACCTCAGAAAGAGTGGCTCACTTCTTTCTCCTTCAAGCTGGAGGATTGACTGGCTTGAGTGTGAGAGGTTTTCAAGGGGTCGTTGAGACGGGTTGGGGGGTGTGCCTTCAGGGATGGAGGGGGCTGCCCTCCGTGTTAGAGGTAATCACCAGGGGCCTGCGAGGATGCCCTCAGTCAGCTGTAGAGGTGCTTGAAGAGAGAGCGGATGGAGTTTGCAGAGGCCGCTTCCTGACCGCACGGACCTGACTTGGTCCAGCTGCAGCCACCAGACAGAGCGCCCTTTGATGGCGGGGCCAGCCCTGACCTGCTGGCCTGGAAACACCCTCCCTGGGTACGTGGGCAAGTCAAGGAGAAACAGTGCATTTATCAATGGACTTGGAGAGAGTGAAGAACTATGTTTGCAGACAACTGATCATTTTCTGTTCTTTTTCTAATGTCTTAATAATGCCAGCGTTTTGTTTCTGATCATCCCTATGGCTTGGAAAGGTGGCATTAAGAGTTTGAAAATGGGCAGGACGCTCTGACTGTCTTCAAGGTCACAGATATCACTCCTGCTCTTCTTGTTCTCACCCAGAAAAAGTGGTTCCCTCCCTCAGGATGAAACTCAGGGGATTCCAATAAACTGGGGGCTTAGCAAGTGAGCGAGACTCCTTCTGCTCAGTGGCCATCCTCTTGCCCAGAGCCAAGACCCTGATCTTCTCC
Source organism: Antilocapra americana (assembly GCA_007570785.1). Taxonomy (NCBI): domain Eukaryota; kingdom Metazoa; phylum Chordata; class Mammalia; order Artiodactyla; family Antilocapridae; genus Antilocapra; species Antilocapra americana. The sequence continues at coordinate 39,151,287 of ML662445.1, forward strand.
GCCAGCTAGTTTCCTTTCGACCCAAAACACCCATGAATGAAGACCACAGGTTTCAATTGGCCACACTGTGAATTCAGAAATTTCTTTAAAAACAGGGAATATGGAAAGTTGTACCTGGGCGTTATACCAAGAAAAAAAGAGAGAGAGAAGTTTTAAAATCAGCATTTTTGAAGTAATGGAGCACAGTTTACTTTCTTCCATGAAAGTCCCCCAAAAGATCCTATCGAAGACAATTTCCAACGTGTCTGCACAAGCATGGAGCTAAGACTTTGTTTTCCCCTGAAAACGTCAGACAAGCTGGCCATCCAGCATCACAAATTCAAAACAGTTATACAGTTTGGATTTTAAATGTCTCACCTGGTTGTCTGGGTTCCCACAAGGCCCAAAGTTAACACTTGTCTTGTTTTCTTTTTGTGACATCCAGGAAAATCGTGGCTTGCTCTTCCTGGCCTCTTCCCCCAGCGCTACTTATCTGACAGCGAACCTTTCATTGTGGGCAGTGACTTCGTGGCACCAGAGCCGCTCCCCTCACAGCCTTTCTCCCTGTCTCCATGATTCTGAGACTCAGAGGCAAATGACACTTCTCAGAAAAGACTAGGAAAATAGAATCCAAATAAACGTGCCTCACAGTGGCCAGGGCTGTTTCAGAAAGTCCCACCTCCTCCGGGGCTCGCCACTCCTAGTCTCCAGGGAGTGGTCCCACCAGTGCCTTTCCTGCATCTCATCCCAGAGTCCTGAAGGTTCTCATTATCTTTCTGATGTGAAACCTCAGCTTTCAGAACCAGTCGTTTCAGGAGGAAAATGAAAAGATGCGGGTGCCTCAGTTGACTGGAATAATTAGAGGAACAGAATTCCAAACCGGGTCATCAACAGCCCTCCCCTACAGAGCGAGGAGGGCACCTGGGTGGGTTGATAATGCAGAGCCTTCACTGGCTCTTGGCGGGCCATGCCTATCCATCTGCCCAGAAAGAAGCCTCTTTCCTCAGCAGTCCTGCCAGAGAAGCCAGGGTCCAGAAATTTCTGCTGGAGGCTGGCCGATGCTGATGACACATTTCAAGACTCTGCATCTCCCCAGCAACCCCAGGAGCAAGCAGAGGGGTGGTACCATTGAACTTGGCCCAAAGGCTCATTGTGTCCTACTCCGGGACTCACACTTATCCAGGTTCTACCCTGCAGGTCACGAACCACTTGTGGATCAGGAAGCTCTGAGAGCATGGTGATCAGCGTTTACCGAAATAAGTCCCTAGAATAGAGAATATCCACATGGCTCAGGTGGTACGGCTGAGTTTTATTTCAGGGAACTTGCATTTCAGTTACGTGTATGAGTGTCTATGTGTGTCCTGGGTGGTGACATAAAGTGTGGTTCATGATGTGGTCAAGCTCAAATGAGACTGAAAGTTCACTGAGTTGGCAACAGATTCTCCAGTGGAGGCAGCTGAAGTGGTCTGTAATTGTACCGGGTCATGAGCACCGGGTTTTAAAAATATCAGGCAAGTGGAATGCTGATGCTGTACTACGTTTCTCCAACCGCCCTGAGCAAAATCAAGGAGGAAGACTGGGATGGTCAGAAGTCTGCTGGTCACAGAGACAGAAGCCACTAACTGCTGAGAGTGGGGCATGCAGGCAGGTGTCCCCTCCCCCAGGGAAGCCTTCTCTGTGGGGGAAGGGAGGGCATGTCTTTTGATTTCTTGAGGTGGGTACTGCCACTCTTCATCTCAGTCCTCAGTCATCTACTTCCTGACATGTTCCTGAACACTGCACTCCAAATGCCAGATGCCCAAACATCCTTCAAACTGTAAATGCAGATGCTTTCTTTTAATGTTAGCCTTTTCAATAAAATCCTGGAATAAAATAGCTTTCATCTCAGACATCAAGGTCCACTGCCCTTCATCCCAGACTCAAACAAGCTAATCGGCAAAGTGTGAACGTGGTTTAGTGCTGGACACCCTGGACGGGAGTCCTGGGGGTGGACCTGGCCCTCACCTTCACACCCCTTGCTGTGTGCCCTCCTGAGTCCTCGTCCCTCCTGGGACCTCTTGTCCAAGCCACTAAGTGTCTGAACCACTCCAGACTGTTGGAAGGATGCTCCACTGTCTCCAGTGAAGGGAACACTTCTCTTTGTGGCTGAGGACAGTGTTGCTTGCTTGCATTTCTACTTGCTGTGTGCTTTAGCTGCTCAGTCATGTCCAGCTCTGTGTGACCCCATGGACTATAGCCTGCCAGACTCCTCTGTCCATGGGATTCTCCAGGCAAGAATACTGGAGTGGGTTGCCATGCCCTTCTCACAGGGCATCTTCCTGACCTGGGGACTGAACCCACATCTCCTGTGTCTCCTGCATGGCAGGCAGATTCTCTACCACTGAGCCACCTGGGAAGCATTTCTGCATGAGGGGATTTAAATCACAGCCCTCCTCCTGTCTCTGGGGCAAGATCAGCTGATAGTGGCTGGTCCTAATACATGTCTAATGGGCACAAGTCAGGGCCATATGTACTAATTTAAGGTTGAATAGATGCCAGGATTGACTTAACTGAGTTATCTGAATGGGAGAGGTCGTCTGTATTCACAAATTATTTAGTATTGATGAAGCCACTTTTCTCCCAGAAACATCAACCATTTTCCAGCCAATACTTCCATTGCCTCTTAAATTTACTTAATCCCATTCAGTGTAGACATACCCCCAAGGCTCTTGACTCTGAGTTATTAAAAGATAAGGACCTAATAAATGCCATGGAATGTCAGGTCAGTGATCCCCCACACCCAAACTTGTCTCTGACCCAGGTGAGGGGCAATATGTGTTTCTCAAACATTGTAGTTGTAATCTCATCATTTTCCTATTCTTTTTCATTGGTCTGAAAGGATTAATGAGTCCAACAGAATCTGCTCTCAAGACTTACTAACAAGGCCTACTATGCACGAATGTGTGTAAATCCATTTTGAATCTATTTACAAGGTCCCCTGACATCCTCAGCATAATTTGCTCCATAATATTTCTTCTATTTGTCACCAGGATGACCTCCTTCAAACTCTAAGAGGTCTGTCCTCCAGCTTAGTGTTCTGAGATTCTGTAACAAAGCTGGGCCCTTCCTAGCCACTTCTATCCTGTGGTCTTAAAGCTTCTTTCCAGGCAGAGGGATCCATACCCTGATGGACACAGCTCTCTTTCTGAGACCAGGGACTTTTGAACACTCATCCCTCTCCGGACTTTTTGTTCAATGTTCTGCTTGATACTTGTGGGCAGAATTATCCACAGAATTCCACAGACAAGCCATGGTTTTGTTGAGAGTCACTCTTTCAGAAGAATAATTTCCTGTGACCCAGAGTTATGTCTGGGTTATCAGTGAAAAATTCATCCCAATTATGGTGGTGGTGGTGGTGGTTTAGTTAAGTTGTGTCCGACTCTTTGAGACCTCATGCACTATTGCCTGCCGGGCTCCTCTGTCCATGGAATTTTCCAGGCAAGAATACTGGAGTGGGTTGTCATTCCCTTCTCCAGGGGATCTTCTTGACCCAGAGATCAAGCCTGCATCTCCTGCTTTGCAGGTGTTTTCTTTGCAACTAAGCCACCTGGGAAGCCCTATCCCAATTATACACAGACCAAAAGAGGCCTCCTATGGTACCAGTGGGTGACCCGAGTCCATCCAATCAGCAGAATGACTCCTGGAGGATCTACTATAAATCAACCCTGAGAGGCCTCTGCTTATCACAATCTTACTCTAGTTAGAGGGACTATATACACACATACTCCAGAAAAAAGTTGTGAACAAAATAATACATATCTACACAGCGATATAGTTGTGGGTGAATTGGAAAACCGGGCTGTAATTTTATGAAATTCAAAATAATTTGAAAATTTTTTCAGAATTTTTAGAGGAGAAAATGTCATGATTTCCATGAAGGGGGCAGAGTTTAACAGGGTCTTAAAAGATGGGATAGAAATTAAATCAACAATAAGACTTGAATGGTAAAGTGTCTGCCTGCAATGCGGAAGACCCAGGTTCAATCTCTGGGCCAAAAAGATCCCCTGGAGAAGGAAATGGCAACCCACTCCAGTATTCTTGCCTGAAAAATCCCATGGACAGAGGAGCTTGGCGGGCTACAGTCCATGCGATCACAGAGTCGGATACAACTGAGCAACTAACACACACACACACACACACACACACACACACAAGAAAACAAAGAGTTTGTGAGGTGTTTCCTAGTCTGCACAGCACTTGGACTTGGGAGAGGTCCTTTCCATGGGTCAAGGTGGGAACGTGTCCAAAGCCTGGTTCTGCTGCAGCCTCCTGGCTGGTGTCCCAGGAACCTGCTGTCCAGGGTCCAGCTGTGCAGGGCCTCGCTGTCCAAGTTGATGGCACAGAAATCAATGTGAACCCTCTGCCCTGACCTGCCCCACATGGAGCTACTCTCTTTCTTCCCTGAACTTCCAGACTTCATCTGCATCCACTCTGGGACAATCTGAATTAAGTATCCTCAGTGAGCCTAGAACTTGGGGATAAAATTAGCCTATTTTGGTTTTTATTTTCCTAGGCCGTGCCTAGCAACTTCTATTTTTTGTTTTTAGTTCTATTCTTTCCTAATGGGTCTGCCACCATGAGAAACAAGGTGCAAAATTTCTCAAGAAGTAGCATACTGCATTAAATTATTAATAAATCATCACATTTTAACTACAGTGGCAGAGTTCTGGGAATGGAGATAAGGGAAGAAACCATTTTCCTTTATTCTGGCCAAGTTGGCACTTCTGTCTAAGGCCTGGCATGGGAAGTTCCATCGAAACAATTTGTTTAAGAGCAGAACCCGGCTGGGTCAGGTCACAGGGAAGTCAGCTCTCACCCCACACCAACCAGGATCCAAAGCCATCATCCCGCAGAGACCAAGGAAGAAATGCATATTTCCCTGAACTTTCAGGAAAGTTTCTTGGAGAGGGGCAGAGGAAAAGTCACAGTCCACTTTCGGAGTAGCTGAAACTCCCGACAGACATCTCTTTAATCCTAAAGCTTCTTTCCCTGCCAGCTGTTTCTCCTCTTAGTGGGCCTTGGCCTGGCCCTGAAACCCGCCCCCCGCAACCAACATCCTCTGCTTTCTATCTCAACTTCATCCCTCACTCAGCAAAACAAAGTCCCCGGAGTCGGTCCAACATGCATCGCTGGGGACAAAGGGCTCTGCACCACGTGCATGCATGCTACGTCACTTCTGTCATGTCTGACTCTTTGCGACTCTATGGACTGTAGCCTGCCAAGCTCCTCTGTCTATGGGATTTTCCAGGCAAGAATGCTGGAGTGGGTTTCTATGTCCTTCTCCAGGAGATCTTCCCAGCCCGGGACCAACCCTGTGTCTCTTAGGTCTCCAGCATACCTGCCATTCCAAAAGTGGATACTCCCGTCACCCTATTGAGAGGGAGGGTGGAACTTCTGCAGCACAGCCACAGCCCGCTTCCTTCTGCCCTTCAGGAACTCTCCTGTTGCCCCTCACAAGGAGAAGGGGCCCCTGTCCCTGGGAGTAGCCACCCTGGGGTCCTCTAAGTCCTAAGGGGTTCTGATTTCTTGACTTGCCCTGGTGGTCCTCCTGCAGTCCCAGCCCAGCACTGACCCCAACCCAGGCCTGGGGAGAGGGAGGCTGGCTGAGCCTAAGTCCCCAACCCCAAGCTCCTGGTCCCAGGGCTGTCCCCCAGCAGGTTCCCAGCAATAATCCTCCTTTGCTCCCATTTTGGAGTCCCACTACCTCCCTGTCTGTCTCTATTATCCTGAGCACTTCATTTTTCCTCCGATCCAAACCAAACAGGAGTTTATCAGTCCTGGAAGGAATTTTGCAGGCTCCTGCCTGAGAGATACCCGGGGCTTCCTGTGAGCCCGGCCCAGTGTGGTAGATGGCCTTGGGCAGGTCAGGGTCATGGCTGGGCAGGGGACCCTGTTCTTTCCCTGCCCATGCCACAGGGGTCAGGAGAACCTCAGACAAAAACTCCAAAGCCTGGGGGCCAGACCTTTCCTGGGGGCCCAGGTTGCACTGAGGGAGATGCAGTAAAGAACACAGGGAACTTGCAGTGGTGGGTCTGGGGGTGCTCGTTCCTCCAGAGCTGATGGGACATGGGGATGCCCATTCCCCCAGTCCGGTGCACAGGTGCCAGGGGCAGAGGTGGGGTCCCCTCCAGCTCTACCCTTTGGGGACAACACCAATGTGGATAGACTAGTCCTACCTGCTGGATGCTGGGGAAGGCTTCCATCCCCCCCAGGCCCGGGATCTGGTCAGGCTCCCTCCCCAGCCATGCATCAGTTTCCCCATCTGTCCATCAGGGAGGCTGAGATTTGGTGTCCAGGACCTCTGTGGGCTCACTCGTGGTGACAAACCAGGCAGAAGGCTACACTCACAGGTCAAGGGCAGGTGGCACTGAGTCTTGCCCATGTCATAGGGGTGGTCTGGGCGCTGGGGACACAGGACAGGTGAGCTGCAGTCTGCCCTGGAGAAGCTCATGGCCCAGAAAGGAGGTGCCCAATCACCCAGGCAGTCATGGTCCTCGTGTTGTCATCCCTGAGGATGCAGCTTTGGCAGGTGCTGTGTCTGAGGGACATACAGGTGACCCAGACGTCAGGTGTGGCCCCAGGGGAAAGTGCTGTGCTCACTCCAGCCCTGCCTGGGGACAAATCCCTTGGAGTCAGAGTTGGAGCTCTGAGCACCCCTGGCAGATCCTGGGCTCTGTGTCCACTGGGAGGGTGGCCAACCTCTAGTGGCTTGTCCAGGCCTAGGGGCAGGATTCTGTCCCCCTTTTCTCAGCCCTTTGAGAACTGAGGCAGGAGCTTCATGCAGGCAGGTTCCACTTCCCTCGTGGGCTGGTTCTCCCAACCCCATGCCAGTCTTGCAGGAGGCAGAGCCCTAGAAACTTCTGAGAGGACACCCCTGGTTCATCTCCTACTGACTGCTCTGAATCTGAGCCTCTCATTCTTGGCACCTAGGGATTCTCCCCTTAGTATTAAACATGTATAGAGACCAAACCTGCCTTTTTATTACATTTCCCCACATTCCAGATTTGGGGGCCAGAAGGAGGAGAGTGGGTTGGAGTCTGCTTAGGCCTGGACACAGTCCAAGGTCATTGCTGGCCCAAGAACTGTAGGCATCCCTGCTGAAACACCCCTTCTCAAAGATGGCTTGAGTCTCTGGACTTTACACCTTGCAAGCTCTGGGCAGGATGGGTAGGACGTGGTTAGGGGAAGATGGGATGTCGGGGCAGGGGCCATCGCAATAACCCAGGTGAGAGGTGATGAAGTCCTGAGCCGAGGCAATGGGAATGTGGGTTTTTAGGAAAAACATGAAACTGAAACTTGAATCTGGTCTGCCTCCCACTAGACATTTTCCACACCTTTTCTAATTTACTGTTTGAAACACTCATGAGAATTAACATTAATTATTACCCTTGTTTTACAGATAAGAGGCTCAGAGAGATTAAGTAAATTGATGCAAGGCTTCCCTGGTAGCTCAGACAGTAAAGAATCTGCCTGTAATGTGGGGGACCTGAGTTAGATCCCTGGGCTGAGAAGATCCCCTGAAGTAGGAAATGACAACCCACTCCAGTATTCTTGCCTGGGAAATCCCATGGACAGAGGAGCCTGGTGGACTACAGTCTATGGGGTCACAAAGAGTTGGACATGATTTAGCGACTAAAAGACTATAACTAGGAAGTGGGTGAGTCAACATGTGGGTTGTTTTTTTCTTGACACCAAGGAAATTATTGTGGGAGCTGGTGGTAACTTGTATGTGGAAGACGAAGAAGGGGAGGAAAACAGGAACCTGGAGGGCCCTGGCTTGGGCAGCTATCAGCTGGGGATGGTGTTGCTGGAACAAAATTGACAGGAGGCTGAGGGGGCTGGGGAGAAAGGAGACTGGGCTGTGTGTGCAGCACCCGGAGGTTGAGGTAGAGATTCCTAGTGGACAGTGGAACTAGGGCCCAGAGGAGAGGCGAGGTGGAGACCCAGCCCAGTCATGGGCTTGCTGCTCTTTATGGAAACCAAGGGGAACGATGAGTCTTCAGTGAGTTGGTAAAGTGAGAAGAGATGATCCTGAAAACATTAACATCTATGAGGGGCATGGGCGGAGCCAGGCAAGGGACTGAGAAGGATGGTACACAGCGTGAGACTCTCACATGAAAAGGAGAGATCTTTTCTTTTTTGAATAAAGAGGGAATTTTCAATACTAACCAACACTAAAGGGGCAAACAGAATAAAGACTGAAAAGAAGACTTGGCTGGTTGGGAAGTCACAACTTTCACCACGACAGAGTGGAGGAGAACGAACCTTGAGTGGGGCCCAGAGACACAGCAGAGAAAGCTGGACACTTGAGCAGGGCCTGGAGTGTGTGGGTTGTGCCAGGCAGAGGGAGGGAAAAGGCATTCGGGCAAAGGGAACAGCATGAGGGGAAAACGGTTCCAAACCAAGACATTTGGAATCCAGTTAGAGCTCTTTGGGTTTTCACAGACAACAGGAAGTTGGAGACACAAGTGTGTCAGGCCATGTGTTGTTTTCAACATTTTGGAGAATCTTACGATTTTTCTTTTCACTGCAGATGTAAGAACTGAGATTGGGAAAGCAAATTAGTGTCTTCCAAAGGGACATAGGGTTTATTTCTTTATGAAAACAGAGTTGGGGCTTCACTGGTGGTCCAGTGGTTAAGACTCCACATTTCTGCAGGGAATGTGAGTTCAATCCTGGTTGGGGAGCTAAGATCCCACGTGCTATACAGAGTGGCAAAAAGGAAAGAAAAAAAAAAAGATTTGAGATCAGACAGTAAGTGGGGGGACTCTCCAGACAGATCTTCTAGAGTTGTCATGATTTAGAAGGGTGACAAATGTTGGCCGTTGTGACAAGTAACCCCAAAGATGGCATTAGCACCATCAGAACTCAGTTCTCTCCTAGATCCTAGGGTGGGAGGGGAGGGTTCTAGCAGATCTCCTCCACAAAGTGACTTGGGGATCTATGTCCCTCATCCCCCAACCTTGTGTCCTTTCACTTCCAGCTACATGGACGGGACAAGAGACCACAGAGAAGTCATATTGGACACAGGAAGAATGAGATCCCGCCTTTGTGATGTGTTTAAACCTAGAGATAATCACGCTAAGTGAAGTAAGTCAGACAGAAAAAGACAAACACCGCCTGCTATCACTCATATGTGGATTCTTACAAAATAAAAACTGTAGCCAGAGGTGGGGGGAGGGAGAGGGTGAAATGGGTGACGGGGTCAAAGGCACAACTTCCAGTTAGTAAGTCCTGGGGACTTAATGCACAACGGGTTGCTACAAGGGTAAACCTTACAAGTTTTCATCACAAGAAAAACACTTTCTGTGAGTTGTGTGTCGTGATGGATGCTACCTAAATTTACTATGGTGACCAATTCACAGTGAATACAGAAATCAAGCCATTATGTCATATAGCTGAAACTAACATGATATGCGTCAATTGTATCTCAATGAAATAAATCAAAGTAAAACAAAGTTCCAAATTTTCTGTTACTAGAACTCTTCCCTTAGACTGTAAGCACCTTGCTCATGGGGTAAAGATAGCAGGAGAGTATTGAGAGGTGAACAGAAGCGAAGCCCAAGTGAAGTGGGTTTTTGGAGTAAACTCAATTCAGGGGATGCCAGGGGAACCATTACTGTCGTTGGTGCTGTGGGGGCACCACACAGAGGGGACCCTGAGTCGACTCTGGAGCTGAGTGCACAGGGGGATTATTTCATGTCACAATAGCGCCGTGTCAAGACCCTATTTTGGCATATTCAACCAAGCACTCCTTACTTTTTTGTGGGAATAGTATTATAAACATATTAATAGCAATTCTAAGAATGAAAATGACACCTGCACACCATTCTGCTCCAGTTTCCCTATTTCCTTGCAGTTTGTTTTAATCTATGTGTAAATTCTTCATAGAATGGCCCACAAGTGGCATGACTGCCACGGTCAAGGCTTTCTCAGCTGAAGGTCATGCAGACAAGGCCAGAGGAGGTTTCTGTTCATTTGGGGGCCATTAGGCTGAGTGGACAGAGAAGCGGTCAGCTTGCTAATCCTATGATGTGGCAGCAAGCAGCCACATATTAGGGATTCAAATTTAGCTGCTAGTATTTTCATTTCCTCAAGTTAATGAAGAGGCTGGGTTGAGAAATTTAAAGTAACTTGAAACAGCTTAAAAATTTTCCTACATGCTCTGAGTGATGTTACTGAGTTTACCAAAAAGAGGAGGGAAAAAAAAATAAGGAGCTCCACTATCTAATGAAAAGTTCAGTAACTTTCTCAGCTGTGACTGTGGCCTCTGGTCAGTCAAAGGCCAGGCTGGTTCTCCTCCACCTTCAGGGAACCGACCTCGAAGACCAGGGACAGAAACTTGACCCCGGTTCTGCTCCTCTCAGGACCCAGCAGCACGGCTTGGATGATTTGCTTGCATTCAGGGGAAGGATGGGACCCCCCAAATGGGAGCCTGCTCAAAACTTGAAAGCAGAGCTGGGTTTTCATGTCGCCTTTACGTTTTATGAGTGTTGGGAACATGCTGGCTGTTTACTAATTATCAAAGCGGATTTTATGACTTCCCTGAAGGAAAACAAAAAAGGAAAGGATCCAAGTGCATATTCCTCTCGGGCTGGGATGAAAGCTTGACCTTTTGTGCCCTTAGGGATGGGGTGGTTTTCAGCCCTGGAAAATAAAACTCGGGATGCATGTTCAGGAAGGCGGGAGCCTTTGAAGTGAGAAGCCAAACAGGAACAGCTGTCTTGATGGTGCTGCCACGCTGGCCTGGCGTGACAGACCAGTCCACGCACCACTGCTGGCTTCCCACGGGGCTTTGCTGGGGTCCCGTGGACGCTCAGTGCTGATTAACAAAGGACTCATTCAACGAGCCCCAGACCCCAGGGCATCTCCTTGTCTCTCCCGGAGAAAATAACACGGCCTCATTCTCCCCACAACCAGAACCAGACTCGCATGGAAGCCTCAGAAACAAGGAAAATAGAAGCAGAGAACATACTGTTACCGCTGAAAATCTCATTATGATGATTTAAGACTCAATCAAGTTTAACTGGAACAAAAACACTTCTGCCTCTTTAAGCTTCTGAGGCCTTGGAACTGGCATGGGGAGGAAAATATCTTCTGCGAGGAAAATTTTATTTTCTCATTGGGATCTACGTATTAGGTTAAGTGCCATCAATCACCATCGAAAAATTAGCATAAAACATTCTTTTCCCTGGAGAGGATGTGGAAACCCTTGGAGCTCGTCACTTACCATAACCACTGGGCTGCAGTATTTATTTGCATTCTTACTTTGGTCTCTTTTCAATGGACAGGCCCTTTACGGCTTCCTTCCTGTTTCTATCAGCGGAAATTGAACAGTCGAAAAATGGTAAATAACTTAGCTCTCTCAGTTCCCAAGGCTGAGGCCCTTTCTTTTATTTTCTCTTAAAAATCAGTTTGGCTATATGGCTTTCTAAAAATAAAATTTAGGATTGCCTTTATTGTTTTAGCTTTGTGTTATCCTGTTTGAAGTCTTTATGACAATATGCCATTTCCAGTGAAAAATACGATCTATGGGAAATGAGTTCTATAAATGGACTCACAGCAGTCGTGACACATGAAGTTCAAGGTGGCCCTTATCACTGTGATGACAGGTAACATAAGGCAGTCCCTGGCCTCTGCCCCCTGCTCCACCTGTATGAAACCGCTAGTCTCAGGTAGACATGTTACCTCTGTCAGGTCTCCCTGTCCTGGGCTGGAGTAAGATCCCCTCCTCCCTCCCTCTCCCGCTTCACTTCACTGGGTTACAAGCCTTTCAACTATGCTTGTGGTTTTCTCAACATGCCAGATTCCCACCTGCCTCCATGACCCCACACACCACAATCCTCCTCCTGAGAAAAGTCCTTCTTTCGCTGTTTCCTTGAGAACATTCAGAAGTTCCCAAATCTGCTCTCCCAAACTTGCTTCTTTATCAGCTTTAATTCCATTTGTTTGTGTGGATGCTTTGTCCTGAGACTTCCCTGGTGGCTCAGACGGTAAAGCATCTGCCTACAATGCAGGAGACCTGGGTTCGATCCCTGGGTCAGGAAGATCCCTTTGAGAAGGAAATGGCAACTCACTCCAGCATTCTTGCCTCAAAAATCCTGTGGACAGTGGAGCCTAGCAGGCTCCATGGGGTCGCAAAGAGTCAGATACAACTGAGCAACTTCACTTTCACTTGTTCTGAACCATGAGCTCCTCCAAGGCCAAGACTGTGTCTCAACCACCCCCTCGCAGCTCTGGTGGACACCAGGTAGCCAACAGGTGCCCCATAAATGTCTGATGAGCAGATGGGTCATGTCCACCAACTATACCTCTTGGGGTTGGTTCCCAGTGGCAGGTTTTGTAGCCTCTCACAGGAGCAGACTGCATGGACAGCTTCAGGGGATATTTATTTTAACAAGCACAGTGATCCAGGGATTAGAAGACATCTAATCTGGGAGATAGCCACCCCTCCCCACCCCCACCAGGGATTCTGGGCATAGCAGGTATGAAGGAGGCTCAGAACCACACCCTCCTCCCTTGACCGACCCCAGGAGGGAACCAGGATTCAAATCATTGGCGTTATCGAGAGAGGTGAGTTCAACCAGCGAAGTGGATGTTTAAGGACATCCTCCCAGCTGGCTGCAGATGTGTAAGTGGCAGTCGTGTAAGTGACACAGAGGGTTTGGTCTAGGGGTCATCACCTTGCAGAGTAGGGACCAGTGGTGGTGCTGTGCTGTGCTGCTAAGTAGCTCAGTTGTGTCCAACTCTTTGTGACCCCATGAACTGTATCCCTTCAGGCTCCTCTGTCCATGGGGTTTCCGAGGCAAGGATACTGGAGTGGGTTGCCATGCCCTCCTCCAGTGGATCTTTCTGACCCAGGGATTGAACCCGAGTCTCTTACATCTCTTGCAGGTTATTTACCACTAGCGCCACCTAAGCTGTCAGAAGACAGGATCCTGGAGATTTTTACTTCCCACAAATGATATCAACCCCCCACCCCCCTAATTTTAACCTTTGCTTTGTTGCTCTCTATAGAAATGATCTGTGGATAAGACTTTGCCATAAAATGGGCTTTCTGCATCCTAAGCTTCTTTGCGCCTGACCTCCGGTCCGGGAGATGGCTGCTCATTGTATCTCTTCTTATTACTTGGTGGAGGCGCCAGAATTAGCCATGGGGAAGGATCCCTTTCTGACTCATTTTCAATTATCAGAAGATTTGCCAGGCTTTCGGGAGGGGGCCCTGCTCATCCCTGCTGCCCTGCGACCCCCTGAGTGAGCCTCTTTTATCTCTTTCTGGATGTCCTGTGTCCCCACATGCCACACTGCGCTGGTTAAATAAATGGGTAAATCTAGCTTTTGTGTCCTGCTAATCCTTTTATTTCCTAAATCTTATTTAATCTCAGCAGCTTCCTTTCATCTCTTTAACTGTCCCCAGGGTCACCCTCACATCTCATCAGCCGTCCTTGAAAATGCTGGGTAGAGTTGAAAGGGTTCCCGTAGTGTCCCTGAGTCTCAATGGATTCCAGGCAGGCCATGCCACACCGACCAAGGGGCAGATTGGGGACAGACCTCACCTGGGCACCCATGGCCCTGGGTGATACCCACCGGTGGTGGAACCAGCCACTGACCTCTAGACTCTGTGAGAGAAAGAGGCTGCGTTTGTGACCTCGGAGACGTGAGGACATGGCCAATGACAATATTAAGTTGGGCTCAAAGAAACACAGTAGGGCTAGTTCACGCTAATGAATTTTATTTTTGTCTAACTCAAATGAAGTTTGGGTTTGAAGGAAATAGAATAGTAATTAATATGATGCCACTGCTTAAAGACACTCGACAAAGAAATTCACATAGATCCAAAATGAACATTTCTGTTTCAGTGCCTACTAGATGCTTATTCTAGTAGGGATGATATAGAATCACTGAAACACCAGCCTCTGCATTTATGATGTTTATCATCACGGTCTTTTTGCTGAACTTTGTTTTGGTTTGACCCCTGGGTACACGGGCTGTCTTCCCAGTTCTGAGATTCGGCCTCATGGCCTGTTCCTGCGTTGCTGGATTTGTTAGTTCTGCTTTTGGGAGAGTAGCTGGAAATCTCTGAACTAGGAGGTGGAAGTGTTGAGGTTTCGCGGAACTTTGACTCGGTCTGTCAGCACCTGTCTGGCTTTAGCTAAGCCTTGGTGACTTCCAGCACTTTTGTAACGTAAACCAGGAAAATTATTTGGCCCTTGCAGGACTGAGTGAGGATTAGAGGGGATGAAAACTGTGGAGCAGCTGAAGTGAGTGACACACAGGAGGGGAAAACAAATGTCAGTTCCCACCGCCTACAAGGTTCTCTTGAGGGAGAATTCATGAGATATGCCTGTGTAAAAGACCCACACTCTGCACAGACAGTAGGGACACCAGTGGTGTTTGCACAGGGTTATAAACTGTGTGCATTATAACGATGTTCGTGAGGGTGCCCCTGCCTTGCCAAGAACCTGGAAATAATCATAGCAACACAAACGTGGAGGAAAGACATATCTCCAAGGCCAATGCGATGAGTGGCTGGATTCTAGTTTAATTAACCCATATTGGGTCAATCAAGAGAGAGACTTTCTTCCTGGATTGGTCAGTGGGGTGGAGAATGTGAGGGAGGTGGAGAGGCAGGTTGGCATGGCAGCCTGACTTCCTGGGAAGCAAGATGCTTTCCGTGGAGGGCATACGCTCTCTGCCCTGCAGCATCAAGGCTCCATCTTGCTCCACTGTATAGATAAACACCTTTGCTGTGAGAGAGAGAAGGGAGATGCCCCTGGTGGAAATGACACATTTACCCAAATTCTCTGGGTTCTCAAGCTATGGAAGTATTCCCCAGGAGAATGATTCTGTTCTGTGGGAAGTTTTCAGAAGACTACTTTAATCTCAGTGTAAATATAGAAAAATCACTTGTTTTAGAGCATTTTAAAAAATCTGAATCACCTTATGACAAGGTTCAGACAGTAAAGAATCCACCTGCAATGCAGGAGACCTGGGTTCAATCCCTGGATCGGGATGATCCCCTGGAGGAGGGAATGGCAACCCACTCCAGTCTTCTCGTCTGGAGAATCCCATGGACAGAGGAGCCCGGCAGGCTACAGTCCATGGAGTCACAAAGAGTCAGACATGACTGAAGTGACTTAGCATACACACCTGTGGGAGAACACATGACATCGGGCTGAGGTCTGGGGACCCAGTTCTGGGGCAGCACCTGCTGGCCAGTGCTGGACGAGCCTTTAGAAATGGCCCTGCATTACCAGGGATGAGAACCAGGTACAAGGTGAGCGGGAGTGTGGTCTGGAAAAGGTCTTCCTTACAACCAGCCTCCAGGATGGGCCCTTTGTTCCTGACCTGGAACTGAGCCTTGTCCCCTGCTCAGATCCTGGGGCGGCAGCCATGTGGATGCCAGGGAGTCCAGCCCAGCTCCCACCTTCCCATGGGAACGGGAGGAAGAAACAACAAAGAAAATGCCAAGAAAATCAGCCCATCAGCCAGGAAGCCCCGGGGCCTTTGCTTAGCCACAGAGGCCACCACAGAGGTGTCAGGTGTTCAGAGGACCTGAGATGGGGCTGGCCTTGACTCCAGGAGGCCCCGGGGAGGAGGCAGGAGAGGTGACTGAGAAGTCACTCAGATGCTGTCCTCAGATGAAGGTTTACTGGGACCACCTGGTCTATAGGGTAGGTTCATGGAGGCCAAAACAGGGGATGCTGGGGATGCTGTCTGCAGGCCAGGGGGCCCTGGTACATGACCCTCTGCAACCAAGAACCACTGTCCACACCTTCCTTGCCACACGGAAAGGACCCTGCCTGCTCTGTGACAACACACAAGTGCCCAGTGACTCTCCACCTGCGAGCTGATGGGGATGAAGGGGGACAACCAGACAGTGGACTGTTCTGGAGTCACTGTGGAGCAGAGGCATCTGGGTAAGGAGCATTGGTGAGATCTTGGGGTCCCCTTCCCTCTGTGCTGCACATCAGGGAGACTGACTGCAAAAGTGAACCTGCTCAGCTGGTTCTCAGAAAAGGAAAATGCTGGGATGAGGTGGATGGCGGGGAAGAGACAAGAAGGCAGTCACTCTCCGCCAGGGGCAGGGGGAGGGTGTCCTCTGGGGAGCCACAGGCCCCTCCTCTCACCCTCATTACCGCTGTGGCCACATCCCCAGCCAGGTGCCCACATCACTGGGGTCTCCTGGGAGCCCAGCCTCCGCTCTCTGCTCTGTCTTGCCTTGTGTGCCTGCCTGGCCAGACAAGGGCCCTCAGTGAGGGACTTGGCTGCCAGCCCCCTGCGGCAGAGAGTCCGAGAGGGAGGCAGGATTATTTCCAGTAAGAGAAGGAAGTGGTAAAGCAGTGCGTGATGGGGGCTGCCCTCTTGGAAGTGTCTGAGGGTGGAGGGCAGCCTGGCCCGGCCGTCTTTAGCTGCCCTTTGGAGACCCCGGTGCAGATGTCTGTGGCAGAGACCCTGAGCAAGCCCCCATCCCAGGGCACCAGCTCACGAGATTGCAGGCTGGCTCTGCACCCACACCACTGGGAATTTGCACCCTGAGTTCAAGGATGCTGAGATGTTGGAGGAAAGTGAATCAAGAACAGAAGGTGCTGGGTCACTTTGGCTGGGCTACGTTCCTCTTGTGGTACATGTCATCAGAGTGGTTGGCAAACTAGTTTTGAAAATGGATCAAACACTTAGGATTAATTCTTCCGATAAACCCTTCTGTGAATGTGAGAACTTCTCCTCTATGAAGTTTCATCCACAGTGGTGGGAGCAGCGCCCATCCATGGGAACACAGAGAATTTCTCCTGGGAATGAACAATCTGAGTTCCTTGTGACCCCATTACATAGTCTCAGGCCTGAGGCAAGGTCGCCAGAAATGACAGTGAGGTTGGAAGTTTAGGGGTGATGCAGGGCTTGCAGCTCCAAAGGGGCCTGCCAGTCAGGGATCTGTCAGCACCAGCTGTGGGGGGCTGGCTGGGGACCCAATTTCTAGGCACTAGACTTGTGACTAGACCCTTATCCATTTCTTCCAGCTCCCTAGGCTGCCAGCACCCAAGAGTAGATTAGAAAGACTAAACCTGGGTGCACTGGATAAGCAACCAGCACCTGACAGACCCAGGACACCTTGGTTTCCTAGACCTTGTGAATTTTAGGATGCTGACAGACACACACACACACACATTCACATATGCACAAGTATTCACACACACTCTCACCCACGTATTTACACACATCCCACATAGACACACACACGACATCCACAGACACGCAGCTCACTCACACCCTCACAGCCTGCCACTGATGCTGCAATCGGAACAAAATGGTCTGCTTGCAGGGAGGGGAGAAGGTGTTTATGGAGATGGGAGGACGTCAGCATAGCAAAGATTCTGAAGCCTCTTTGTTTTCCCAAGGAGGATAAATCATATCTGTCTGGCAGAAAACTTATTTTCCATGAAAAAAGAGGGAAACCCTGTTGATAGTCCAAGTTGTTGATGGGTTGTGGAAAGTATGAAAGCAGGAAAGAATCTTTGGAATCACATAGGCATGCACACGTACACAGACACATGCACACGTGTGCACGCGTGCACACACACACACACACACACACCCTCACTCATGCATTTGCAATCTGAGGCTACCCTCAGATTTCTTTCTCTTGATAAAGAAGCTCTTTTATTTTCTACAGAAACCTAAGAGCAGGGTGGAAGTTATCAAACTATCTGGTCCAGTTCAAATTATTTTCCCCTTGAACCATAATTTTACCAAAACACCTTCGCTTTCTTACATTAAATATAAACCAGATTGTAGGAATGTCCAACCTCATACTTCACACTTTCCCAAACAGCTTATGTTTACCTGTGTTCTGTGTTTGCCCCTTGGAAAGAAATATTTCTCTCCAAGACCAAGCCTGAGATGAGGGAAGCCCTTGAAGCGGGGTTCCTGGTGAGACCTCTTCTGTGGGCAGAAAAACCCCAGAGTGACCCTGATTAGATGCAAGCTGGTGCAGGGGATGGTGGTCCTTGGAAGTGGACCTCAGAGGGAAAGTGGTTCTGGCCTCAGGATAGCCCTGCCAGGGACCTGGGCCATGGAACAGGAGCATGAATCATATCCTCGATCCACTTTCCTCCAGCATCTCAGCATCCTTGAACTCAAAGAGCAGGTTTGCAGTTTCTTGGTGAGGCCCCTGGGCTTTTACAGAAAAACACTGATCATCTACTTTGGGAAAACTCTGGTCCTGGGGCCCTCGACTCTTTGGATTTTGAGCTCGTGGTGGGGGTGGCGGGGAGCAGTTGTAGAGGCGAGGTCCTGGCTGAGGGACAGGGCAGCCTCTCCAGAACAGTCCAGGTTGTAGTGACCAGGTCCACCTGCAAGTGGCCAGAGGGGCCCTGTGTCTATCAGACTATGAGGTCCTCACTCTCCACTCAACTTCCATTCTGAGGCTCCGAGCTTCTGTGTCTACTCGAGGTACCTGGGGAGCAGTGATGAATAAATTTCCCCTCCTCCTGAGGGCCAGTGGACAGCAAACTCTGTCTATCAGACTGCGAGGCCCTCACTTTCCCTTCAGCTTCCTTTCTGGGGCTCCGAGCTTCTGTGTCCACTCAAGGTACCTGGGGAGCAGTGATGGATAAATTCCCAGATGTGGCCCCTAGAGCGCTGAATCCAGTAAGTCTCGAATTTTTACTAAACACTGTGCATGTTTCTGAAGTAGTTTGTCGAGTTCCCAAATCTGACACGTTCTCTTACACAGAAGGAGCATCCTGAGGGAGCAAGAAAAGAACATAGATTCCAAACTGGTGTGCATTTCTCCTGTTGGTGAATCTGAAAAGGCAAGTGACTGTATCTCATTACAGGTTTCAGTTCCTAAGGGTTGTCCTCTCCTGTCCATCTCTAACTAACACATTGGCATTAAATTCATCAATCTTTGTGTTTTTAGCCCATATGTTTATCTTGGGCTTCATTCCAGAGAGAATTTCAAAGCCTCTCACAAACCACATGGTATATAAGTTGAAGTAAAATTGGTAGTAAAAGAATGGGGAAAATACAGACTAAGAGTCAACACTGCTCAGTTTGAAAAGGTGTTCGTCGTTAAGTAGAAACATCTCAATCTAATTCTCATACCTTATTCCCTCAAAAAAACAGGATCCTATGAACTCTTTACAATCATTCATAGCATCATTAATGTGACCTCCAAGTTCTAAAAACTTTAAAAATTCAGAAAAACAAAATTTTCATGGAGAACTAACCCATTATCAGGAAAAATATCAGGAACACACATTATTAAGAAAATGAAGATTAGTATAAATGATCGAAGACCATCAACTTTAATATTTAGGTGAGCCTCCTTCAGTGTGGAGATATATGTGAATATCCATAATAAGAAATTGGATGTATCATAACTGAGGTTATGCTGCTGTAAGCTTTTTCAATTCTGCTTTATATGAAATGTTCAGAATAGGCAAAATTATAGAGAAAGAAAGGAGATTAGCCACTGTCTAGGATGGGGAGTTGGGAGGGGAAGTGAGGAGGAAAGGCAGGTGACTGCTGATGAGTAAAAGTTTCTTATTAGGGTGAAAAAAATGTTCTAAAATTATTGTGATGGTCTATAAGTCTATTGAAGGCCATTCAATTATGGCCTTCACTTCAATTGGGTGAACTTTACAGTGTGTAAATTATATATCAGTAAAGCTGTTTAAAATGTTACAGTTAGTGGCCAATCAAGAGTTCAAAAAATAAATTTTATATTTTCTTTGCAATTTTATTTCACCACCTTATGTTGAAATGAATATCACTATATGCTAGTTTGTTGCATAAATTGTGAGATTGTAAGGGTGATTACTTTGATGTTGTTTGAAAACTTCACAAAATGTTCTGGTAAAATGATATGTTCTTCTAAAAAAGAAAAGCCATTTCCTGAATGAATATATGTAATAATGGATATGAACACATCCATTCATACACCCATCCATCCATCTATCCTTCCATCCATGCATCCACCCATCCATCCTGCATCTGTCCAACTATCCATCCACTCATCTATCCATCCTTCCATCCACATATACATCCATCCATCATTCCTCCCATCCTTCCATCCATCTATCCTCTCATCCATGCATCCACCCATCCACCCATGTATCCATTTATCCATCCATCCCTCCATCCCTCCATCCATTTATTTACCCATCCATCCATCTATACATCTAACCACTTATCCATCATTTATCCATCCCTCCATCCATCATATATTTAGCTGCCCACCTATTCATCCATCCATCCATCCATTCGTCCACCTATCCATCCATCCATTATTCACCCATCCACCACCTATCCATTCATCCATCCATCCCTCCATCCATTCATCTATTCATTCATCCATCCATCCATTCAATAGCCATCCCCTGTCTAGCCACTTAGAACTCAGCAGTGAACACAAGACGTATGGCCTTGCCTCCACCAGATGATGCTCTCAGGGGCCACAGCAAGTGAAGCTGTGAACACCTGTGCCTCCAGTCATTCTTCTACCACTCACTAAACCAATTTGTTAATAAAACATGACAAGTACCTTTGAAAGAAAATGCTTGAGACAGGTACAGAGTTATAGAATTTCAAAAGGTCCGTAGCAATTTCTATAATTCTATCACTTTATGGACATGAGAATTGACCCAGAGGAGTTCAATGATTTGATCAAGGGAGTAAGTATAGAGCCAAAATGGAAACTTCTAAATTGCACAAACTCGTGTATACGACCCAGTGTACAAGAGTCATTTTTCTCTCTGGAGGCATATTTATAAGGTAGATTTTCTGGGAGAGTGCAAAACGTAGGTACTTTTTTCTTTTCCAAAGGCCATTTAAAATGTATAAGTATATAGATTTATTTCTTTCCTTTGTTAAAACTTATAAAAAATAAATTCCAAAGTCAAGAGTGGTGTTTTTCTACAGCATGGTTTTGATTCCTTCGTCAGGCCATATTTTTGGTTTATAAAATACAGTCACTATAACCACATTCTTCTCAAAAAGAGTAGGTGGCTGAGGCTTTGGAGTGTCCTGCCAATGTCGTTAACTTGCTAAACCTGAACTTCTGCTTTCTCCAAATCTTTAATTACTCTCTGCCTCTCTCAACCCTGTCAATATTACAAGCAATTAAATTGCAGAGGTAACGTCATCTTGTTGACATCTGGAAGGCATTACCACTCGCCGTCTTCCTCCCAACCAGACCCCAGGCCTAGGCTGAGCAGGACCCCAGCACCAGCGTCTGTGAGGGAGGGACATCCAGCCTGGGGTCTCTGGGTCACTCCAGGACTGAAGATGGTGGTGTCTGGGGAGGCTGTCAGCACCGTGGATCTCCAAGAAATAGCAGGGTGATTCATCAGTGATGCTGGCCAAGACCTCTGGCAGTAAGAAGTACCAGCAACTCACACCGAGCCCAGCCATTATGCTCTAACACAAGATCCAGGCACCAAAGAAGGATTTATTCAATGAAAGGATGGATAAATAAATGATTCTTTAGTGGTAAACTTTTCAGCGCTTTGTTGGGCTGGCCAGGAAGCCACCTAAGGGTAACGTCTTGGATGACATCAATAGGGGCACATACGCAGCCTGAGGTTAGACACCCGCCGACGTCAGGGATCATGAGAGAAACAGGGGTCTCGCGACAGAGTCCCTGGACCTCTCCACTTTCCTCTAGCCTCTATTTGGTACACTGGCAGCTAAGCCTCACTGTACATGTGTTTGTCAGGTGCCTATAGATCCTGAGCTGAAAACCATCGTGAAATTGCTGGAGCCTCTAGCTTGCCCCCTGCTTCTGAGACATCTCCTCTGATGCTCTTCCAACACTGAGCCTGTCTTCTTCAATGGGAATCACTGTCATTTAGAAGAACCACTTCTTGCTTAAAAAATAAAATTGTCAGACTATCTTGTTCTCAATGCCAATTGTCTTAAACATGAGCCACAGCTGGGAAATAGAAGAGGAGCCCTGTCTAAACCTTTCTTGCACGTTTACCTTCGAGGATCCACACTTTCCATGGGTCCCATGTGAGACCACATGCACAGACAGGGAGACAGGCTGGTGGACAGTTCAGGGAAAAGCCCACTAAAAATAAACACAGCTCATCCTGCTCTGTATTTTTAAAGGCTCCTCCATGTAATTCAAGAACCGTCGTTTAGACGCAGCCCTGATGGAGGCCACAGAGCAGGAGAGCCTGGCCGCTCCTCCTCCAGGGTGAGTCAGCCCTAAGAGCAGGTTAGACTAAGGCTGGGTCAGGAGGCGCATTTCTCTCCAAAATCTGTTCTCTCTCGATAATAAGGGGGTGAAAAGTTTAAAGCCACCACTTACGATGTTCTGAAATGTTCTCTTAAAAGAGAAAAGCCCCTTAGAAAAAGTTCCCAGGGCTTCAGAGATGGCAGGGTGGGGCTGGGAGGACTGGGCAAGAGCCTCCTCTGGGTAATGGGGTTGGGGATCTTCTAGACTTGGGACCCTAACCGAAGAAGAAAAGAAGCAAAGGAAATCTTTGCTCCAGCATTAGGCATGTGGTTGGCATTTGCCAAGTGTTTGTTAATAATAATGACTGGTTGATGCCAAACCCCCTTTAGAGCAAATTGTCCCAGATCCAAATTCCACAATGAGCCTGAGGATCCAGGGCCCTGGCAGGAAGCTCAGAGGGTTTGGAACAGTTCACACATCGCACAGCCGCCCGTCCAGCAGTGCATCTCCTCCCAACCCCTGGCTCCACTTCTAGCACCCCCACATCCAGTGGGGTGCCAACTGGAAACCCTCTTCCATCTCCTTAGATAATAAAGGGGTGTCACTTTTTCCTGACTGTACCAGGCTTTCTTCATTGCCTTCACAAGATAAACCAGGTTCTACTGGGTTCCTCCTCTGGAGGGCATGGATCAAGACAGACTTATGAAAGCATAGGCCCCCCAGTGAGTGGGAAAGGATTGGGAGTCTGGGATTAGCAGATGCAAACTCTTACATATAGGATGGATAAACAACCAGGTTCTACTGTATAGCGCAGTGTACTATATTCAGTATCCTATGATAAACCATAATGTAAAGGAATATGGAAAGAATATATATATGTCACTGAATCACTTTGTTGTATGGCAGAAATTAACACTACACTGTAAATCAACTATATTTCAATAAAGCTTCTTTAAAAGAGAAAAGACAGTAAAGGAGTTAGCAGCTGCTCCAGTGACCAGGTGATGGGGGAAGGGCTGGTCACTTCTCTGAGTCCTTTCTCCTCTGCAAGGGGCAGAGGGCCTGCCCTTCTCTGCAACTAACAGAATACTCTCCTGCTTCCAGCCCTGGTCACCTTGGGGACCATCCAGGGCTTGAGATAATGTCATCACCAAACACATTTCCCCCACATTTGCAGGGAGCAAAGAAGCCACACATTCAAGTCTCTCAAAGATAAGGTCATGAGCCCCTGGCTTAATGAGGCCACACCATGATCATGGCCACTCAGCCCAGGGAGCCCACACACTAGCTGCCCCCATGCTGCCTCATCCAAGAGGAACGGAATCAGATTTTCATTGTCGCTCAGCTTGCCAGACAGTTGTGGGTTTTGCCAACTTCGGTGTATTTTCTGCCAACACACACAGCTATTCACACCATCCCGACTGCCAGAGTGGGAGGGTCCGGGTGGCTCAGCTCACAGGTAAAGTGCAGAGAAAGAGGCTGAGTTGTGTGTTATTTGAATTTACTCTCAATAATAGTGATTTTACTGAGCTCTGTTGTGTATTAACATATATGGGAGAAGGAGATTCGTAACAGCGAAGGGGAAGGGAATTTCATGTTTTACAGATGGGGCTCAATTTCTTTCCAGTAAGAGCATAGCTCCACTTCCTCCACTGCAGTCAGCAAATATACTCAGCAAGCTAGACCCCTCATGTCGGGTGGGTGCTCTGATGGTACTCTGGAAACTCAGAGGTGAGGAGCAAGACACAGTCCTGTCCTCAGGGAACTTTCGACAGCTCAGAACACAGACTGCCAAGCAAAATACGACGAAAATGAAATTCCAGTGTTGTTTCTTGACTTCGGTGTTGGCTGTATAGGTGTGTTCCATTAGTGAAAATTCAATGATTTGTACACTTATCTCTGTGTGTATACCTTGGAGTGTGTACAGGTATATATATCATCAGTCTCAGATGGTAAAGAATCCACCTGCAATGCAGGAGCCGGGGTTCAATCCCTGGGTTGGGAAGATCCCCTGGAGAAGGAAATGGCAACCCACTCCAGTATTCTTGCCTGGAGAATTCCAAGGACAGAGGAGCCTGGTGTGCTACAGTTCAAATGGTTGCAATGAGTCGGACACAACTGAGCAACTAACACTTTCAAAAAGCTAAAAACATGTTTGAAATCTAAGGACTCTTTCCAACATGTGATCCTGTACAAGGGGAATAGACTTTTTCCAAATTTCCGAGGATCTTTCCCCTAAAACACCCTGCCCTCTGGGGAGGGGGTGTCTGAGCCTGGGCAGAGGTCTGCTCGCCAAGAGTTGGGGCATCTCATCTGGTGAGAAGCTGCCCTGGGCGGATGCCCAGGTGAGCCCAAGTGTAGCCCCAGGAGTCCTGCCATGGCTCAGGGCTGGATCGGTCCCTCAGGGTTGGGGTGATGGCCAGACGGTGGTGAGATATTCCCGGTGGGGCTGCTTGAGCGGGTGCTGCCGTGTCATCTACACTCCCCATGCCACAGCTCTCACATGGGCAGGGCATCTGCTCGTGTCCCTTTGGTGGTCCTCACTGACTTCCATAAAGGGGGTGGCAAGGCGAGCCTGTGACCACCCCAGCTCACTGCCTGCTCAGATTTCCTGCTGCAGCTCCAGGAGGGATCACGGTGGAGGCTGGATGTCTCTGCAACAGAGCAGACAGAATGAGGTAGGCTGGCTGGACTTGATGGAGCAGGGTGTTGGGGAGGAGATAGCTGCATGGACAGAGACCAGTTCCCGGTGCGAGGTCAGCTGGTTAGCTATGGCTCAGGGCCCTGGGGAATCTGAGAGGCGTGGGGGCCTATCCCTCATTTCCCTGTTTAGAGGGGCAAGGAATCTGGAGTATTTACCACCTCCCCCCACCCATCTGCAGGGGTGAGGGCTGTGTCGTAAACATCAGCCCTTCAGCATTTCTGACTTACTCTCCTCCTAGAGTAGAAAAAACCCTAGAGGGAGGGTCACAGCTGGGATGAGGGTGAAACACTGACAATGCCACATTGCTTTTCCATTTCTGCTTTGCACGGAGTTGTTTATTTTTCCATGAACTGGTAATGAACTTTTAAAAATGTATTTTATACATATACCGACACGATCTTGGTTTTTTCTCTTTTATTCTCCTGACATAGTGAATGACATTGATTCATTTTCAAACATGAAACCAACCTTGCTTCCCAGAACAAACCCAACTATTTCTGATGGCTGGACATTTTTATACACTGCTAATATTCACCTGTATACCATAAGCACATATGATTTAAAGTAACCACTAACACTTTATTTAAGACTTTGGATCTTTGCTTATGAGGATGACTGGCCTAAAATTTTCTTTCTTTCTAGAGTCCTTGTCACTGGGTTTTATTATTAGTTCTTCTGGGTTCATAAAATGAGCAAGGAAGTAGGCTCCTTTTTATATTTTCTGGAAAAGTTTATGTAAGACTGATGAGAAGAATCTTCCAGTAATCCTCCTGGGTCTGGAGATTTTGGGGAATGTGTTTAATTACAAATTCAAGTTCTTTACTAAAAATAGTACTATTCTGGTTTCCTACTTCTTGTAGAATCTGGTTTTGGCAATTCATATTTTTCAAGTCATATTATTTAAATTGAAAAATAAGTGCAAAGTGAAGGTTGGAAAGATATCAAAGATAATTGAATTTAATTATTACTACAAATGTATGAGTAATCTTTTGATAGGCTGGTGATGACTCATGTATTTAATAAGTCATTTATGTCATTTATTGTGTATTTATTTCCTGAAATTTATTTTCTTGCCTTCCTTCCTTTCAATGGAGTTACTAGTTTTGTTTTTGTAATTGTAATTTTTATGTAATTTGTGTTATGTTGTCATTAACGCCTAAAGAAGCAGACTTTCTCGAGTCATTGTAGTTATTATACTGACTTTAATTTCAATTTGGAGAAATTCTTCTGCCAAGAGAATAGCAACTGGAATGTCAACAAAAGTGTTAAAGAAATTCTTAGATTCAGATGAACTGAAAATGTGACATCATAATGTATACACAATGGGTTGAGAAAAATTGTCTCTATCACAGAAAATTTTATGAAATATTTTAACTTTATTATATAAATTGCTATCATTTATATTATGACTTTTCACCACTGATATCCACACAGTATGTTAGTTTTTCCTCTTCCAAATTTTAAAATTCTAGGTTACAATGAAGAAAGTTGAAAATAGCAGTTTTACTGCTCAATTTTCAAATTCTTGAAATGTCTAATTAAGATTATACTGTAGCTTGATCTTTAATGGCCAGAATATTGTCTCTATAGAAATAAGGTTTGGCATTCTTTGTATGTGAATCTTTTCAGTCATGTGAACATTTTAATTTTAAAAATTCTCTTATAGTTTATTGGAATGCCATTCATTGCAGATTTCACATACAATTTCTCTTTTTCCCAACACTTCATTATGAATAACTTTAAAGACAGCAAAGTCAAAAGAATTTTCAGTAGACACCTTGTGCCTACCGCCTGTTCTCTACCTTTGACATTGTTCTATCAATTTCTTCACTCCATATCTACCCATCTCTTCATTTCTTATACATACAAAAGTATGTAATACTTACAAAAGTATATAATTACTTATATAAAAGTAATTAATCTTCTTTTTGATGCATTATTAATTATGGGTATAAAAACATTTCCACTAGATACTTCATCACACAAAATTTCCTTTGATTTTTAAGAAAATATTTTCTTCAAAAATTTAGTTTCACTACTTTTGAAAGTGAAATAGCTAAAGTTCAATCTGTTAACCTTATACTCATAGTAGGAAATGCTTCATACTAATTATAAGTGTGAATGTCACAATTTAAGGTTAAATTCATTTTATCTGAAGACTACAATGAGCTCATTTGATGATGGTCTCTTATTTTCTTAACTCTTGTAGTGCATCCCATGTCATTTCTCAATGAAATCTAATTTTTAAAACATTTTATTGGCATTCCCATCATATACCCCAAAGTGTCTATACAGTCATACTTTATGGGTTTCATAGGGATGTTCCTTTCAGGGAAGATGCAAAAAAATATCATAGATAGTCACTGCCTGGTTCTGAAGAATGACATTAACACCCTCATAGCTGAGACCCTCGCATCTTCTTTGTTCAGATTCACGCTAGACATCTTTATTGACACAAGAATCCTTTGGGATTTCTGGTCAGAATTCTGCTGACACCTCTTTCTTTACTATTCTATGACTATTCACCCTCACAGCTCTCTGAGAAAGGCTTTCAGATCACTGCTTAATGTTAAAAGTTATTTTTTTGGTTCCTAAGTCAAACCTGTACTTCCTATAGCAGGTGTGAAAGCAGTAAGCTGCTCACAAATCCCAGCTTCCTTGTTTGCATTCTGAAGGCAAATCGACAGGTATAATAAATATTAGTTGTTCAACATGGCTTTTTCTCAGGTATGACCTAGTTGAAATAAGTAATACTCGATTTTCTCATTGTTGTACATGTTTTTTATTTTTCTTTCATTTTGTTATTGTTGTTATTCAGTCACTAAGTCATGTCCAACTCTTTGCTACCTTATGGACAGCAGCACACCAGTCCTCCCTGTCCCTCACTATCTCCCAGAGTTTACTCAAACTCATGTCCATTGAATCATTGATGCCATCCAACCATCTCATTCTCTGTCACCCTTTTCTCCTCCTGCCTTCAATCTTTCCCAGCATCAGGGTCTTTTCCAGTGAGTCGGCTCTTCCCATCAAGTGGCCAAAGTATTGGAGCTTCAGCTTCAGCATCAGTCCTTCCATTCTGAGTTGATTTCCTTTAGGATTGACTGGTTTGATCTCCTTGATCTCTTTCACTTTATCATTCCTCAAACAATTAATCTTATTTTGAATTCTCCCTCCTACAGATTCATCATTTGTTTAATTGTTTTTATCTGTCTTTCATGTTTACCATTCTAGAATCAAATTCTGAACTTGTTCCTAAAAATGTCTTATTATGTTCTGTACATATTGTGCTGTGAATGCCTTAAAAAGCAATATTACACTCAGTTAAATGCTGGGCATGTAACTTTCTCAGAATACCACACCAGTGTTCTCTGTTAGTGTTTTCTTGCCATTGTTGAATACTATTGTATTCAATACTCCTTAATCGGCTTTATTAAAAATTACACTCATGGCATGTACAGGCTTTGCTGGTGGCTCAGATGGTGAAGAATCTTCCTGCAGTGTGGGAAACCCAAGTTTGATCCCTGGGTCAGGAAGATCCCCTAGAGTAGGACATGGCAATTCACTCCAATATTCTTGCCTGGAGAATCCCATGGATAGAGAAGCCTGGCGGGTTACAGTCCATGGGTTGCAAAGAGTCAGATACGACTGAAGCGACTGAGCACACACCTTCTAGCTGTGACTTGGGGGTAGGAGGTACAGCATTTTGTGAAGGTTTTGTAAACATTGTCTCTAGGAGTGCTCAACCAGCCAAATTTCCAGCCATTAACTAGAAGAAAAAGCTAACTTCTAATGTGTTATATTTACCCAGTCTAGAATCAAATCTCTTTTGCAGTAGAAAAAGAGTCCTTACTGAAAAGAAGGTAAAACTAATGTCTTTTTTTTTTTTTTATGCTTACTGTCCTTGAGGCTGTAAGAGAATTGGAGGTCCCATAGACATCCCTCAGAAAGGAACACAGAGAGAGCTGAGAACTTGACCCATGTCCTACTGCCGCCTGGACTCTGACCCTGGAGTTTGATTTAGCTGCATGAGAATAAACAGTTAACTGTGGTGAGCATTGCAATCTGCTCAACAAAGACTTCCCTCCTCATTATTCTTCTCCTGCTTCTCATAAACCCTCCCTCGAGGACCATTTCAGCAGGAACAGGATCAGAGCCTCCTATGAAATGGCTGTGCTTTGGTTACTGAAGCACTTAGGAAATATGGTTTCCCAACCACATCTTGGGAACAAAGAGGTCAGATGCAGTTTTCATGTGTGATGTTCTATTGTTTCATAGGAGAGGAATCCTTAGTTTGCCGATGTTTTCAATGGCTAAAAGAACAAATAATACCAGTCCACATAAACCCGCCTTATGGGTTTCACGAGCACACAGATGCACCATGGGGTAAAGGCCTGGAGCAGACGTGCTCTGGGAGGAGAGGGTCCCAGTCCAGAGACGTGCAGAGTCTGACTTCCTGCAGTTATTTGTGTGAGGACACAATGCTCTGGGCCTCTGCTGGGAGGCTTCTCCCCACCCTGATCTCTTCCAATCACGCAGAACTTAATGAGTCCTCAAAAGGAAAACAACTTCCATTTCGGCCTGTGGAGCGTTTGTTTATAGCTGGGCTTGCAAAGAAGAATCTGGAATTATTTATTGGTAATTTGCACATTACTGAATAACAGATGGTCTGCAGAAGGGAGTCTCTTTTGCAACTTAAAAAATGGTTGGATTTCACATGCCTTCTGTGGAAGGTGACTCGTGTTGCATGAGAAGTCCTTCCAGGGCTCCCGAGGCCAGGCGAGCACCCTGAAGATGGCAGACGTGTTCAGAACTAGGGAGCCTCTGGGTTGGCATGGTCCCACACTGGTCTGGGTGATCGTTGAGATTCCTAGTGATATGTGAGGACAGAGACCCATGAGAGAGGGTCAGAATGGAGCTTGTGACCACGTTTCCCCAAAACAACTGAGTTTCATGTTATTTCTGAGGATCCGCTGCACTCAGTGTCCTAGCACAAAAAAGAGAAGAGAAGATGGGAGAGGACAGGGATGGGGTGGGAGAGGCAAGGATCAGGATGGGGGAGGGGAGACCACGCGACCTAAGTCCGAGCAGCTGCCTACTCTCCCAGGCGGGGTTGCAGACACATCTGATGTATGGTGTTCTCTGAGGTCCAGAGACAGCAGGGCCTCAGGAAGCCCCAGCGCTGTGTCCTCCCAGGGCGTTGCTTCCCCGTTAGGAGCAGCCGGGTGAGTACAGGCCTTGGGCCATGTGCCCTGGGCCCTGGAGCCTGGGGCTCTGAGAGGGGGCTGGGAAGGTTACAGGCCATGCTGGAGGAGGTCCCCAAGCTGCTGGGGATGTGGAGGGGTCGTCGGGACACACCACTGCCCGAGACGTGGGACCCCTTTGCTCTTGGATGAGGAGCCAGCCCTGTTGCTCACTCTCTGGGCTCTGGGCCTGGTAGATGGGGGCTGGACTGAGGGGTCTGGAAGGATGAGGAAGGGCCAGGCCTGTTTTCTGTACTCAGACTGAAGGTGACAGAGGAGGGTGAGCTGCCTCTCAACCAGGAACGCTTAGGGGCTCAACAGTGAACCAAGCCAGTTTGTTCCGTTCTCAGAAGGAAGACACATGATGCGTGTGAAGTACTGAGAGCCGGCAAAAGGCCCCTGGGGTCCCCATCTGCACTGAAGCCCTTCAGACCCCAGGAGGAGGAGCGCCCGAGGTGGTCATAAACACACAACACACTTCCAGGGCTTCCACTTTCCAGAAGATATCTGGACAGAATTTGCCCTGTTGAAGCGATGTGGACTCTGAGGCCCAGTCTGACCTTAGTGTGTCCTGTGCTCTCAGAAGACCAGTTGTTCCATAACAGTGTGACAGCTTCTGTGGGTAGAATATTCTTAGTGTCCAAAAGACTTCTCTGTCCTCTGTTTCACTGATTCCAATAATTAAATTAAAAAATTTTCTTTCCAGAACACATTTATGAAGTTATTGCCAAATGGAGCAGTGCTAGTGGTAAACCCACCTGCCGATGCAGGACACACGAGATGCAGGTTGGACCCCTGGGTTGGAAGATCCCCTGGAGAAGGAAATGGCAACCCACTCCAGTATTCTTGCTTGAAAAATTCCATGGACAGAGCAGCCTGGTGGGCTATGGTCCATGGAGTTGCACAAAGCTGGACACGAGTGAAATGACTTAGCACACACACATACCAAATGGTAAAGGGCTAAAAAACACCGGAAGATCAGCAGGCGATGCTGGACTTTCTTCTAGAGGTACATCTAAAATGAGGAAAAGGAAAGTGTATAGAAAGGAGGGAAGGGAGGAGAAAAAGACCCTGAGATGAGTTCTCTCTGTTATCACTTGGAAAGCAAGTCCCTCTGGAGGCATTAGCCCCGTGAGCAGAGGCCAGCCAGAGGTGACAGAGACCCAGAGAGGAAAGCGGACGTGCCCGAGAGACCACGTTCCTTGGTGACACGGCCGGGAGATGGCCCTGCAGCTGCTCAATAGAGGAGATGCCCGGGAGGCCTGAGGAAGCAGGGGAGGCCGTCTCACTAGGTGGCTCCCCGAGAAACCCTGACTGGCTCTGTGCTGAAGAAAGCACCCTCCACGTGCCGGGGTGTGCGGCTCATGGCTTCAGCCCTTCAGCAGGTGCTGTGACAGGCCGGTCGACTTGAGTCCAGGCTGGTGTCATCCCCCCAGTGCTGTGGGTTTAATTAAGGGGGCGTCCATGGGAAGGAGAATGAGACCCCAGCCTCATGCCATCCAGCTGCCTATGGCTCACTTCCTCAGCACCCTGCCTTGTCTTGTCTCTCTCTCTGGCCTCGTTAAGTGGCTCCTGACTGTGTGGCTCCATGTATCACCCACCCCCACCAACTCCCACCAGTGTGTCCCTCCATGTATACCCCAGCACAACCCACATCCGCTTCTGCTCCTCCCCCTGCAGCTGACTCCCCCTTCTCCAGCCCTGCCAGGCTGCAGCTCAAGATTTGTGCAAATCGGGGGTTCCCTATCCTTCCCTGTTTCCCCTGTGCTCGCACAGGACAGAGCTCATAGGAGGGCCGGTTAATCTTGTCCCTCTTTATCAGCCCTGGTCAACAGAAGGGAGGCCTGACTTGGCACAGGAGGAATTTAAACTGGGAGGGCAGAGGGAGGCTTGGGGATTATCTGTGGATTTCCTTTATTTGTTCTCTTTCCTCCTTTGCAGTAGCTAATCCAAATTTGATGGGAAGTGAGGCATCAGCTGTCTCAGGGGCCTCATGGGACCTTTTGTGATGTGACTTTTGTCACTTCTCGCCCTTGTGTCCCAGACCTACATGGCTTCCACCCTCCAGCCCCACACATCGTGCTGCTGTGTTTCTTGAAGTTCCAAGTGGTTTTTGACCCAAAGTTGGTGCTGCAGGCACACCTGCAGGACCTTAGCTGGTCTTTTCAGGTTCAGAGAGCAGGTTGTAGGTGCACCCCTGGCTTCGGGCTGGATGCCCTCTGTGTTTGGGGGTGCTCTGGGGACCAAGCACCTTCATTCTACAGATTCTGCTCCCCGCCTATCAGTACCTCAGCCCCTCAGGGACCCTGAGGAGAAAGGGACTTTGGTGGTCACCTTCTCTTGGGACTTGGGAGGCTGGGCTGGAGGACCTTGGGAGGCAAGGCCTCATCCCCCAGCCACCTGGGCACTGTGTCAGGAATGCGCCAGCCCCACCACCTGCCCCCTCCAGAGCTCCACTCCCCCTGCATGAAACACAACAGCCTGAAGAAGGTGTTTGCTCAGAGGCAGAAGGCAAAACCCATTGACAGATTTTTCTTTTTTTTTTTTTAATTTTCTTTACTTTATTGTGTTGGTTTTGCCATATATTGACATGAATCTGCCATGGGTATACATATGTTCCCCCTCCAGAACCCCCCTCCCTCCTCCCTCCTGATTCCCTCCCCCTGGGTCATCCCGGTGCACCAGCCCCGAACATCAAACCTGGGCTGGCGATTGATTTCACATATGAAAACAGAACTGCCATATGACCCAGCAATCCCACTGCTGGGCATACATACTGAGGAAACCAGAATTGAAAGAGCCACGTGTACCCCAATGTTCATCGCCACATTGTTTACAATAGCCAGGACATGGAAGCAACCTAGATGCCCATCAACTGACGAATGGATAAGAAAGCTGTGGTACATATACACAATGGAATATTATTCAGCATTAAAAAAAAAATTCATTTGAAGCAGTTCTACTCAGGTGGACGGAACTGGAGCCTATTATCCAGAGTGAAGTAAGCCAGAAGGAAAAACAAAAATACAGTATACTAACGCATATATATATGGAATTTAGAAAGATAGTAACGAGAACCCTGCATGTGAGACAGCAAAAGAAACGCAGATGTACAGAACAGACTCGTGGACTCTATAGAAGAGGGCAGGGTGGGATGATATGGGAGAATGGCACTGAAACATGTTAATTATCATATGTGACAGATATTTTCTTAAACTTTAAAATCCCCAGGGTTGGTCTTTTCCGAGCCTGATTCTGACAATTCTGACAAGGTTTTAATCAGTACCACCATCAACTCATTTACAGCAAACATTTTCCTTTTGGACTGTGTCTTACTGCCCTCTGGGGCTCCCCTGTTGGCTTAGTGGTAAAGAATCTGCCTGCAATGCAGGAGATGTGGGTTCGAACCCTGGGTTGGGAAGATCCTCTGGAGAAGGAAGTGGCAATAGTGTTCTTGCCTGGAGAATTCCATGTACAGAGGAGCCTGGTGGGCTATAGTCCATGGAGTCACAAAGAGTCAGACACGACTGAGTGACTAATACTTTATAGTCCTTTAAGCTCTGTGTGAATTACTATGATTTACGATATCTGAATTTTTCTTTCAATTATCAGGAAGTCAAAGGAAAGTTTCATAAAGAAGAAAAAGACATTTTTTTAGAAATTAGGAAGTTGGATTTACATCATTCAAGAATAAGAGCTATATGACCTCACTAATCCCATAGTATATTTGAAGGCCGATTTAATTGAATTAGTCAAGAGAAGACAGAGATAAAAAGGAATTATCCCTCTGCTAACAAATGAGAATGAATTGTGGGTAAAACAAACCAGACCATCAGTTAACTTCAAAGTCTACTGGTTCAAGTTTAGGGGGAGTGAGTCAGCGGGGCCTGTGCCCGAAACGGGTGCAACCCCAGGCAGGAGCAGGAAGGAGGGCTCTAGACTCTGAACTAAGCTCCAGGCAACTGTGTCCCCCACCCCTGAATTGGGCTCTCAAATTCTAAGAGTGAAAGTTCAGTTACACAACTGATTTTTGAAACCAACTTAAAAAAAAAAAATGTTAAGGAGAGTCATGAGATTTTTTTTTACTTCTAGTTACAAATTTGTCCTCAAACCTTTTTGATTTACAATCACATTGATGGATATAAAGTAATTGCAGCCTGTGTGAGTGTGTCATAAAAACCCAAGCCGGTCTCCCCAGCTGACCTCTGAAGTAAACAAATGCACTTGGAGAGATCTTTGACCACAGAACTTCTCTTTCTCTTTAGAACAATATGAAGTGGACTTCTTTGAGAAATAATTTAAGCAGCAGGAAAGAGTCTAGTAGTCAGTGAAGAATTCGCGATAGAAATATCCTCGTAACACATTATTTATTCCAGCTCACAAAGTTCCAGTCTCCCCAGCACTGGGAATTTCAGCTAACAGTTTTGATCCTCAGGCTGTGTGTGCTTAGTTTACCAAGTTTGCTAATAACTTCTACTCCTTCTCCAGAGGCCATACTGAGCCGCACCTTAAAGAAGGAACATAATAAAGTTTTACATTTTGACCTATTAAGACCCCTTTATGTGCAAACATTCCAGGGATTTGTTCATTCCACACCAAGGGCAACCTGTCAAAGCTGGGGCCCCATCTCTTGACACAAGACTCAAGACCCCCAGGAAGGGCCCGGCACGGTTTCTATAACTTGGAGAAACATATGAAATCACTGCTTCCTCTTTTCCTGCCTTCCTGCCCCCAAGTCCAAGGACATGGGACATCTAGAAGTGGGAGACCTGCTGGTTTGCTGGAGGGATGGGTTATTGAAGCAGCTTTCTCATTGACCTCCTTTTCTTTCTTCTCGAACCACCATATACTCCGCTGCTTGAGCAATTTTCTGAGATGCAAACAAGTCCACATTAACCCAGTGTGTGAAGCTTTCAGTAACCCTCCATGGCTTAAAATCATTTCCAAGGATCCAGTCTTTCATGACCTGGCTCCATTCCAGCTGTCCACCTGGACACTTTGACTAGGATGCTAAGAGTGTCCCATCAGGTCCACTCAGTAGACCAAGGCTATTATGGTGGCTGCAGTGCTCTTTTTGCAAGTGCTGAATTACAAACGGTGTGTAATGTGGATAAACCGTGTGGCTGCCAGAGTCTTCAGAGAAAGAGGCCCCAAAGAAAGGCTAAATAGACATTTCATTATTACTTAATTAGCTGAGTCATATTGTGTCTGACTCTTTGCCACCCCATGGGCTGTAGTCCACCAGGCTCCTCTGTCCATGGAATTCTCCAGGCAAGAGTACTGGAGTGGGTTGCCATTCCCATCTCCAGGGGAATTTTCTCAACCTGGGGACTGAAGCCAGGTCTCCTGCATTGCAGACAGATTCTTACCATCTGAGCCACCAGGGAAGCCCTCATATCTGTTTTATGACTACTCAAACATTTTTGAAAGACAAAGAGCAGAAATGCATGACCTCTTAAATCTCCTGTGTTGATTGCACACATATGATTTCTTTTGGTTTTGGTTTTCAGTGGAATAGGCAGAATCAGTGATACTGTGGATGCGGTGAAGAGGTGGCAGCTGAAGTTTTGAGGAAATTTCCTGTTCCATCATTGGAGGATTTAGGGGCTGGGAGAGGTGTAAGCAGAGGGACTTCTGCTTGTCAGAGGTCCCACTACAAAGTTCTCTTTCTCTCTCTCCACTTTGCTGGCCAGTTCCTTTCACCGTGTCTTCAGAGAGGATGAAAATTTCGCCCATATGTCCAAACTCAGCCAGAGTTCCACCCAGTACAGTGAGGGAGCTGTCCCTGTGCTGGCTAAAAGCATGGGACCTGGTCTTTATGTCACAGAGACCAGAATCAGCGGTGGGACCAGGTATGCAGACAAGTTACAGGGTAGGGCATGCGCGAAAGTCCTGTAAGGATGCAGATCAGGAGGAACTGGGAGGAGATGAAGGAAGCCCCCAAATGCCTCTGGAACCAGCTCTGGTTGTTTCTTTTAGCTAAATTTGTTCAAACATGCATGCATTTATATAAACAGCAGTGTTTCTCTCAGTGATTCTGTGGGATTTCTAAAATGTGCATCTATTTAGTCTAAGATGAAATACTGGTTATAGGATGAAAAAAAATTAAACATGCATTCCTCAGGGCCCTGAGCCCCAACCACAGACTGAACTCCCCAAAAGAGTCATTAAATCACAATGTGTGCTTAAAATAACAGATTTGAAAGAAAAAATGTTCCAAGACATTAAACTTCAAAATGATCTCTGACTGTAATCCCTTCTGCTTTTTGGGTCTGGACAGCATTTGCCCCCCTCCCCCTGAAACATCAAGGGGGAGACTTGCCGGGCTCCTGGGAGGGGACGCACTTGGCCTGTTGAGTGAGAACATGGCAGCTGGGCTCTGGGTGTCCCAGGGGATGCGACACTCCAAACTAATGGTGTGTGTGTGGACATCAATCCCGAATCAGCTTCAAAGCCCTTGGTGGTTTTGTTGCTCAATCGTGTCCGACTCTTTGTGACCCCATGGACTGTAGCCCACCAATCTCCTCTGTCCATGGGATTCTCCAGGCAAGAATACTGGGATGGGTTGCCATTTCCTTCTCCAGGGGATCTTCCTGATTCAGGGATTGAACTCCAGTCTGCTGTATTGCAGTCAGATTCTTTACCAACTGAGCTACCAGGGAAGTCATAGATAACTTTTTTCTCCTGAAGATTCTGAGAAAGTGGAGTGGTGGATATAAGCAGGTTCTCCTGGACTGGTGAGTAGAAAATCCTCTGAGGAATCAGGAGGGAAAATCCAGGTGTCTTTCTTCAAGGGGCAGCCTAGTCCTTAGGGCAGGGTTCTCAGATCTGGGAAGGACTTTGACTTCCTGTCAAAGTCCCTGGGAGGCTTTTGCAAACTTCTCCACCCTTTGGAGAGATGGGGGCATCTGGCCTTCACCCTCTGCTCCCCAAGAACCTCTGCCCAGAGAAAGGCAAGCTGGGGCAGCCACACTAGCCATGCAGGAGCAAAGAGGTGTGGGCACAGAAAGTGTGCCCAATGCAAGGATCCACGTCTCTATCCCAAATGCTGATGGAGCAGACCCAGAAGGTCAGATATGTTTCCATGACCTTACAGTAAAAGCAGTTGTTTTCTGACTTTGATTAGCAGCTGGGTTCTTACAGTCTATCAGAAGTCCATGGCCAGGGTGAGAGCGAGTGTGAATGAGATGCCAGGGGAAGGGGCACCGTCCCTTCTGTTCCAGGCCAAGCCCAAGGGCAGGGCGGGACCCTGGATGGTGAAAGAACTAGAAGCCATGTCTTAAAAGGAATGTTTCAAGCACTAAATGTTTACTGGAGACAAAACACAGAGTGTAGATGACAGGGTTTCCTCCACATGTTTGAAGCACCATTGTCTGGAGGAGGAAGAAGCTTTGTTTTGTTTGGCTCCAGAGGATAGAATTAGAACAGATAGGAAGAGGTTGTAAGGATCCAGACTTTGCATCAACAGCAAAGAACATTCTAAGAGAGCTGTTTAGACAGTCAATGGTAGTTCTCCAGGGAGCGAAGGGCTCTGTCTTTGAACCTGTTCAGGAAGGGCTGTGAAGGCACCTGTCAGGGATGCTAGCGGAGGTGCCTTCAATTTGGGAGGGGCGACCGGGCGACTGGGGGGTTCCTTGTAAGAGGGAGTTCTCCATGCAGAGCCCGGGCCACTCTCCCTGCTGGTGCTCCAGGGGAGGACGGGGGCTCGATGCCTCATTGTGTCTGCAGGATGAGCTGTTTCTGAGTTGGCAAGTGGGGATACTGTAAACATTCTCCTACTCTGCTCCATGTTTGTACAAACAAATGTGTTTTTGCTGAAACTAATGTAAATACATACTTACTAACGAATGCACTCACCCAAGCACTGACAAGCCAACAGACCTCTCTTTTCAACCCAAATGGCTTAGCCCAGTTGTTTTATACATTAACCAATTAAAAAAACAGAGTCCACATTTGTCTTCCTTCTTAGCTACAGAAATTACTGGTAACGAATCTAAAGTCGCAGAAGCTTTCAGGGAAGCAGGGAGGTAGAGGTGGATGGAAGCGGAAACATGTGGGCACACAGCAGAGATGGAGCCCCAGTGTTTTGTGGGAAACTCCCACAGGGTCCAACCCCACTGCAGGAACGTGACTGCTGGTCACCCGTCCCTCTGAGAAGCACAAGAACAAGCAGAGGACTGGGTCCTTGTTAAGCTAATAGACATTTTAGTCATCGTGGAGCCAAGGGTGGTTTACCCAATGATACCCCAGTCTACAAAAGAATACAGGCTGTGGTTTGTGGTCCATGGTGGTGGCCTAATCCACAGGCTACAAGTGACAGTCTCAGTGCAGCCACGGAGACCAAGCAAGGGGCACACAATGGCTATGGCCATTCCGTCAGAGACTGCTTGTTGCATGAGCATTTCGGGATTTCATCCAACAATCACTTCCTACTGAATTGACTCTCATTCCTACAGAATGAGACTCCAGATTCCTAGAGAAAAGCAGAAATTTGAAATGGGAAGTTGTAACAAGAGCGGGCCGATGATCCTGGCAGATCTTTCCTAAAGAGAAGTTCAGTCATTTTCCTCAGACATTTTACAGCAGTTCCTGATTACATGGTCTTGCCAAAACCATCACTGCTCATCACAAGGGTTTCCTGGTAAATCACATTTCATGCATCCTCTATCACTGCAGGGTGTTTGGGGGCCATGTTTCAGGAGGTGAGTGAGGATGGCACAGTGTGATGTTCAGGTAGAAATTGATGGAGCAGGCTTGCTTGTGGACTTGGTATGGGAGAGAGCATACACTGGTTTAGAAAGAACTCTTGCCTGTAAATCAGTGAACTTGGATCCAAGCTCAGGTTCCCCAATTCACTGGGCAACGGGCACCTAATTAAATTCCCCATCTGTTCACCAGAGGGGAACCCCTGGCTGCCCGCACCTGCAGACCAGTGTGGACCTTTCCGATGTGAACTTGGAAGCACTGGTGAGATTTGTGGGTAGCAGGGAGAGTGTGGACCCACATAACCTGGGTTGGAATCCTGCTGCTCACCACTTATTCACTCAGGCTTTGGTTTAGAAACCCCAAGATTCAGGTTTCTCAGTTCAAAAGTCCCTAATTTTAGGGCGGGGTTCAGCTTCGAATAAAGTTCTGTTTAACTGCTCCCAGAGGAGGGACTTGAGAAGAGGAAGTTCTGAACAACCATCTCTCTTGGCCCACCCTCACGAAACACTTCGTGCTTTGCAGACATGGTGCTGAGCGACTTCCCGTGTTCTGTCATTTCAGCTTCAAGACAACCTTCTGAGTAGCATTAACCCCACATCCAACAGGGCAGGTGAGCGTTAGAAGAGCTCCATAACTTGCTGAATTGACATTGTTTCCATTTTTAAGGAAACACCAGAAATTTATTCACTGCAGTTACTCAGGGAGCTGGCTGATGTCTGACAGTTTCCCTGGCTCTTTTTGGAGAAGCACGGCTAGCATATTAACCACCAAAGATAACAGTCTCTTATGACTGTAGACTTTTTCCTCGCTTTTTTGTTTTTGGCTCAAAATGCTATTACCCAGACTGATCACCTACCTTTGTTACTAGACCCAGTTCAGAATGATTTTATTTTATACACAGATCTCAACACTATTAAGACCTGCCAGTATTTTAGGCCTTTGACAGAACCTGCTTTAGAGTCTGAAAACATCTCCACATGGGAAGTCTGGCCGAAGGGAGTCCAGCAGATGGAAGTCCAGCTGGATGAGCAGAAGGCTTCGCAAGGCCCTCTGTCTGTTCTCTCGGATCCCACATGTGTGTTTCCTCTGTGAGATGCTCACAGTGGCTTCTCCCCAGAGGGCATCCCGTCTGCCTTTCCCGACCTGTGGCCCTCTGTACAACTGAAGTCAGACATGCACCTTCTCTCTGGGCAGTTGGACGATCCTGGGTGGGTGGGGGGTGGGGCCTGCCCTTCCCCCGCATGCATTATATCTCTGGGTGTGTCTCCCTTGGAGTCTGGCACAGGCCGCTTATATCTGCCTTCCAGGTGCCTTTGCTCGGCCACGCTTAATTTGCATTTGTCTCTGTGTGCCATGCTCCTCAGACCACCGTTTATCATCTCATTCATCTTTTTGCCGCAGTCGACTTCTCGTCCTTTACACGTTAAGTAGCATCTCACCGTGATTCCAAATGAGGCTGGACGTTGGCTTCAGAAACACGCATTGCTGAGGGTGAGTACCGTCCCTTCATTTTCCAGCTGGAGACTTGAGTCTCAGAGAGGTTAAG
Source organism: Antilocapra americana (assembly GCA_007570785.1). Classification (NCBI taxonomy): domain Eukaryota; kingdom Metazoa; phylum Chordata; class Mammalia; order Artiodactyla; family Antilocapridae; genus Antilocapra; species Antilocapra americana. Next base: position 39,191,684 of record ML662445.1, read on the forward strand.
TGATCACTCCAGGTCACACAGCTTCTAAATTGCAGACCCAGAGTAAGCCCTTGTCGGGGAATGAGGAAGACCTGAGCAAGTCGAAACTCACCATCTTGTATCCTGCTCCTTCAGAAGGTTCCCCAAACTCAAATGGAGCCTCAACAGATCACCAGTTTTCCTCTGCTTCTCCTTCCCAGACCTGAGGGCTGCCAGCTGCTGGGAAGGTATGTGGATTCATCATTCGCTGTGGGGCTGTTCCTGCACATTGCTCTACATGTGGGTGGTGGTCTACGTTCTTTGTCTGCCTTCCTTGTTGCAGGGAGGGTCTGCTCTCTCTTTGAGCTGCTTGATGATCCCTGTAGCACCTGCACCCTGCTCCTCCCTCCACATTTCTCTTGTGTGTGTGAGTGCGCTAGGTCACTTCAGTTGCGTCCATCTTGTTGAGACCCCATGGATTGTAGCCCGCCAGGCTCCTCTGTCCATGGAATTCTCCAGGCAAGAATACTGGAGTGGGTTGACATTCCCTTCTCCAGGGGATCTTCCCAACCCAGGGATCAAACCCAGGTCTCCTACATCTCTTGTATTGGCAAGCAGGTTCTTTACCACTAGCACCACCTGGGAAGCCCATGTTTCTCTAAGGGGGATGGATTCTGCTTTGGCTGCTGTAAGAAAAACCACAGGCTGGGTGGCTTAAACAGCAACTATTTCTCAGGGTTTTGAAGGCTGGGAGTCCAAGATCAAGGTGCCAGCAGATTGCATATCACAGACAGAAGGGGAAAGCTCCCCTGTCTCTTCTCTCAAGGTCACCAGTTCCATCATGAGACCTCCCCACACCAAGATCTAATTACCTCCTAAAGGTAATTACCTCTTAATTACTTTTAATTACCTCCAAAAAACCATCCCATGGGGTCCGAGTTCCAGCATTTGCATTTGGGAGACATGAGCCCGTGGTCACAGTGGATCCCAGGGCTGCACACTGCGCCCTCGGCAGGGGCAGCTCCAAGCAGGCCTGTTTGCTGAGAGCTGGAGGGTTTGAGGTTGGCTGTGATGGACTGTTTTTACCATGGAGACCAGCAAATTCCATAAAGCAGGCCTTTCTTCTCTTAGAGAGATGGTCACCAGTAGACCATTAATTGGTCTACTTAATTGTCTTTTCTCCCATGACCTGTTCTACTTTATCATACATTAAGTTCTCCCAATATAAGGATCTGTGCCTGAGCTCTCTATGCCATTCTGTTAGCCTATTTATGTTCTTTGATGAGTGGCATCCAGTTTTTAAAATGTGCCTGTGAAGCATATCTTAATAACTCATGGAACACAATTCCACTCTTCTTTTTCAAAGTTGATTTAACTTTTCATAGACAATTAGACATTAGAATATTATGCCACATATATTTCAGAGCTGGTTCACCAAATACATTAAAATATATCTCTGACATTTGATTGAGGTTGTTTTAAAATTATGGAACAGTGTTGGGAGAATTAATTTGTCAAAAATTTGTCATTCAATCCAAGAACATGATTAATTCTCCATTTACTCAAAGTCTATTTTACAAAATTTAATTAAATTGTAATATTTTCTAAGCAGATTTTATTCATAATTTGTTAGTTTCTGATGCTGCACAGATATTGTTACAATTGTGAATGGCAGCTTATTTTATTTTATTTTCTAGTTGATTAGCTCAGAGTGCTGCTGAGTTTTAAAATTTGATTTTCGTAAACTCTCATTGCCTTTGTTGGATTTTTTGAGTTTTCTATGATCACAGTGTCTGAAAATAATGATATATTTATCTCTCCCCTTTTAACTATTACACTGCCTTTCTCTTTCTTTCTAATGATGATCACCACCTACAGTACCAGGTTCAGCTGTAGCAATGATAATAAACAGTTAACAGATCTTGATCTAGAAATGATCTCAATATTGGAACTATCAACGAGATGCTAAATATGTAAAATATTTAAATAAAGACATCAAATGTGTTAAAGAATCCAGTGCAACAGATGGACAACATGCATGAACAGATGGAGAATTTTGGCAGAGAGATAGAAACTATAAAAAGAATCAAATGGCAATGCCAGTAAAAAAAAAAAAAAAAAAGAACATACTATCAGAGAAGAACTCCTTCAATGAACTTATCAGCAAACTGGCCACATCAGAATAAAAAAAAATTAGTGAACACAGGTCACTAGAAATTAAACCAAGTGAAACTCAAAGAACAAAGAGACGAAAACAACAAAGCAAAACATGTAAGAGTTGTAGGACAATTTGGAATCCATATGATTGGAGAGGACAGGAAAAGAGGATGGACAAAGCAAATATGTGAAGAAAATTGTTTTAAATTAGAGAATCAACAAACTACAGATGCAAGAAGCTCAGGAAAATGGAAATCAGAAAAACAAACAAAAACAAACAAACCTAGATACATCATAATCAAACCCCTGGAGGCCAAAGATAAAAGAGAAAAATCTTGAAGGCAGTAGCAGAAGAAAACTTACATAGAGGGAAAAAATTATAGCCAATTTCTCATCAGAAATTTATCAAGCCTGAAGAAAATCAAGAGATGTTTTTAGAGTACTGAAAGAAAAATCAATAAACCCAGCATTCTGTGTCCATTGAAAATATCTTACAGAAATGAAGACAGAACAAAGACTTTTTAACAAAAGCTGAAAGAATTCACTGCCAAGAAATATTGAAGAAAGTTTTTCAGGAAGAAAGAACAGGCTGGCAGATGGAAATGTGCTTGAACACAAAGAAAAGAGGGACAATGGAAATAGTAAAAATAATGTTCCATATAATAGGCACTTCTCTTACTTTTAATATCTTTGAAAGATCATTGAATACTCAAAGGAAAAATATTAACAGTGTGGGGCTTATGACATACATAGAAATAAACTGAATGACAACAATAACATTACACACACACACACTTGCTATAATAAAAGACTTAAATAGATTCCGAATCTTCCAACATAATACCTAAATATCCAGGATATAATTAAAAGCCACTCATCATGCCATGAACGAGGGAAATCTCAACTTGAATGAGAAAAGACAATTTAATAGAGGCTAGCCCTGAGGTGACACAGAGGTTGAAATGATCTAACAAAGATTTCACAGCAGCCATCACAAAAATGCTTCAACAGGCAATTTTGAACATGTTTGAAACAAATGGAAAATATACAGTCTCAGCAAAGACATAAAAGAAGTACAAAGAAAGAAAAAAGAGGCAAATGGGAATTTTGTAACTTAAATATATGTGTCTGTGTGCTCAGTCATGTCTGTCTCTTTGCAACCCCATGGACTGTAGTCCACCATATTCCTCTTGTCCATGGGATTTCCCAGGCAAGAATACTAGAGAGCATTGCCATGTCCTTCTCCAGGGCATCTTCCCAACCCAGAATCAAACCCAAGCCTTTTGCATCTCCTGAATTGGCAGACAGATTCTTTCCCACATGGCATGTGAAAATGTAAAATATATAAACTGGAGGGCCACTCACTGAGTCTGTGATGGTGGTTCTCTGAGGAGGGGTGAGCAAGTTTTACTTGGGGGTCAGGGTTTGACGCAATTTTGTCATCTTCTACATAGTTCATTTTAATAAAACCCAGAAAGAAAAACTAAATACTTTCTTGTCTTTTATAGGGAGCATTTGGATGTTTGTACATGCTTCTTTCTACTTTAAATGAAAAAAGAAGGAAGAAGATCTTTAGAATAAAGGCCGGTGAGCATTTGTGCCCTGCAGGTGAGGGGTGCCAGGTCCACTGAGAGGATAATCTCAGTGATGCCAAAAGCTGAGAAGATGGCCTTTTAGATTCTTACATAAAAATGGTGATAAATCTGTCCTTCAATTGCTCTGAACATTAATAAACGTGCTCTGTACAAAAGAGCTCTGTGCTTACTAGGAATAGTGTGCAAGGAAAATGTGGAGTCTGGGTCCTGTCTAGATTAAAATTTTGCACCCACTGGAGTGGGTTACCATTCCCTTCTCCAGGGGATCTTGCTGACCTGGGGATCAAACCCATGTCACCTATATTGCAGGCAGATTATCTACCATGGAGCCCCCAGGGAAGCCCTAGAACACTCACTACAGCAAAAGTGTGATTCAGATAAGAGGTGCTTGTTGCTATGGAAACTTTGACACATTTGTAGAATCTACTGCATTCTCTTAACTAATAATATAAGGGTAGGTAACTATTTTCAGTATACTTACTAAGAGGTAAGAAGTTCATGGTGATGTAATAACCATGTCCCAGGTTTTGCTTTCATCTGATAATTTGATATCATGGCCTTGAAGATAAGTATAGAGCACAGGAAGACTAGTGTCTGTTTGGGGCAGTGTATCTGACTAGTTTTTAATCAGTAACTGGGAGAGCCACTGGCATCTCTTGGCTCCTAAGAAAATGCGATTGGAAGATGCGGTGTAAATGAGACATGAGATGGGAACTGCTTCACACATCTGCGCCAACTTTTCCTGGTTGAATGGTTTTCTAGAATCACATTAGAGCCTATTCATTATTTGATGATTGAAGGCCAGCTTCTCACAGACTCCTCCACCCAGGGAGCCCTCACCCTTGAGAGCTCTGAGAGGCTCTCCTGGCAAAGCACAGGCTGCTCACCATCTGTCTCTCGGTGTTGAGAGGGGGTGGCCGATTGGAGATGGGAGGCGCCATGGATGGATCTGTGGGCATCAAGCAAGAGTGGGGCCACCTCCCCTCCCCCATGCCCTGCCCACAGGAGGTGTTAGGGCCCCTTCTTGGCTTGGGCTACTCCTGCTGAGAAGGGGATACAAGGCTGAAATCACTCAGAGCAACAGCCAATTGAAAATCAATTTATACTTAGGTTTAAAGTCTTATATATACTAAAGGACACCCGTGCCATTTCTTACTGGCAGGCTCTGCACACTTGTGAAGTTAAGAAATACCCATATCATCTATGCAAGGATGAGCAGGAGATGAAGATCTGGAGATTTGAATCCTGAATTGGGGTCTGGTTGGGGGAGGGGAGGGGAAGGGAGAGGAAGGGGAAAAGAGGGTGATCAAGAATTTGCTTTCCTGATAAAGGTTCTTTTTAGGCTGAAAATGCTCTTGGCATAATGAGCTAGATAAATTTATCATCATCTGTTTTTCCTTTTATTTGAATAAAAATGGCCCATTTCTTAGGACCCATTTCTTGGTATTGTTTAATCACAGGGATCTGTGATTTGAGAAACCAATGCCCACCCATCCGCCTAGTCCGTGGTTTCAGCTATGAGGCCTAGAGAACTGAAGCGAGAACTCTGGGTTCCGAGCCCAGGAACCTCCATCACAGGGGAAGTCGCTCAGACTACCAAGCTTTCAGTCCTTTGATGAAAACTGGGGTCAGCCTCCGGGGATGACATTGGATTCCAGCTTAGAGCAGCAGGAGATAGCTGAGGGGAAGGACCTGCATCCTGCGTCACCTCGCCAGCCCCAGGTGTCAGGAGTGGCTGCCTGTCCTGTGCCCTCCTCACCCCTCGGGGCCTCTCAGACCCTCGGGTGCGGCAGAAAGCGGCTCAGGCAGACACAGTTCCACCTGAGCATGCAGCCCAAACCTCCTGCTCTTTGTCACAACGTCAGCCTTCAGTGGGTCTTCCAGGGCACCGAGGGACAGCAGAGCAAGGGTGCTGACTCTGGGGACACGTCCACAGCAATTCCTGGGGCGGGAGCTCGGAGACATCATCTGAGAACAAAGTCTGTTCCCCGGGGGTGCATCTCAGGGGTCAGTGGGGCGCCCGGGTCTGCCTTGCCTTGCTGTTCACAAAGCAGGAGCAGCCGCTCCTTGGACTTTAAAACCTAACTTCCAAAGACCCACAAGTTTCTCTCCATGTGGATGAAACTCAGTCACACCCGGCGATGGTCCTGGAGCCTTCCGGTCTGCACGGGTGTAGGGGGTGCAGCCTTGTATCCTGGTAACCTAAGGACACATCATCAATCAGGTCAGCTCTAAGAAGTCCAAGGCTTGCTGTTGCTGTCTCCCTTGGGTGGGTAAATGTTGGTAAGATTTAATGTCTTCCTAACATGCAAAACCATGCTCATCCACGCACACAGAAGGTCAAGTGCATGTGCATGCAGTTGCTCAGTCATATCCGACTCTTGAGACCCAGTGGACTATAGCCCGCCAGGCTCCTCTGTCCATGGGATTTCCCAGGCAAGAATACTGGAGTGGGTAGCCAATCCCTCCTACAGGGCATCTCCTGACCCAGGGATTGGACCCACATCTCTTGAGTCTCCCACATTGGCAGGCGGATCCTTTACCACTGAGCCACCTGGGAAGAAAAGAGGGCGCAGGAAGGCCTAAGTCCTAGCCAAGCACCCAGCAAGAATCTGCACATCTTGTAGATATATTAAAATAGTTTACCCTTCTTCAGGCTGTACTCTGATGGGTTGTCTTCCCCAGGGGATAAGCACCTTGAGATGAAAGAAACAAAACAGGACAGAAGAGGATGGATGAATAAACTTAATGTCCACACATCTCTCGAGGGAGCCAGTGTGTCTGGGGAGGATGGGCGGTCCCCTGTGGCCCACCCACATCCTTCCTCTTTCTGAGATGACCCCGCCCCACCTCCCCTGGCATCCCAGGCCAGGAGTGCGTGGATCGCAGTGTCCACAACCCCCTGATGATACGACCTACACTCACAGGCTCCTGAGAGGTGTACTTACGCAGCCAGGGTTCTGAAAAGGCTGGTAAAACATCAGAAGCTTCATAGCAATATTTCCACACTAGGAGAGATTTGCCATCATTAAAAAAAAGAGGTTCCTTCATGTGGCATGGCACCCTCCTTGGTGGTGGGGTCACTGGATGCATAAATTTGATTTTCAGACTCAAAGGTCCTTGATACCTTTTGTAACTGGTTGGGTAATCCTCAGCCACCCAGCCCCATTATCCACTCAGACTCCCCATCACTGAAGGGCAAGCCCCCTTCAGGAGTTCCTGAATTTCTGCAGAGGCTGAAAAAGCTCCCTAGCAACTCGGACAACTTCACATCCATGCCGGGGTGGCGGCGGGGGTGGGGGGAGAAGTGGGGGATTGAGAGGGGGGGAATTTGCTCGGCTGGTCCCCACCCCCACCCCAGCCCTGGCACACAAAAAGGCTTCTATTTTTTCCAGGGATTACACACAGGGCAGAGAAAGGAGCAGTGAGGGCACGTGATGTGGGGGGGTGGGTGATGGTGTGAATGGCTGGCTGAGCGGAGCTTTGAGCCTGCAGCTAATTTACTGCCTGGGTTTCCTTTCCTGTGGCTTTGAAGGGGCCGTTGTACTCCACCCACCAGAGTCATAATCGCCCTGCCTATCCGCCCAACCACCCAAGGAACTCCAAAGCACTCTGATTTATTTGAAATAAAATTGAATAAAAGGGGTGCTCGAGAAATCCTTATCCCTAAAGCCCGTTGCATCAATGCCAAGTTTCTGATAAGGCCTGCAAAAGCACCTTATTCCAACCTGAGAGGGGCTTCTGAGCTCAGCCCCCAGGCTAGCCTGGCTCTGCAGGGAGTACAAGGGCCCAGCCCCAAGTTTCAACCCCCCTATCTTGTGCTTGAAAGACCCCCAGTGTCTCTCTTCCAACCTTGTCTCTGAGCGTGGAGTCTGAGCAGGACAAGCCGGGGTTGGTCTTTCTGCCGATCGGTCTGATCAGAGCTATTGCCGTCCTCTGTTCCTAGAGGTTCGGGGCAGCCGGAGAAAATGGAGCCCTAAGAGGCTTAAACACCCTGTGAGGAGAGAAGCCGCGAGCAAACTGCAGGAATCGAAGAGGGGGAAATGGCATAGGGGGTCACAGAGTCTGAAAGCCATGAGTATGTGTTCCCTTCTCTCATCTCCAGTTCTAGTGGCAAGTTAGGAAAAATGAAGGTGCCATGTTTTGACTCTAGTTTTGAATGGTTCAGGGTCAGTAGTCTGCCAGCTCCTCTGTGCACTCACAGACCTGATAACTAGGAAAAAATGTCTTACAAACACATCAGGATTCAAAAGTGCCTTAAAATATGATTTTAAGAACCATCATTTTCAAATTAGCATTTTTATGACTCAGAACAAAGTTAAGCTTCATAACACTGCAGCATGAGAATCAGTTAAACAAAGACTGCTTATACCTGAGATGTAGAGTCCTTCCACAACATCCCTGTCTCAGACACAAATTTTACATACAAGATGATTTATCATTTACTAAGGAAAAGTGAATTTGGAAGTTAAAAACGGCTGAATTTGTGGGATGTTAACGGCATAGAGTAATCAGGTGTATTCTTTCATTCCATTCTTCTCGTCTATAATTGCTCACCCTCATGTCTCAGTTCTGTGACTATGATTTGGACCCAAATGGACCATTCAGCCTGCTGACAAACAGTGCAGTTGTCATTTATAGCTAGGAGGTTTGAATGAAACTTGACATCATTGTGGAACCTCACAAACGCTCCTGACCCTTTGCCTCATCTCAACCCCATCTCATGATGTGAAAATGGATTCTGGAAATCAGAGCAGGACCCAGGGCCCTGGTCACATGGGGGAGGTGAGGGTGGGGTTGCAGGGCCCCCGGCCTTGCACGGTTCCCCTGACAACTGCCTACATCTGGAGCACATTAAATAGCCTCATCCTTTATGAGGCCCATTATGTTCTATCAAAGTCATTATCAATGATCAACCAAGGGCAGAAGGTGTTTGAAATCAAAATGTAGAGGAAATATTAATATTTAACAACAAAGAAACAGCGCTGCTGGTGACGGGGACAAGGAAACAGGTGCTGGGCCTGCTGTGCATCCCTTAAACTCATGGGTTTGGGCGATGCTTTTTGAATCAGCTGAAGATGGGAACGTTAGCTCTCTCACATTTGAGAGGAAGCACAGCCCATGTGTATGCTGGTGTGTATCTTGAACGGCGCTCGGAAGGTCATGGCCAGGAAGCCGGATTTTTGGCGTATTGTTATCGATGAAGGGAAAACATTCACAAGAACACTTCTCTGAGAAAGGGGCCCCCAAACAGCACGGCTCTAAAGGAAAACCTTTCCCATGGGACCCAGCCCCCAGAAATCGCTGATAGAGGGGCCACCATGACCCCACCATGATGCTGCCTGCCAACCTGGGATGGGCTCCACAGGACAGTGACCCCTGGTTTCTGGAAATCGAGCCTTACACACTGGTGCTCCTAGTACATGTTTCTACCTCTGGCAGAGACTCGGCTTCTGTGCTGCAGGGACAGCCCCGATGTGACTCCCAGACACAGACACTGAGTCCATCAAACCATGCTGGCCTCTACCTGCGTGTAGCAGACATGTGTGCACATGCTGGCTTGTGGGCACTGGGGTGGGGAAGGGAGCCAGCATGCTCCCTCCTCGGCTGGTCGGGAGAGAAGACAAGGCACTTCCACCCTTCCTGCCAAAATACGCAAACTCTGATCATGTGTATGCCAGAGAGAGGACCCAGGCTCAGCAGGATCCAGGTCTTGCTTCCCGCCAGCACAAGAGCAGACATGTAGCCAGGAACGCTGGCCTGGAGGGAGCTCCACAGAGGAGCGGCCACCTGGCACCTGTGTAAATGTCCGCCCCAGGGAGAGTGACCTGACCATCACCTCCATGTTGTTCAAGCCCAAGCTCCCCCTCAACCTGAGCCTGTTTCTTGGCACATCTGCTGGCCCCTACCTGGCTGAGCCCCCTTCTCTCTGTAGGAAACCTCCCCAAGGTGGGTTTGCCCCCTCACCCTGACATCAAGGGTTCGGCATGGAAATAGCCCAGCTGGGTGCCTTCTCCAGCCAGGATACTCACCCACGTCCATTGTTTGCAGAGTAGACATAGAGTCCATGGTCAACATCCAGAGGAAAGGAGGGGCTTTCCCAGCAGGCAACTCCGGCAGCTCTCAAACACCCTGGCACCTTCCCATCCCCACCCACTTTCCCACCCTCCCCCTACCTATTCACCTGGCCCCCTCTTCTCACCCATCTCCTACGTTCCCACCTACTCCCCACTGTCTCACCTACCCTTCCACCTTCTCATCACCTGCCCCCCTACCTTGCCACGCACCCCCACCTTCTCACCTGTCCCTCCATGCCCACTCTCCAGCCTCCCCAGCCCCAGGGGAGGCAGTGGGTGCTTTTGGCAGGTATGACCGGGTGTTGTTATGCTCCCAAACTGATGCAAGAAAGCACTCCATTAGGTCGATAGATGAACAAGTGGTGTGAGCACTCACAGAAAGCACACTCGCATGTTATCCCCAGGGCTTTAGCTTTCCTGAAACCCAAGCCCACATCCAGTTCTGTGGACCATATCATAGAACTGACTTGGACATAAGATGAATAAATTATCCACGGATCTTTATAAAGTTCCGTAATGTTGCTTAAATAAGTACATGAAGAAATGAACTTGGAAAGTAAACATATCACCCAACCTGTGCACACTCACAGCATCACCAACAGGTGTCAACTCCCCAAAGGTACCATGATCAGCATCATAAACTGGACAAAAAATGTTCCCGAGTGACAAAGCCCAGTCCAGGTAGGCCTGAGAGGAGACCGTTCCATTTCCTGTAGCGAGGTAAATTATCCCAGTATTTCTGATGCTGTGCATATTAAGAGTAAGCTCATTGTTCAGATTTAGCCTTTCCCATTCCAAATCCTACCCCCCAGAAATAACCTAAGAAAAAACTTTAATGACTTGTGCAAAATAGGGGGAAATGGAAATCAAGTCAAATACCCTCAGAATAATTTGCACAAAAGGGATGTCTTAGATCTTTCAAAGTCATGAGAGTGCGGGGTTCAAGGTGACGAGAGGGGATTTTCGGGGGGCCTTCCCAGGTATAAAATCCCCCCTGTGTCCTGATTCTCATTTGTAGAAAAAAAGGCTTTAGTCTCCCAGGCCTTCCCCAAATTCCAAAGTGCAGGCTCCAGAAGTTCATGATTAGGATAAGCAAGTCACCTTACTGTCCGAGCTCCTCCTGAAGAAATACAGGTTGTTAGACCCTGATGCATACCTGTAAGACGTTCTGTAGAAACTAAGACCCCCACCCAGGTGGAGGATGGTGACCACATGCTACTGCAGCATGCAAAACCCAGACTGGTTGGAACATCACCCCATTACCTCACAACAACCCATTAGAAGGTCCACCAGCCACTCATGCAGCCTTCAACCCTTTCCTCTCACATCGTCTTTAGAAACCCTGAAAGCCATCAGGGAGTGTGGTCTCTGGAGTATGAGCTGCCTGCTCTCCTTGCCAGGCACTGGCAAATAAACACTTTGCTGTGAACACCCACTGTCAGAGTTTGTCTTTCTGTGCCACGAGTGCTTGCCATGGCGCTGGCTGCACTCTGAGCTTGTCCACACGGGCTCGTTCACTCCTGAGGAGACATTTCAGAGACAGAGCAGTAGCCGCTGGGGCTACAGAGTAGTGGGGGGACGGCGCTTCAGTGGGGAGGGGGACAGGAAGGGGCGGGTGTTCCCTGTTCACTGAGAGTTGAGGGTTTCAGATGCCTGTTTTCTCATCCAGTCCTAAAACCTTAGGAGGCAGAGACGCTTACCACCAACATCCCCACACCCAAACACACACCCCCTCCTTCTGCCCATCCTCTCTTCTGCCTCATCTTTCTCTCTAAACTTATCACCACGTGGCCCAGTGGACATGTCACTTAGTTCTCTACTCTTTTGTTCTCTCTTAGGACTTCCCTGGTGGCTCAGATGGTAAAGCATCTGCCTACAATGCGGGAGACCCCGGTTTGATCCCTCGGTTGGGAAGATACCCTGGAGAAGGAAATGGCAACCCACTCCATTATTCTTGCTTGGAAGATCCCATGGACAGAGGAGCCTGGTAGGCTACAGTCCATGGGGTCACAAAGAGTCGGACACAACTGAGCGACTTCACTTTTACTTCCTTTTGTCCTCTCTAGAATGCAAACTGGGGTTTTATTTTTTCCCACTCTCTGGTTGCCCATTCCTAGATCACAGCATGTGATGGATGCTCAAGAAGAAACAATTGAATTAATTTGAGAACTCAAACAGAGCGGTCATCCTAACTTGCCCAAGGCAGTGGAGCTGGTCCATCATGGTCCTGGGATTTGAACTCTGGGGATCCCTACCTGGAACCCATATGCATTCCCTTCACTGTCCTGATCATCAGAAAACATGCATGGATGCTGAGTGGAATTATTTTTTGCAGTATCCCCACTTTTCATCCCAGTGATGAATGATTCAATGTTTGAAATAGTTCTCCTTCCCTCTGCATGTCCAGTCCTCACAGGAAGCAGCTGCCTCATCTCTCCCCTGAGTCCACCTTAGTTTCTCTTTCTAACAACGTGATGTCCATTTCCTCACTTGGGTCCTTGGATGTAGAGGGACAGGTTAACAGAAGACCCTGTGGCTGCTCTCCCATCACTGCCTCCACTTTTGCCCTAACCTTTACCCATCTTGTCCACTGACACAGCAGATTTAAAATCACAAATGTGTTTGTACATTCATTGCAAAGATGGTGTTGTGTGGGCAGAGGGTGGAAAATCTGCCTGCAGCCATGCAGCCCCCTTGGTGAGGCAGGAAGCCTGCCAGCCGCTCCAGCTCCTCCGGGGCTGGAATCAAGACCCAGCAGGTCTGAGCCAAGGTCCCAGCCTCTCTGCTCAGACTTGGTGATGGCACATTCCTCATGTGCCTTCCCGTCCGAGTGCCCATGGGGCGCCACCATATGGGCAGGGTGCCCTTGCCCAACGACCTTGGATAACCCAGTATCTCTTTTCTGGGGGTACCCCTCTGCCCCACAATACAACGTGAAAGGTGCCGACGGAAAGCGAGCATCACAAGCAGGGGATGGAAGGTGCTCACTCACACCCCAGCCCCATAAAGTTCCACCCCCAAGAGTCTGTCTTTCTCACTCATAAGAAAAGCTGAGAAAGCTTCCTGCACTCTCCTCTCGAGAGGAACCGCTGGAGTTGGCTGCTGATGGGATTCCTTCTTATAACTTAAAAGGGTCAGGCTGCCCACACCCGGCTCCTGAAAGCTGGTGGTCCTCCTGGTTCAGAACGCTTTCCCTGTGAGTGTCATCCTGCAGGGCTCCCCGCTCCTGCGGCAAACACCACCGCCCTACCCCTTCCATCCCCAGTGACGACTCTGCAGGGGCATCTCTGTGATGCTGGCTTTCAACTCTGAGCCCCAAGACTGCACACCTTCAGTGAGTTCTGGTCTTTGGAGACCTTTCAACTGGAAATCTCTAGAATATTCTGTGCCTGATGGAGTTGTAGCTTGGCAGACATCAATTACCTGCTTTTCCAATGGGGATGTAGGTTCTTGGAAGTTTAACAGCATTCAGAAGCATCTTGGAAATAGCACCAAGGTGATTATTTCGGTACAAATGGCTGCTGTGACCTGGGCGTCACCCAGGCAGGCTGGTTTAAGACATTCAGAGAGGAATCTGAGCCAGTCATGTCTGATACTTTTTCTAGGTTTAAGGGAAGGAACAAGAAATGCCAAGTTTTCCATGTACAATCTCGGTGGGTGGTTTGGAAGAACCGCCAGGCGCCTGGGGGATCGGTGTCACTCCTGACTTAGGAAGTGTGTCCTGAGACACGTGAGAACCTTGCACACAGTGTATGAAGAGTAAATTAAAATGTCTAAGCAGCTGGGAATCAAAGCCTTCCCAGAGGAAAGTGAGCAGGACAGACAGGCAGCATGAAAACCATAAGCCAAGGAAGGGCTGGGACCCATTTGGACAGCGGCTGTGGCCAAGTCCCCCTGGGTCACATGGAGGTTTTTGTACCTTTCTCCTTGGCTCTCTGGCTCCCCTGGGTCCCCAGCAAGCAGCCTTGGTACTCAGGGTCTCCGAGCCTGCTTGCCTCACTTAGAATGTGTGCCTCGCCTCCACCCCCGTCCTTCAGCCTGTGAGCAAGTCACTCACTATGGGAGCCTCCCTCCCACGCGGCAGGCCCTGGAGCGCTGCACCTGAGCGGAGGCGGAGATGCCAGGTGCCAAGACTGGGTGTGGTGGCATCAGCAGGCCTTGCCCCTGGGCTCTGACTCTGAACAGGCAGGAGAACACTCCTCAGTGGAACCGAGAGTGGGCAGTCTTTGCATGGGGGCTGGGGGGGGAGCGGAGGGGAGCCCAGACTGGGGGCAGTCAGCCAGTTGAGTGGAGAACAGGTGGACTTGGAGGAACCCCTTGAGCCATCAGGGCATATCCAAGGCCAGGATGGAAAGGTAGGATGGACTAGAACAGGGCAGAAATGGTAGAATGGGATCAACAGGGCAGCGTGGAGTAGAATGTCCCATGTGCTAGGGTACGGATGGTTCTGTGATGTATGTTGGAGGACCAGGTGATGACGTAACATGCAGCTCCAGCTGGAGGGGGTCTTGGTTACGGGAAATGGGCTGAGTGCTTGTAAAAACTGCCTGGGTTTGCAGTAACCAGCCCTTAACCCATCTTATGCAGCTCCACTTGTCGAAGGCAGAGTAATAGCCCACACTCAGAGCTCTGTGTGCATCCTCAATCAGCCTTTGGAACAAATTTACTGAAAAGGAGCTGCTGATTGATGCATTTTACAGATAAGGAAACTGAGGGGCAGATGCTAGTTAACTTGCCCTTGATCACATGAGCAGCAACAGGCACAGGCAGAATTCAAAATCAGGTTCGTCTGACATCAGAGCTAAGTGGTGACACAGGCTGTCCTTTCTCTGTGGCCTCGCATGTCCTGTAACAAGGGGTCACCCTCCTCTTGGGGTCAATAAGAGGCTTTCAGGGCTTAGAGGGTAAGAATGTGATTCCTTCTCAAAGATGCTTCAGATGACAAGAAACCTCCCCAAATGGGACCCTCAAAACCACTCCACAGCCCCCTCACACTCATACACATCTGAGGGACCACAAAGCTGCCACGGCCCTTGTCTAAGGAATAACCTAACTCTGCAGTAATTTGCTATGGAATTTTGGCATCAGCCTGTTTCCCCTCTTTTGAAAGCTGAGGGGAAAATTTTCTTCCCATCTCCAACCTATGGCACTTCTCGCTTGTTTTTGTAGGATATTGTCAGTAACGTTGCCAGGAGTGATGTCAAAATCCTACCTTCAATTCTTGGGTTTTATGAATCAAGTTGTTGAAATCATGGGGGAAAAGGCTCAAAGGAGGACTTCCTCCCCATTCAGACACTTTGGACGTTTCTAGTAGATTTCAGCAGACTTCCCATAGTGTCAATAAATAGGGCAGGCGAGTGATACTTGCGCACCAACTATTTCTTTTCAGTTAAATAGTTTAACATATACTTTACTGCAATTTCCACTCGGGAAACGTGTTGTAGACCAACTGTATTTTTGTCACCTCGGTCTTACCAGGACTTAAGTGGTGGTGGCATTTATATGGGGACCATGGTAAAGGAATCCATAGTCTTCATCTGGGGACAGTTGCTTCCTCTGCACTGGTTGGCCCCTTCTTATTGACAACGTCAAACAGAGAGGTTGGTGTTTGGAAGTTCTGTTAATCCTCAGGAGTCAGGTCTTGTCCACAGTGTGTGGTACAAACGGGATCTCCGAGAACATCTGGTGAATCAGCGGAGCCCCAGGCCTGGTGCAGATGACCAGGCTTCCTCTGATGAATGGGTGGGCCAAGTGTCTCTTCTCTGTGACACTGTAGAGGTGGTCACATGTCAGTCTACGTTTGTCAAAAACACATAGGATGTGCAACACAGAGTGAACCCTACCATAAACTGTGGCTCTTGGTTCAGTAATAATGCGTGAAGATGGCTCATCAGGTGTAACAAACGGACCACACCAATGCAAGATGCTAGTCACAGGGGAGATGTTGGGGGAAGGGGTTGAGGGTGTACCAGGGCTCTCTGGACTTTTCCCTCAGTTTTCTGTAATCCTAAACAACTAAAAAATGTTTTAAATAAGAACAAAAGCCTCCTCTTAGCCAGTACACAAATCTGCTGCAACAAAACTACAAACAAAGAGCAGGGGTTAGGGGTGGGGAGAGACAGAAAGAGAGAAGGAAGGAAAAAAAGATAAAAAAGGAGGCATTAAATGACAAAGGACCCAATTAGGAAGAACACATAACTTAAGAAATGGAAGAAGTTCAAATATAACTCGAGGGAAAGAAGAAATTCCCCGAGTGCTTCACACTATAGGACTTTGAAAATGCAAGTTAATAAATGATCATGGGATGTGGCTGCGATCTAGCCAAGAGAAACGTAAAGTAATGCCATATCCGCCACAGCAGGAGCGAGGTTAACTGAATGTACCAATATCGCGTCACAGCAGTAACTCGAGCACCCGCAGAATGCCGTGTGTCCCGGTCAGGGATTAACACCTAGGGGACAGCAGTCCCAGAATCTGGGCAGTATACTCAGGAGGAGCTGGCTGTGAAACCAACCCTCCTCCTACCACCTCCTCCAGAAGGGAGGGTGGGTGTGGGTTCTCCACTGCCCTTACCCTAACTGTCAGAAAGGTGAACATGTTTGTCCGGGGCTAGGAGCCACTGCTAGCACTTGGGACACATTAGAAAAAGGCGCCAGCTCCAGTTAGAATACACTGAAGAATAAGAAGATGCACATCTGGCTGGACCAGTCAGAGAAGGCACCACCTCTGAGCAGAGCCACCATACGGTGTCCTTCCCTCCTCACCCTGTCTGAGGCCACAGCTCGCCAGAGAGCAAGCTGGATGTTGCACCCCCCACCCCCAGCCAGTGCCTGGTGCAGGGCACAGCCTGCATCCCCATTCCTTCTTCTTCACCTGGAAGGACTCACCCGCTGGAGTGCCGATCCCCCTTTGATGCAAAAATGCACTGATGCCCTAGGAGTTTTTGTCCAGGAGACCCCAGTCCACCTAAGGAGGCACTCCTTCCTATTCAATATGGTAATGTACAATACATACATAAGTGCTGAGTCGCTTCAGTCATGTCTACCTCTTTGTGACCCTACGGACTGTAGTCCATCAGGCTCCTCTGTCCACAGGATTCTCCAGGCAAGAATACTAAAATGGGTTGCCTTATCCTCTTCCAAGGGATGTTCTGGAATGTGCATCTCTTATGTCTCCTGCATTTGCAGGCAAGTTCTTTACCACTAGTGACACATGGGAAGCACCAGTGCATGGGCTTCTAAAAATACTAATAAATATAGAGGTAAACTAATCAGATCAAATTTATTAGATTAATTACTTGTGTTAATTTACATGTATAAACAGAACAATGGGTTACACCTGAAGTCTTGAAATAAAATGTTAATATTTGCCATTTTAATCAGCTGGATATTCATTTGAAGCCAAATAGTTCATAGACCATCTTCTGCACATAAAATTACTGCTCTAACATTGGAAAGCACCCCATAAAACAATGGGCAAAATAGGGTTAGAGAAAACACATATAGAGGATTATGGAATTGTACGGTTTCAAAAATAAATTGAGCAAGGAAATAATGCCATTATATGATCAACCTGTAGATTACAAACAGCAAGAAACACAATAGTTAAGGTCAGAAATCAATGACCAATGTAAAAAGATATTTTCATATGATCGCAGTCAAGGTAAAGAAAAAAGACAAGTTGCTTACAACAAAGACAATGTAACACATAAAAGTTGATGTCCTTAAGAGAAAAGTCAGCCAAAGAAAAACTAACAGTGCTCAAAAATATTAATCATGAAAAGAATTTTCCTTAAATGCAGAGAGAAGGGAAACTCCAGATCACAGGACACATTTTCCAGAAAATTCATACCTAAATTATGATTCTGGTTGTTATTTAATTCTCCAGAAGAAAATTAGGAATTCTTCAGTTGTCTAAGTCAAGAATCTTCTAGGGAGTATCTGGCCAGAATCAGGCTTATCCACAGCAACATTCGAAGCCAAGAAACAGTGGAGCTAAGTTATAAAGGAAAGAGAATATGACCCAAAGATGTTACACCCAACCAAGATGCGTTCAAGTACAAACATCCCTAGCTTGAAAGGACTCAAGAAATACAGCACCCTGGAGTCCTTCCTAAAGAGCTACTTGCTGGTGTGACCGAGGCATAAATGGAGAAACTGAGGTATAAATGTTCAGTGCCAGAAGATAGTGAAGCAGCTTACAGGACTCTAAGCGGAATTAGGAGCCTTCCTTTTCAGTGTTTGAGAATGAAATTCAGCCAACCCAGAGATAAATCAAAAGAAACAGGAGATAGAATAGCCTCAGTGAAGGAACAGGGAGAAAGAAATCGTTCCAAAAGAGAGCTATGCTACAATGTGAAATAGAAATGTTCTAGAACTCTGGCTCACATCACAGGCTCAACTCATGGGTCTCGGCCCCTGAGGAGTGTAGGAATAAGGTTGGAATATGAGGCATGTCCCAGGTGGGGTAGCTTGGGTGGGGTTGCCTCGTATCCTGGGAGACCAAGGAGGTTTCTATCTCCACTGGGAGTGGGCGCAGCACGGCCTTGAAGGGGGAGGGTGTGTGGAGAGGCGAAGCAGGTAATCAAGCCCCAAAGACCCACCCCCCATCCTCACCCTGCCCCTGGTCTCCAGCAGCCTTGCCCAGGGGACCTGTAGGACACGCCTCTTCTGACAAGCCAGGCAGCAGGGAGTGAGCGGCTGGTTTCCTCTGCATGAGGGAAGCGACTATCCTGTGCTGGTCACCCCGCACACCACCATTTCAAATACCCTCACCTGTTTCTGAATTTTAAAGCAGTTACCCCTAGAGACCCTGATGCTGGGAAAGAGAGAGGGCAGGAGGAGAGGGGGATGATAGAGGATGAGATGGTTGGCTAGCATCACCGACTCAATGGACACGAGTTTGAGCAAACTCCAGAAGATAGTGAAGGACAGGGAAGCCTGGTATGTTGCAGTCCAAGGGGTTTGTAAACAGTCAGAGGCGAATGAGAGACTGAACAATAACAGCAACCCCTAGAGAAAAGCCAAAAGCCTGATTGGTCCATTTGCAAAGCAGTCGTTCACAAGAGGCACTGAGCTCCTGTCCGGCTGGCTGATTCACATGTGTCAGCAGGAACGCCCAGGAGGAGATGCTCAGGCTACCAGGAAACACCCCTGGGTCAGCAGGGTTTGCAGAGACCATGTTTGGAGGGACTGATACTCAGTGGGCCAAAAATGAGAAGGGATTCATTTCAAGCAATGGATATTCATTAAAAAAATTATAATTAGTCCCTGTATACACCTGGAAACAGCCAGAGGCCAGGAATGCACTAGCCTCACTGATGTGGGGCCCAGAGCAAAGACCAGAGAAAACAAGCATGCTAGGGCCAGGGCAGGGAAAAGCCATGAATGGAATAGAGTGGATGGCATTTGCCTTCTGACTCAGGCAAGATACTTCCCTGAAGGAAACTGGGGACCAAAGAGATGCTTGGAGCACAGCTGTTGCAAACAACTCATCAAGGCTGGTCCCCATGGCCCTTTAGAGACCACAGCATGCATGCTGCTTCTTGCCAGCCAGGAAGATGTTTAGAACACTGTGTTATCAGTGAGTAAGGAGTTAGAAGAGTTGCGTAGGAATGTGGACTCACAGCCTCTCTGCTGGCTGACCCTCAGGCCTCAGCCAGTCATGTAAGCTGTCACTGTCTTGGCTTCCTCATCTGTGAGAGGCTGGTCCACTCTTTCGACCCCTCACACACAGCAGGCATCACCTTGAGCCCTCAGCTTGTGTACTTCAGGGCCAGCAAGCCCAGTGGATTCCACTTCTTAGCATACGAGCATCTTTTCCATCCACGTGCCACACAGTCACCACTTTGCCTTTCTCCCTGAATTCAGCAAGTTCCCCAGGCACCTACCCCTTCTTCTAATCTATCATCCACACACCTTCCGGAGTGATTGTCCCAACACACAACCTTACTGTGCTTCTCCTCTGCTGAAGCCTCTCTGATGGCTGTTGGTGGCTTCCTGGTCAGAGTCACAGCCTCTTGACCAGATGAGAGCGGTGCCCACCTGTCTGGTCACATCCCCAGTGTTTCCCAGGTGAACAACCTTCCAGGTTCCCACAGAACGGTCATGTTTCAGTCGTGCATCCTGGGAAACTTCCAGTCCCTGGCAAACCAGGACAATGGGGTGGGTCTCGCTACCCGAACTCTTCTCTGCAGCCCTCTGCTCCCCCAAGCTCCCTCTGGGCCATACTCCTCATATTCTATGGGTTGAAAATGGTCTTCTTATCTTCTTCTATAAAATCCAGCCTACATCTCATCCTCCAGGGTGGTGGGTGGGCACCATCTCAAGGGTCCCTGCCAACCAGCAGCTCCGGAGACCCCTGTGACCTTGTCAGAAATGCACATCTGTTGGCCCCACCTCAGACCTACTGACCCAGAAGCTCTGGGGTGGTACTGGGTGCTCTGGGCTTTGGCAAGCCCTCCAGGGATGCTGTTGTACCTGGAGGGTGAGAATCAGTTTCCTAGAAACCTTCCTGAACAGGGACGACTCCTCAGCTGGCTCATCAGCCCCCAGCCATGTCCACATCACCATGAGTCTGGCAGTGTTTTTCCTGCTGGCACTCGAGTGCAGTTATTGGCTGACAATCCACCACCCTGTCCAGCAAGTTCTCTGAAGACAGCATTGGCACTTTCTGCTGCTCTCCAGGTAACATCGGTCTATCTTTATAAATCCTTGGCAGTTTTATTAACTCTTTTATTAACAGAACAGACGTATTAAGTTATATTTTGTTCCCCAGGTCAAACCATGTTACAGAGAACTGTGTGATCCCAGGGGAAAGGATGTGGGGAAATGACAAAGGAGCAGGTGTCCACATGTTGCCCAGAAGCATCTGTAAGAGTGAGTTTTGCCCTAATTCTCACTAAAAGCCACAGCTCTGGTTCCCCTCATTTTGTCATAATGATAGACATTCTTTTCCTGATCAAAGGATCATCACTACTTTTTATAATATGTTACCCTTGAGCTCTAAGTCTATGCACTGAAGTTTTAGACATTAAAAAAAACCCTCTGGGGATCTAAAATTTGATTTTGAATATTTTACAGCCTCTGAGCCCGCACTGCCTTTGTACACTTTTGGTCTCAATTAAAAACCCCCACCACATGCCTGCTATTAATAATGACAGCAATTTACTTCTGTTGAAATTGAAAGCCTTCAGTTCTCTTTGAAAAACCTAAATGCAATTCACATGGTTTACAGACATGTTTCAAAGCTTTCTTCTCTTTTATAGCTTTTTCCTTTGTGTTTTTTGAAATAGACTTAATCTTCAAAGTCTATGATTGCCATCGGGTGCCTGAAGACAGAGATCTGAGAGCACACACAGCTGCACACGCGTGTGAGTGCATTTACATGGATACCAGTATGTATATGCTGTGGTCAAATCGTTCTGCCTTCCAGGACAACTTGTTATTGTTCATGTAAATGTGATTTAACTGATTTTTTTTCCCTAGCATTTTTCCTTGACATTTTAAAAGTCAGTGAAACTATGGAAAAAAGAAAAAAAACTTTCAATGAAGAAACATAATTGTTTTCAGCAAGCCACATGTGACATTTCAAATGTCTGTTTTATACAACATTGTCTTGAAAGAGTAAGCATTTGGGAAGATTTCTTGAAGTAAATCATTAGAAGGAAACCTAAAACAAATCATTACAAATACACTAGAAGAGATGGCCTTTGGACCACATCAAATGCCCGAGTTTTCATAGTCCAGTTTCATATCCTGAACATTGAAAAAACAGATTCTGATTCAAAAAGATTATGCCCCTGCCCAAAAGAAGTGCACGTGTTGGCAAGCCCTGGTGTGGGTGGGAGGAGATGTCTGGAAGCAACTGGGGCGAGATGTCCCCAACACTCAGTGGGAAGCAGACCCTGTGCCAGAGTTTCTGGCAGAGTTGGTTTCTGAAGGACTCAGAAGAGTTAGGGTCAAAATTAAGCATAAAGTTTTTAAGTCAATAAGTAAGAAAATGCATTTTTAAATTATCTTCAAGCTATTAATGACAGTGTTTTGAGATTTTGCTTGGAATCTGTTTATGTGACCCATCTTCATTGATCAATTTTGTTGAAATAGCTTATCTGTGCCGTTTTGCTGAATAGACACACAAAAAAACCAAATACAATCATGCAGTTACCTACACTATAATTCATGCAGGAAATGTTCTATATTTACAGTGCATCAAATGAGCAATTTCACTTATTTATGTATTTTCTCATTACTGAAACAGTGATGGGTTCATTATAGATGATTGAATATTTTAGTAATTGTTCAGTAACACTGTAAATTACTGTGTTATCTTTCATTACACTCATTGCTTTTTAACTTAACTTTGTGCGTAGGAGTTGAACAGACCAGAAATTTCATGCCTCTCCAATTCAGCTATATCCAGTCACAATTGAAGAGTATATTGATATGGGTGGTGACTAATGAAAAACTTGCTGGAAGTGACAATATGTTGATGGATCAAAAGTGAGCAGGTAAATAGACCAAAGACACACATACTACTGTATCATTAGCTCACTGGAGTGGGCTGCCATTTCCTTCTCCAGGGGATCTTCCCCACCTAGGGATCAAACCTACGTCTCCTGAATTGACAGGTGAATTCTTTATCACTGAGCCACCTAAAAAGGCAAAACTTCCACTTTAGAACAATAAGAACCCTTAAAAAAAAAAAAAGCTACAATATTCTTTGGTAAACTATTTTGAAAATGTGTCCAAATTAGAAGTTGAAAAGGAATCGTTCAAGAGATACAGAAATTAAATGAAACAGGCTAGAATTCCTTTTGCTATATTTAATTGGTCAACAGTTTTTGCTTTATAATTTTCAACTGACCACTAGCAGCTCCATTTGATCCTTGCTTTTACAGGTAATGTTTTTTAAAAATGTAATAGTCAATATGTTTATGAAGAGGTCAACAGGTGACAGTATACACACTTTCTCAGGTTAATACTCTAACCTTTGTCCTTAACATTTTTTTTTCTTTTTTTTTTTTATTATTGTTTTTGCCATACATTGTCATGATATCACCATGGGTTTACATATGCTTCCCCTCCGGATCCCCCCCTCCCTCCTCCCTCCCCCCAGGGAAATCTCGCTGCACCAGTCCTGAGCATCAATCCTGGGCTGGCGATTGATTAGACACATGACAATTAACATGCTTCAATGCCCTTCTCCCATATCATCCCACCCTTACCCTCATCCACAAAGTCCACGAGTCTATTCTATACATCTGCGTTCCTTTTGTTGTCTCCCATGTTGGGTTCTCGTTACTGTCTATACACCGAGGAAACCAGAATTGAAAGAGCCACGTGTACCCCAATGTTCATCGCTGCATTGTTTACAATAGCTAAGACATGGAAACAACCTAGATGCCCATCAACTGATGAATGGATAAGAAAGCTGTGGTACATATACACAATGGAATATTACTCAGCATTAAAAAAAAAATTCATTTGAAGCAATTCTACTCAGATGGACGAAACTGGAGCCCATTATCCAGAGTGAAGTAAGCCAGAAGCAAAAACAACAATACAGTATATTAACACATATATATGGAATTTAGAAAGACAGTAACGAGAACCCAACATGTCCTTAACATTTTATCTTGAGACCAAATGAGCAGAGTTCAGTAATCCCCTTGAGGCTTTAAATTTAGCTTTATATGGTGTGAAGAAAAGCCTCTGACCAATGGAAAGAGGATTATCTTCCATTTTCCTTGCCTGAGGAAGGGTTCCAATTTCCTCTAACTTTATGAAACATCTAGAGCTGATGGCTCAACATTTTGATCACATACCCCTGAGTTTAAAAAAAAAATCACTCTACTATATTCTTAAAAAAATACACAAAGACTATGATTTCTAAAAGGGTAAAAAGATGATAAACTGAATAGACTCTTGAACACTATTAATGGCATTAAATGATATCTTTTTGCATCAAAGACTACGCTTCTTTGAAAATCTAACATAAGAATAAAGTAAGCAGAATGCCACTGTTTTCTTTCCATCCCCCACAGGCAGGGGGTGGACATGTGCCCTCTGAATGGCTTTCCCAACCATGTTTGTGTCCATCTGCCTGTCTCTGAACTCAGGTTTGAGAAGAGGCATCACCATGAGTTGGGATGTAAAACCCACAGGTGCCAGTTACACCTGAGACAGACTTTCCTCTCTGTGTCTTGGGCCCAGGGACGGGAGGGTGCCTGGCCTTGCTAGACCACCCTGGCCTTCAGCAGGAGTACCAGGGGCACAAGGGGTTTCATCTACCCTCCGCAGCCCCCAAGGTAGAGGCCCCAGGATGCTGGAGCCACGGGACTGAGACCACACACTCTGAGCTGACCTCCCAGTGACCAGACACCCAGCCCCTCTCAGGAGGAAGCCCCTGGGGATGAGGGTTTCCAGCCAGTTCTCTCGGGGCCTCTGTCCCCTACACTTGGGGATGTTTTCCATGTTCAGACTTATGTTCCCAGTGCATGTTTCTTCATCTAATCCTCAGCAAGTGGAGGCCACCCCAGGTAGATTGGCCAGAATATTCAGAGCCCGGCCACCTGCAGTCCTCAAACACTCCTGCTCCCCGGGCCCCACCAGGAGACACTCAGGCTGTTCCTGAGTGTCTGATCCACAGCTCCCAGCCAGTCCAGCCCGCAATGGGGCCACCTGATGAAGCACATCCTTTGTCACCTGCTTGAGGCTGGGCAATGCCACCATGGAGTTGGGACACAGAGGATCAAGACACCGGAAACTCACTCAGTACAGACGCCGACTTCAACCCTGCCTCCCTGCCCTGGGCTTGTTCAGCACATAGTTTGGTTTGGTTTCACAGAACCGTGTTGTCCAAGCTACTGACACCATCCACCCTTCATGAATTTCACAGGACAAGCTGGTTCTCCACGATATGGTTTCAATATTTTCCTTCTTTGTATGAATGTGTCAAAATGCTCCCGGGAGATTGTCAACCGGCTGGCAGTGTTCACTTGGCCCAGTTCTGGTTTGCTTTTTCTCCAGTTTATTCATTTCACCACGGGTATCCTGGGAATGTGGGAAGCAGGCACCCCCCACACCCCTGCAAACACACACACACACGGATACACACACACACACACACACACACACAGCATGATTGTTTAGCAGCTGCCTGAAAGATGGCTCCATTGTGTAGTAAGAATAATGTTATTTAATACAGCTATTTTTCTTTGTGTGTGTAATTTCAGGCTGGTTTCTAACTGTTTGGTATATTTTATGAGCTGTAAGTAAAACTACACCCCCCAAAAAGCAAATGAGCTAAAGCTGAACTATTTCATTTTTCCTTTGTAACAACTTCTGTCTCCACTTGAAATGAAATTAACTGAATAAGTTGAAGACCATGCATCTTCATATTATGAGAAGTTTTTCTGTGCTCAGTTGCTTCAGTCATGTCCAACTCTACGACCCCCACAGACTGTAGCCCACCAGTCTCCTCTGTCCATGGGGATCCTCCAGGCAAGAATACTGGAGTAGGTTGCCATTTCCTTCTCTAGATCTTCCCAATCCAAGGATAGAATCCAGGTTTCCTGCATGGGCAGACAGATTCTTTACCGTCTGAGCCAAAACAGTAAACTTCTCAGCAATGAAAGAAGGGATCTTAAGGCATCAATTAGACTCTGCCCTATTGGTTTGTTTATTTGAGCCAGGCACACTGCTTTTCATAACGAGCTCTAAATAAGTCTGTGATAGCTGACATTTATGTTCAAGTCCCAGGTGTAAAAATAGACTCCTCTGTTTTCCTTAGACAGTACTGAACTAGAACAATTTTCTTGAGTCTTGGGACAGTCATACCCTCATGTGGTGTGGTTGACTTGCCAGGTCCATCATGGCACAAAGTATCATTGCCAGATGACATCAGCATTTTCCCATGTCATGAAGCATCCTTGGACAACACAAAGGCTGTCAGTGTGCTCAATAATGGAATCATAGTCCAGCTCTTGAATGCATCAACTGCCCATCTATCATGGGAGGGCTTGTGGGTGAAGCCACTGATAACAGAGAAGAGGGACCAGGAGCCCCAGGTCCCTGGCTTGCTGATGACGGAGAAATTGCCACCAGAAAGTGGAAGATGTGGCGATCCGGGGCAAAGCGTGGAATAAAAAGCAGGCGGAGCTTTTGGTGACTGCCCTATCTGTCAAGTCTCTTCCCCAGGGGTGGTGACAGGCCAAGGGAAGTCATGGGCAGTGGGGTCCCAAAGTGTGGAGAGAAGAGGAGAAGCCACCAGCCCATGGACCTAGAGATCTGAGCCACGTTTTCCCTGTTCTTCCTCTGCTTTCACGTGGGAACGGGGAGGGTTTTGCAACCTGATTCACAGTTTGGATAATTCAGGTGCTGAATTTATGTTACATAAGGTGGAAAACAGAACAGAACTAGATAACACTGACGAGTCAGAACAGAACCTGAATACAACACTCCCAGTGGTGTTACCAAATTCTCCACCCCCAGCTAAACATCATAAATAAAACCACCAGAACGATCACATAAATCAAAGAGAAATCTGGCTTTGCAGAGTTCAAAATAAACACAGTGAAGCCAAGTCCTGCTGTCCCCTCACCCCCACCCCCACAGGGAGCTGGGGCCCCATCCACTCAAGCACACAGGCTCCCAGGTGCCCAGGCTCGGGTGGCTGCTCCAGATGGTGCTGGGGGAGCTATGCTTCCACCCTGCCCTGGAGATCTGCACCTCTTATTCACCTCTGGGCTCCTGTATAATAGAACATCTCGTATCCATGTATCGACTGGGGATCCATGAAGAGTTACTGACTTGGGCACTGGGCTAAAGCTGCTGAGAAATCTAGACAAAATCTGAGAAAACAAACTAACGACGCATATAGCTTTCTGAGGTGTATATGGTTAACTTATTTTCAGCTGAATTCTTATGCTTTTCGAATGATTGTGTGTGTTTAGAAAAGGATGCCCCCCTGCTGTCTTTGTAAGGAGAGAGGCAGCAAAGTCATTGAAATCTGTATACGAAAATAGAGAGATGCTAGTTTAGGGCATGATGTGATCTGACATGAATGAAATATACAACATCTATGTGCAGAGAGGCCCCACCTCAGAGTGCCGTGTGTCAGCCAGAGATATTAGCACAGACACAATAAACCTCTCCAGTGTCAGGTTCACGTATCCAAGTCAGGGCCTCCCTGGCTGTCCTCCGGCCTTCACAAAACCTCATGAGATCAAGAGGGACCACGCATCTGAAAGCCTTTTGAGGATTACAGCATGTTACACAAGTGTGGGGATTAAGCACGACTGTGGACTTGACACTATTGAACTTGATGGCCCAGAGCACTGTTTTGCTTTGGCTCAGCCTGCCCTGGAGAGCTGAACTTCAGGTTGCTGGAAGGTGTTGTGTGCAGCCAAGCCTGCATGGTTTGTCGCACTGACACGTACACCCAAAACTATGACAAGAAAGACCTGCGCTCTACAGTTGGAGGGTCACAGCCACGGGGTAGCCCTGCAGTGGCTATCTGGTCAAACCACCTGTTTCACTGATCGCGATGATCTGCTCTAAAAACTAGACTGTTTGGATATTTTACACATAAAACGAACAAAGCTAGTGGAGGTGATGGAATTCCAGGTGAGCTGTTTCGAATCCTAAAAGATGATGCTGCAAAAGTGCTGCATTCAATATGCCAGCCAATCTGGAAAACTCAGCAGTGGCCACAGGACTGGAAAAGGTCAGTTTTCATTCCAATCCCAAAGAAAGGCAATGCCAAAGAGTGCACTCATTCACAGGCTACAGTACAATTGCATTCATCTCATGCTAGCAGAGTAATGCTCAAAATTCTCCAAGCCAGGCTTCAAAAGTACGTGAACTGTGAACTTCTAGATGTTCAAGCTGGTTTCAAAAAAGGCAGAGGAACCAGAGATCAAATTGCCAACATCCGCTGGATCATTGAAAAAGCAAGAGAGTTCCAGAAAAAACATCTACTTTTGTTTTATTGACTATGGCAAAGCCTTTGACTGTGTGGATCACAATAAACTGTGGATAATTCTTAAAGAGATGGGATTGCTAGACCACCTGACCTGCCTCCTGAGAAATCTGTATGCAGGTCAAGAAGCAACAGTTAGAACTGGACATGGAACAACAGACTGGTTCCAAATCGGGAAAGGAGTACATCGAGGCTGTATATTGTCACCCTGCTTATTTAACTTTTATGCAGAGTACATCATGTGAAATGCCAGGCTGGATGAAGCACAAGCTGGAATCAAGATTGCCAGGAGAAATATCAATAACTTTAGATATGCAGATGATACCACCCTTATGGCAGAAAGTGAAGAGGAACTGAAGAGCCTCTTGATGAAAGTGAAAGAGGAGAGTGAAAAAGTTCGCTTAAAATTCCACACTCAGAAAACTAAGATCATGGCATCTGGTCCCATCACTTCATGGCAAACAGATGGGAAAGCAATGGAAACAGTGATAGACTTAATTTTCTTGGGTGCTCTAAAATCACTGCAGATGGTGACTGCAGCCATGAAATTAAAAGACGTTTGCTCCTTGGAAGAAAAGTTATGACCAACTTAGACAGCATATTAAAAAGCAAAGACATTACTTTGCCAACAAAGGTCCATCTAGTCAAAGCTATGGTTTTCCTAGTAGTCATGTATGGATGTGAGAGTTGGACTATAAAGAAAGCTGAGAGCTGAAGAATTGATGCTTTTGAACTGTAGTGTTGGAGAAGACTCTTGAGAGTCCCTTGGACTGCAAGGAGATCCAACCTATAAATCCTATAGGAAATCAGTCCTGAATATTCACTGGAAGGACTGATGATGAAGCTGAAACTCCGACACTTTGGCCACCAGACGGAAGAACTGACTCAGTGGAAAAGACTCTGATGCTGGGAAAGGTTGAAGGCAGCAAGAGAAGGGGACGACAGAGGATGAGATGGTTGGATGGCATCACCGACTCAATGGACATGAGTGTGAGTAGGCTCTGGAAGTTGGTGATGGACAGGGAAGCCTGGCATGCAGACTTTGGGTCACAAAGAATTGAGCATGACTGAGCGACTGAACTGACATAAAACAGTGAATTGCAGACCTAAGAACACAGATATCAACTGCAATAAATGTCCAGATAACCTGTCTAGCAGCCCCTTTGAGTTTGAATATCTCAGAACAACATGGAAATCATTTTTCTACTTCTGAGAGGTAAATGACATTTATTTATTTATTTTTTTATTGTACTGCCTTAGAGCTGAATGACTTCGCTGTTGACCCAGATGGTAAAGAATCTACCTGCAACACAGGAGACCTGGGTTCCATTCCTGGGTGGGGAAGATCTCTTGGAGAAGGGAATGGCTACCCACGCCAGTATTCTTGCCTGGTGACTCCCATGGACAGAGGAGCCTGGAGGGCTACAGTCCATGGGGTCGCAAAGAGTTAGACATACTGAGCAGCTAACACTTGAGAGCTGAAAACAGCACCTTCCTGGGAGTTAGAAAACCTACTGCTTCTACCCTCCAAAAGTTGTGTGATTTCTAGGCAAGCTATTGAATCTCTCTGGCCTTCATTTTCTCCTCTGTAAAAAGAGATTAGTAATAGCTAAAGTATTTAAATCAAAGATAAACAATATTGAATGTGATGTTACAATGATGTAACCAGATGGGAGAAGGCCATCCAGATGTCCGGTTGAAGTGAAACATAATTTGGTTTCATATAATCAAAATGTACCCAGTAAAATAAAGAAATGAAATTATTGCACAAGTTTAGTATATCCTTAATTATAATAGCAGTCATTTTATAGTTTATCCTTTCAACACAGTGTTTTTCAAACTTTTCCTCATTGTTGCCCCCTAGGAACTGTTTTAGACATTTCTTCCTAATTTCCCCTCTGCTTAAGTTGTAGGTAAGGTGGGTACACATTTCACCCTTTGGAGGGCCACAGATTATTGCAGTAGCTGCATCTTTTTCACACCCTCCCCCACCAAATGCAATCTGGGGTGGGGGGGTGCGGTGCAGTTGCACCAGGTGGTCCAGCGCCAGGGCTCAGTGTCAGTGGGTTATTTTTAGGGCACGCTTACAGAGTGCTGGACCATGTGCAAGCCCATAATCTTATTCCTCCCATCTCACAGCTGTGTTAAACAGCTTGCCCGAGGCCCCAGAGCTGAGGGATCTGAGTCTGGTGACTCTGGCCCACTAAGCAGAGTGCCATCTCGCCTCTCATGTGTCAAGCGTGTCTGAGCATTGCTACGGGCACACTAACAACCTAGGGTGTGCTGGAATTGACTACCAGAGCTTCTGTGTTCTCCTGCTTCTGTCGCCGTGTCCTGCGGTGGCCTAGGGTCGTGTCAGCCTCATAAAGACTCTTTCTTGATGCTCTGATCTTATCCAGCTTCATCAACCAGCACAACAAACGCCCATTATGGAAAGTCTTGCAAAGGAGCCAGGGGAGGAGATGTAACATAATACCCAATTTTCTTCCTTTCCTCAAAGAGCCAGATGATCAAGTGGAGCAGATAAAGCAATTCGCAGCAGCCAGCTCTACAGGAAAGCATGTTACAAGAGGATGTGAAAGTACAGACAGAAATGCTACTCAAGTCCTGTATTGCCTCCTGCCCCTGGGGGATCTCTATTTTCTTTCAGTGGGTAAGGCCTCAGTTTGTTAGCAGCTCCCCAAACAAATCTGTGACACAGGGTGAAGAGACAGTTAGACTGAATCAGCCTTATCCACATCTGCCCCTGTTTTCAGATGCATGCATGCCAAGTCGCTTCAGTCATTTTGGACTCTTTGCGACTCTATGGACTCTAGCCCACCAGGCTCCTCTGTCCATGGGATTCTCCAGGGAAGAATGCTGGAGTTGGTTGCCATTTCCTCCTCCAGGGGATCTTCTTGACCCAGGGATCGAACCTGCGTCCTCTTATGTCTCCTGCATTGGCAGGTGGGTTCTTTACGGCTAGTACCACCACTTGGCAATTGATTAACACATGCTGACAGATGAATGGGTGCGTGGATGAAGGAATGGTTGCTAACCTCACAAACATTTGAGTGTTTTCTCTGATGTAAACAGAGAAAACATTTTACTATGAATGTTAAATGGAAAGTAATCTTTAATTTATTAAGCTCAGAAGACTATGCTGTTCAGAGATGTATCTAAATGGCATGTTATTTTAAAAATAGAATTTGCTCTAATTAAAAGGTCTCAAAGATATAACCCAGAAGACCATCCATTTCTAAGGACTCTTTGGAATAATTTTATTAGCTCTGCCTCTGAGGGGGCTGTGTAGGATTTTTCAAGCTTATTGTCTTTACCAGTGAAGCTCTGCTGTGGGTGAAATACTGGAAACATTGGCTCAGGTGCTCAAATGGGTAGGGAGGTGACCCGGCTCTGTTTCTGTCCTCTGGGCTTTTATGTACTGAGGAATCACCATGATGTCATGGGCTTGGCATTGGCATCTAATAGCAAATTATGAGAGAAGTCTATTCCTGGTGACCTTGCCTGTCTGAGGATATGAGATGATGCTTTCAACTACATTCACAGTCGGACAGGTTCTGGAATTGATGCTTTAATTCCTCTGACTCTTCTTTTTAAAAAAATTATTTATTTGACTGCATCATATCTCAGTTGTGATACATGGGTTCTTCATTGCAGTGCAGGCTCTCTTAGTTGTGGTGCGCAGGCTTAGCTGCCCTCTGGCCTGTGGGATCTTAGCTCCAATGGAACGCTGGGGAAGTCCCCCTCTAATCCTTCTTAAAACTGTCATCTTCTTCAAGAACTGAAAGGCCTGAGATCTCTGAAATTCCAAATGATTTGCAGGATGGCATGCCTTTAGATCAATTTCACTGACATTAGGAAACCAAATTACAGCCAAGGCTTTAAAGGATTTTGGTCCTTGCATTTCCCAAGATAACGCAAGTGACACTGAGCTGCTCTGTGCTCCCTAAGACATGAGACACCTTCTGAGAAAATCCAGCCAAGGTGACCATCCAAGCTCTGTGCCCAGCAGAGTACATCCCTGAAAACCTGCTCATGATCCAGGGTTACTGAGGGAGAGTAAAGGACTGGTTTTCAAAGACTGAGCCAGCTACAGAGCCTGGGAGGATCTTCAGTGCTCGTGGGAAAAGACCTCTTGGTAAACACGTGAGTGGCCTTGTGAGTGGGTGACTGAACAGTCATGGGTTCCAAGCACGCCTATGAACCGGAGCAGCCACCTTGTGTTTCTTCTTCTCCATCAACATGACAAAAGTTAATTATGAGTAGCTCCAAATAGTCTAACATGCTTGCTTATTGATGCTGCTAAGGGCATCTTGTCCAGCTGTGCCTGCCTGGAACTCTCCCAACACCCCAGGACCTGCTCAAGACTTGGTCCTTACAAGTGACCCAGGGAAGTTCCTTGTGCTGGTTTCAGGGGGCCAGCTTCTGAGGTGCAGCCCATGTTCACCTCATTACCTGCCTGGAAATGCCTCCCTTCCAATTCTGTGACTCTAATCATCTGTTCACATGTAATCACTCTAAGACAAACTTAAACCATTTATTTGTTTGTCATTGTTCTCTTCTGGAAGTGAGTACACTAATATCAACCACAAAAAATAATATAGAAAATGAGCCCTATATGGAGAACACTTTATCTTTCTAGACCAGTGCAAGGCGGTGAGGGAATTTCTGGGAGCAGCAACTCTGGGTGGATGTTGAGGGTCGAGCATTTTAAGCGATGACATCACATGTGCAAAATAAACTGGCAAAACAGATTTGAAACTGGTGACATCATTCTGGCTCTGTTTCTACCACACCAGTAAAACCAGTTGGGAAGACAAAAATGGTATCAACTTGATGGTTAAGATGACACCAAATCATGGCTGACCTGTTGGTTTTCTTCTCCTTTTAAATGATGGGATCAAATAATCATTTATGGAAATTATCACCTAATTGTTCTGCTAACATACGACAAATGACCTTCACATTTCAATGACCAGTTGCTTGTACAAAAACACACCATCCCTAACACTCTCTCATGTCATTTGCTTGCTTCAAATATTTCCTGATAGACTAAAAGGCATCCAATGGCAAAAGGCATAGAGAAGCTAGACACCTCCCAGTATGTGTTGCTGGTGACAAGGCAAAGTCCTGTTTAAGCAGTCAAATATGCTGTTTATATCATTCCCAACTGCCCAACATTCATGAGGAAATCAAGTTTCTGCTTAAAACCTGATTAACCCATGGGCAACCTTCAAATCCCACAGGTCATAATTGGCTACCCAAACCTAGAAACAGACACAAACAAGGGATGGAGAAGAGTTGGTCCAGAGAGAGATGCTGCATAGCAAGTTCAACTCAGCTATGTTCCTGCTCCAAGGTTTTATGACACAACCATCCCTTCTTTCACGCAAAAGAGTCTTTAATCCTCCAGATTTGCAAACATAGGCACATAACCCTCCCCACATCCTCGTGAGGTAGGCAGGTGGTGCATGTTATGATCCCTCAAACTAAAGATGAAAGGTGATAGTGATGGTGATAAAAATTAAAGTACATCAAACAGTATCAGCACCAGCACATCAAAAGACCTGTGGCTTTCTCAGGGGGAAAAAAAAAATGGAACTGTCACACGTGCCCTCATCTGTTTTACCAAGTTTTACACAGATGCTAAGGTCCAGCTAGTGCTGGGAGTCTATAACACAACGAGTTGAATTATTGACGCTACTTTGTTCAAAACGGCAAAAAACTCATAGAAGTCACGCCTTCTGTTTTAAGTGTTTTATTTATGAAAAACACCAGGAGAGTCCAGAATGTCCTTCTGATTCCATGTGGTCCCTGCTTTTCCTCAGGCAGTGTGAGGTGACATTCAGCCTCCTTTACTGACAAACCTCCTGAGCGCCCCAAGCCTTGGAGGAGCTCAGAGGAGAGAACTCCAGGCCCACCTGAGTGAGTCCCCAAATCCACCAGCAAGGGAGCCGCCTTGACCAAAAGCAGCGCCTGGCTGTCCCCGCCTTTGGGTCTTCAAAGCCCAGGAAAAACTGAACAAACTCCCAAGACCCACAGACCTTAAATAGAACCAAGCTTTGGGCAGGGAGGGAGGGGAGATAAGGGAAGGAGACTGACAGGGAGTGTGCCTCTGAAAGTTTTTCCCCTGTCCCCACGAGTCCTCCTCTCCTGGAAGGAGACTAGAAGAGGAGTCTGCACCCCTCGCCGCGCCTGCTCGTGAACCCCCAGGGGGAGGCGCTCAGCATCCCCACCGGGGTGGGGGGAGCCTTTTCTCCCTTCTGCCACCTCTCCTCTCCGCTCCCTCAGTCGCACACACACCCCAAGCTTGGCCCGCGGACCTCTCTTCGAACCCACTAGAGACCCCGGCCTTGCAGCGCCCCACTCTTTGTCCCCACACTTGCACAAGTGGGGAATCCTCCCCGGTGAGAGGAGGGAAGACA
Source organism: Antilocapra americana (assembly GCA_007570785.1). Taxonomy (NCBI): domain Eukaryota; kingdom Metazoa; phylum Chordata; class Mammalia; order Artiodactyla; family Antilocapridae; genus Antilocapra; species Antilocapra americana. The sequence goes on from ML662445.1 coordinate 39,225,878, forward strand.
CCGGTCCAGAGCTGCCCGGAGTGGGGCGGGCAGGGAGGGCGAGGAATTTGTGTTTCCCCTTTCGGGAGTGGGGCCCGGGCCTAGAGCTATGAAACCCTCGCCGGAGAACCTGTCCTAGAGTGGGAGTCGAGGAGGAAGGAAGGGGGCGTGGGCCTGGGGGAGGAGAGGGAATGAAGTTTGAGAGGAGGGGCGCGATAGGGCTGCGGGATGAGAGAAAGAAGACGATGCGGGGAGAGTCGAAGGGACAGGGGAGCGGAAGGGAGCGAAGGGGTGGCGATGGGGAGGAGCAGGGCCGGCTGAACACAGTGCCCATCTAGTCCCCCCTTGAGGTCGGGAGGCTCCCCGCCCCCTCCAGGCCTCGCCCCATAGCCCCGCCCCATTCAGCCCCCGCCAATCGCCCCGCCTCGTCCAGGCACCGCCCCACACGGACCACGCCTATTTCCGCCCCGCCCTCGTCCGGGCCCCGCCCCTGGCCCTATCCAGGCCCGCCCAGGCCCCGCCCCGTTCCCGCTCCGTCCCCTCCAGGCCCCGCCTCGCCTCTTCCCGCGGCGGCGCCCTGGAAATATGAAGAGGCGCAGCGGCGGCAGCCAGTGCAGCTTGGAGTGGCGGCGGCGGCCGGGCGGGCGCGGGGCGGCCGGGCGCGCAGGGCCGGGCGCGGGGCGGGAGGCCGGGAGTGGAAGGGCCAGGCCGGGCATGGGGCACACGGCGGCCGCCTGAAGCGTGCCTGGCCCTGTCCCCGCGCCGCCGGGCCGCGCCGCCCGGGCTGCGGGCGGGTCCCGGGGAGCTGGGTCCCCGGACGGCGGGCGGTGCGGCGCGCGCGGGCGGTCCCGGAGGAGGCCCGGAGATGTCCTGTGTGCGCCGCCTCCTGCTCACATCCCTGTTCCTGGCCCTCCTGCTTCACGGTGAGTCCGGGGAGGGTGAGGGGGGAGACGGGAGCCGACGGTGGCCCCGCGGGGACTCCCCAGAACCGAGGTGACCCCACGGAGAGGCACAGTCCCCTCCTGGGCGCCCTGGAAGAGGCTCGCGATCCCGGGCGTCGGCCGCGCTCTCTCTGCAAGGGCGCGCTCTCACAGACTTTCAGTCCAGGTCCCACGACACTTGTATCCACTTTGCGGGACTTCGGACTACAGGCCGTCAAGAACCCGCAGGCTGTGCGCCCTTCACAGAGTGTCAGAGCGCAGGAGGCTCGCGCTGAGCTCCAGGCTTTGGGGGGACCGTGCAGAGGACTGTGATCATTTGAGGGGGGAAGCAGCGGCCCCGCAGAGAATGAGTGTCTCGAGGAGCTGGGGAGAGGTCTGTCCCAGGTGGACCGGTGGGTTCTCTGGAGGCACTTTCAGGGAGCGGAGTCCTCGCAGCAGCAGGACGTAATTAAAACTAGTCCCCTAAGTTCTCCGGGAAAAGCTTGATTGCTTCTCTCCTGCTCTCTTGGGTTTTGCTTCTGCTTCGCGTGTCACATGTTCTCAGCGTCCCCAGTAAACCCCCATCTAGAGAGCAGCAGGCTTTACAGGAGCTCCAGGAATTGCACTGAAGAAAGTAAGACAGCATTGCTCCGGGCTGGGAAGGCGGGCTTGTGGGGCTGGGTGGCAGCAAGCACGTGTGCTGATCCAGATGTCCTGGGCCAGCTTTCCCTACAGGTGAATGCCTAGCCTTTTAGTGGAGTGTCCACCAGGAGCAGAGCTCTCCTGCCACCACACCCATCATGACCTCTGCATGTCAGATCAGCAGGTCAGCACCCTCGAGGCCTCTAGGTTCCTGATCCAGCTTCAGAAGGTGGTCAGGCAGTGACCCCTCAGACCATCTAGGAGAGGGAGGGGCAACACCCTGGGAACCCTGAGCAGCTGTTTTCTCTGTTGTCCTGCTCAGGCAGGCGGTGTGGGCAGCATAGCTCCAAGGGCCCTGTGAACCAGTTGGGCTGGGCCAGACCAAGGTGTACCTAGAAGCCCAGGGTTCCCAGACTTTCAAAGTCAGGTTGGAAGACTCACAGTTCGAGGGCCAGAGAAAGAGAGAAGGTGTAATTACAGGGTTGCACTCCTCAGCCCATCTGCTTGGAATTACAGAGCAGTCTTCATCTTTGGCTGAAACATGAAACAAATCAGAGCCCACGGGCAGATCAAACAGCAGCTGCCACCCACACCAGAAACGAGAGGCAGAGAGAGGACGAAGAGAAGAGTGTCCCCTAGGAAACCTCTTATTGTAGTTGAAGGAAAATGGGCATATGGGCGAATGCCTTTAAAGTGAAAAAAGTACTTGAAATTGGTATGAACAGAATTTTTTTTTTTTTCCACACAAAGCCATTTGCCTTTTGGACTACAAAAGCCATCCTCAGAGACGCAGCCTAGGCCAACCCATCCTGAGTTTTTCCTCCTTGTTTTGAGGGGTGAAAGTTGTAACCACACTTCCTGCACCACAGTGCAAGCTGCGGTAGTACCAACGGGAAGGAGAGCCCGAGTGCAGCCTCAGTGTGGCTCGAATCTAGCCCCAGATCTCTGGACTCCAGCCCAAGTCAGCCTGAACTGCTTGGGGCTGGGGTTTACCCAGACCCACAGTGTGATGGGAGGGAGTCAGGAAGGGGGAGTAAGCCAGTGGGGCCAGCCCCTGTGCATGTGTGCATATGTGTGCATCTGTGCATGCGCATGTGTGTGCACGTGTGCGTACAGGCATACATATGATGAAAGGATATAAGATAAAGAAAACAAGGTTTGCCAAGTTTAAGGGGATGACAAGGATAATCCTACAAAAAGTCGTCCCATTTCTAAGTGAACCTCCTGTGGCAAAATCATGCACACAGATGTTGCCCACAGACCAGCTGCGCTCGTGGGGGCTCCAGCACCGAGGAGAAAGTCAGGGAGTGGTCCTTCTGGGTATAAATCTGTGATCTGAGAGAGGCTTGCTTGTTACGATGCCTTAGGGTAGTGTAGAGCACCAGGAAAGAATTGAGTATTCTCCCTTTCCCCTTTTTCTGACCTATTTTTACTTACTTGAAGTAGTTTTAACAAAATATGGGCATTAATCCATCTAACCCAAGGGAGTGGCTTGAGAGTGTGTCCTACTCTGTAGCTAGGGGTCTTGCAAGTATTTAAAGATTCTGTAGTAACAGATGAAGCTTGATCATTTATCTTAAGAGAAGTCATCAATCTGAAGGAAATTGCCTGCACTCTTTTAGAATGGCTTAATGATTTTTCTCCTGATACTGGAAAAGATCCTGATACTGGGAAATATTGAGGGCAAGAGAAGAAGGGGGTGGCAGACGATGAGATGGTTAGATAGCATCACTGACTCAATGGATATGAGTTTGAGCAAACTCTGGGAGATAGTGGAGGACAGGGAAGCCTGGTGTGCTGCAGTCTATAGGGTCGCAAAGAGCCGGACATGACTGAGTGACTAAACAGCAAAAACAACCTTAGGATGCCATTTGTTTATTTATTAATATGGTAGCAATTAGTAGATTAAAACATATTTTCTATAGTGATGCATGTACTTGGGACCAACGTTAATTAATTTAGTTCCTGACATCATTTATAGATTATTTGTTCCACCAAGAAGTCTCATTAATAAAATTAGAGTACACAAGATCTTCAGGAAGATTCCAGGTGAAGACGCTGGAGAAACTATTGTGTTTGTCATCTGATCTTTGTTCACTTTGGGGGTTACTTTTATTTCAACTCAGGCAAGTCATTTAATCACCCCTAGATCCTACTTTTATTTATTTTAGCTGTTTTTTAAAACTGTAAATGTGGTGAGAGACCCAAGTTCAAAATGTGACAATGTGAAAGCATGCGTGTCAGTTTTACTTTCCTCTCCTGAACCTTCTGAGAACAATTGCATTTCTTAGTCCAAATAAAGCCAGTTGAATGTCGTGAAGGTCTGCAGCTGAGGGATGTCCCTTGTTGCTGTTTTCTTTGCTTCAATGAAAAGTCACAAAAGTCATCCAGCTCCAGAACACAGATTAACCCGAGGCGTTTCAGAATAAGTGGTGCTGTCATGTGCCCTGAGTGCTGATTCTCTCTGCTGATGGAAACGAAATGTTTGGAATAAAGTTTTGGAGCCGATGGTGGGGAGATGGTCTTCTCTTCAACACAGTTTACTTTGTAGCATTCAGTGACTTTTCTGAAATGGGAAGACACTTTTGAGCTATTCTCTTTCACTCTAGTGTAGTCTCTTAAAAGTTGAAAAAAAAAAAAACAGTGTGGATTACCAACAGATTGCTTAACCAACAGAATGCAAGGCAACATTGCAATAGAGTAAAATAGAATCTTTGAAATATGATTTTTTCTGAAGGTAGTTCTTGTGGCCAAAAAAACATTGCCTTTCCTGTACCTTTTCCCCCTTAGTCATAAAATACAATCTTGAAAAGAAATAGGACTCAGCTGCTTATAGCAGGGAGCAAGGATCATAGGCAGATGGTAAATATTCTTTTGTGGAAGAAACTGACTGGCCTCAAGCATGTGGCTGAGCTGACTTGTAGCTGTGTTCCTTCTTTTTCCCCCTAAGTGAGTAAAGAGCTCAATACCAGTGGGAGACAGGGCTATGCAAATGCACATCATTAAGGGACAGACTGATGATAGCCTGACAGAATCGACTGAAGGGAAGCGTGAAACATTTAGGACTAGAAATGTGAAAAGGTACGCTGGTGATAGTGAGCATCTGCTGGAAGCTTACGTGGCAGGCATGTCTTGTAGGAGCCTCTGCAAGGGGTGGAAGTGATCCTGGGGAAACGCTTGGGAGAAAGTCTGCCACCATCCCAGGAGGGGCACCTGCTGTGTCCTGACGTTGTATGCTCAGGCTGTTTGGTTCCTCTCACTTTGGGAATAAAATTATTTTGGAAAGTTGTGTAATCGGAGGAACCTAGGTTAGAGAAAGGATGTGAAGTCACCCTGCAGTGACTGAGGGTCTCCTGTTCTCCAAGGGTTTTCTAGCCTCCTTCCTTCAGCCATTCAGTCACCAGGTCTGTCTACCAGGGCCTCCTGGTGCCTGTGTCCCTGCCAGCTGGGGACAAGGCTGGGAGGAGGGGCAGCCCCTTCCTGAAGATTCCTGAGAACACCTGGGGAAGGGGAGAGCTTACGGAGAGCCCAGAGCCGGGAGGTTGGCACACTGCCCTGACTGCAGTGTTTCTCCCTTCTGGGAGTCCCACACTCCACACACTCACACACCATGCACATAGACACACAATGTACACACACACCATAACACATATTCTCACACCATAACATACACACACACAGCACGTACACACATCATACACATACACACACCACATATACACACACCATATACACACACACCATACACATACACACACACATCATAACGCATATACACATATCACATACACACTCACATGCCATGCATATAGACACACACACCATGAACACACCATGCACATATACATAGCATGTATACATACACCATACACCACACACACACATACCATACATACACCATGTACACACACATCACATACACCATACACATATATACACGTGCCACAGACACATTCACACACATACCATCCATACACCACATATACACCGTGCACATATACACACACTATACACAGATACCACACACACCATACACATACACACAGGTACCACACACACACCATGTACACACCACGTACACACATACCTGAAGACACCACTTGCGCACACACACCATGAACACATACAACACACACACACAACACACATCATGCATACATCAGACACATACATACATCACATATGCACACCTCATGCATACAACATACAGACAGACACACACCATACACACAGTCACATACACCTCACACACACACAAACATACACACCTGACTGTGAAGAGCAGGCTGTCTTGGCAGCCATCAGCTCCAGGCCCAGCGGGCAGAACTACCATCTGTGGTTCAACCCCAGCGTCTGGTCCGGACACCGAGGTCTTAGAAGAAAACGACTTAGAGAATTACCTCGTTTTCATCTGAAGTTAAATGAAAGCCGGAATTTGAAATCTTGACTTTACTGTGTTTCTCATAAAGGGAAAATGCTTTCAGATAAGAAAGTTTAAAGATTGGCAAAAGCAATGCTCTCAGCTTTGATCTCCAGAGACGTGGAAATATGAGTGTAGGTGCCCGTCTGGAGTGAACTCCAGCTTTTGTTCCAAAGCATGGCAGCCGTGTGGGCGGTGGAGCAGCCTGCCGACCTCTCGGCCCACTCACTGTCTCGAAGTCTCTCTCCACGGATTTGTCTGTATCACCAGCTCCACCCAAAGAGGCATCCTTGCTCTTGTGTGGGAGGGACGCAGGTCACATTGCATGCAGGACACAAAGGTGCACAGTGAGCGGGGACGGGTCTTTCAGAGACCCGCCGCCCTCTGAAACTTCCTTTATGCATGTCTTGATGTTATACTTACTTAGCTGTTTTGATATTATTTTTTTAAGCATTAAGGCACCTTTGCAGTGACTATCCAGGTCAGAGGTAAGTTCAGTCCCAAGTGTCCAAGTGTGCCTGGAAGTGTTTCCTTCCCAACTGATTTCTCACTTTATTGTTTGGACGGTGGTTTGGAGTGTTGGGTCCTCAGTCTAGGTGGGCAGGTGAGAAGCTGCAGAGTATATTGAGAGGACTCAGATTTTTTAATGTTACTGAGAACTTGGGGACGTGGCCACACACCAGATTTCTCCCCTGTGTTTCCCTTCACGTGTCAGTGATGGGGCCAGCCTCGTATAATACAACCTTGCACCCAGTAGCTCGTATAATACAACCTTGCACCCAGTAGGCCTACAGCCACCTGCTGAGGGGTGAAGGTTGGCTCTGAGTAATTACTCTGTCCCCCACCCCCACCCGCCCTTCACCTTCCTTCTGATCCTGTCAGTGGCCTGGCTCACTCTTCAAGAACAGAATGGGTTTAGGGATCAACTTGGGTGATGGAGAAATACTGCATTTGTCCTTGTTGAAGCCAGTGTTCAGGGATGCTTACTGTGAGCAGAGCCTGGCGACTTGGAGGATGTAAACAGTCACCTGGCCCCATGGGCCTTGAACTTAGGGCACAAATCCCTGGGTAAATGGTTAATCCTGTGTCTTCTCTCATTTGGGGAAATCTGGTCTTTTATTTGCTATCTCTGGAAGTTTTCACTGTCTAAACAGTAGACTGTCGATCATGGTAGAAGTAAAGGTCATTTAGGATTTCTGTTGTGATTGATTTTGCCAGTGGGAATGAGTCGCTCTTGCACACACACATGCAGGAACACACATGCACGCACACACCCATGCATGTGAACACACCCTCCAGAGCCCCAGGAACTCATGTAGTTCACTGTAAGAGGTCATCTATGAAGTTGTCCCCTGAGCCTTCAGGAATTAGTTTGTTTTCAGCAAGAGAACAGTCTCCTTCCAGGGTCCATGTTTTCCTCCCTCCTGTACTTGAAAGAAGCAGCCCCATTGTTGTAACCATTTGATCTGGGTCCAGGCCAGAGACCTCAGATGTCAGAGACTGTTCTGTAGTGAAGTCACATTGATAGCCATTTCATCAGAGCACCACTGGCTGGGCCGGCTGGGTGTGGCTGTACCAGGGCCTGGCTCTTCCTAGGACCCTTGACCTTGAAGACTGGTTTTCCTCTGTTCCTTTCTGTTCATGTGCCTGATATTTGAGAAATGAGATAGTATGTGAGTCAAGTGAATCTTCAAGTGTTTTGCAGATGGTAGTCACCGTTCCCATTCCTCTAATTTTTAATTTGTACTGGGGCACAAAAGCACCTGTTTGATGACTTGGCCAGAGTCACCTTGAAGCCTAGAAACAGCCCCTTTCTACCTGCACTGGTGCTGTTTAACCTTTGAGATGGTCTTTTCCTTGTAGTCATTTGCAATAAAACTTAACGAATGAGACTCAGTGAGCTAGTCTTCTCAACTGACCAAAACATTGAGACTCCTTAGTTCACCAAAACCTTGATGTTATTTGTATGTGCACTCATACATGTGTGTTTCCTCATCATATGAGAAACAGAGGGGGACCTTCTCGTGGCCTAAATGAGACTGTCACCTGCTCACCCATGACCGCTGCATCCACAGGCACTGCTGTTCCTAACAGTGACCTCACCATGCACAGCCTTAAGAACCTGAAAGACTGTTGTGTCAACTGCACTCAGTGTTCAATGGCAGAATTGTCAACAACCAAATATAGCGATGGCGCTTCCCAGGTGATGCTAGTGGTAAAGAACCCACCTGCCAATACAGGAGACTTAAGAGACTTGGGTTCAGATCCTGCGTTGGGAAGATCCCCTGGAGGAGGGAATGGCAACCCACTCCCAGTATTCTTGTCCGGGAAATCCCATGGACATGGGAGCCTGGCGAGCTACAGTCCATAAGGTTGCAAATAGTTGGACATGGCTGAAGCGACTTAGCACAGCACCACACACAGCACAGCAAATATGGTGATTAGCCAATGCACTTCTGATTATACTGATAATCTAATCAAGTGGAAGGTTTTAAAGTTATTATGTATGATAAGACATTTACTATTATAAATAATAAGTACACTCAGGCAGGAACTATTATCACAGTTGCCACTTTGGAGTTGGATATTGATTTAGGCTGTTGAAGACAGGTGAAAGTGGCCCTTAAGTGTTTTGCAAGAATTTGTTTCCAGACTTAGTGCTGCGTTAGTAATACTCCTTCTTTCCTCTCTCAGTCTTCCCCCAACCGTTTCCTTTTTAAATACCTTCTTGATGAGACCTCCCCCTACCACATGCCAGAGATGGTCTGTGCCTCTCCAGAACCACAGAGAAGATTTACTGCTTGTTGAAAGCAATTCCCTTCTCTCATCTTTCTCACATATTCAGGCAAAAACAATACACTGAGCCATGGCAGAAGCTTCATAATTGATCCTCCTGCTGCTCATCCTTCCAAAAAAGGGAAAAGCAGTTTTTCCCAAATGGAATCCTTGGCCTGTTTTAGTTTGCTTAAAACCTTTGCGTTCCTCTTTCCTGTTTCAGCCCACTCTGTGCTCAAGATGACATACACAGGGCTCTGTCCTTGGCCACCCCGGGGTCTCTCCTCCATGAGGCCTCTCCATCCTTCATCCTTGTGTTGGGCATGGGGTGTAAACTGCCTGGACCATGTCCACTGTCTTCAGGACACAGCGGCCCCTCCAGGAACCCCTCAAGGCTGAACTCAGAGCCTGCTCCCCCTCATGAGCCCCTCCATAAGCCCTGGGGTCTGGTTTCTCCCCCAACTGTAGGATGTGCCTACAGAGTGAATGCCTGGCCCTCTGGAGCCTTTCTGATGGTGTGAATGAGTGAGTTGCTAGTTTCAGTCCCAGATTTGGAGCTGACACAGTCCTGGCAATGTGAGAAAACAGGGCCCTGAGTTGGCTAGAAGTCTAAGACTGGTCTTAGAGGGTACCCCATGGCTGATCCTGGGAAGGGTGTCCTGGGGTATAAGGAGTGGTGGTGGGGTACACATGGCCTCCCCTACAGCTGAACTAGGTGCCTCACTTGGCCTTTTCACTCCCAGCTGTTGATTGAATATTAGATGGAGCCTGGCTCTGACGCTAAAGGATCTACCTGCAATGCAGGAGACCTGGGTTTGATCCCTGTGTTGGGAAGAAGCCCTGGAGAAGGAAATGGCTACTCAGTCCTGTATTCTTTTTTTTATTAATTGAAGGATAATTGCTTTACAGAATTTTGTTGTTTTCTGTCAAACTGCAACATGAATCAGCCATAGGTATAGATATATCCCTTCCCTCTTGAACCTCTCTCCCATCTCCTGCCCCATCCTGCTCCTCTAGGTTGATACAGAGCCCCTGTTTGAGTTTCCTGAGACATACAGCAAATTCCCATTGGCTATCTATTTTACAAGTGGTAATGTAAGTTTCCATGTTAGTCTCTTCATACATCTCACCCTCTCCACCCCTCTCCCCATAAGTCTGTTCTCTATGTCTGTTTCTTCATTATGACACTCCAGTATTCTTGCCTGGAGAATCTCAGGGACAGAGGAACCTGGCAGGCTACAGTCCATGGGGTCACAGAGTTGGACACAATCAACTAACACTTTTCACTTTCACATAGGGCAGGCATCCACGACTCATACCAGGAGAACTGGGTGAGTGTTGGCAACCCCCGTCCAGAGCTGACCCTTAGAGACAGCTTCTCCTGCCTGCTCCCACTTGACCCCTTAGTTTTGCTCCCTAAGAACCATCAAGGTGATGGGTACTTTGAAGGAAAAAGATAAAAAGAGAATAAATTCCAATCCCATTTCTCACCCTAAAGATTCATCCCCACCTGGTGAGTAGCCCTGTGTCCCAGGGAGGGGTTGTCTATCGAGTCCTCAATCTTGCTGGCCTCCTGGGCAACACCTCCCTTGACCCCTGATGTGGCTCATTGTCCAACAGGAGCAGCAGCAAGATGGAGATTTGTCTCTAGAAGCCCTCTGCCTGCTCTCTAATGATGTGCAACTGGTAGTTTGGGGATTTTATTTTTTTCTTTCCTGGTTAAAAAGTTGCCTGTGGGCTCCCTCCCTGGGTGGCCCCTGCCTCTTGTACAACCACACAGGTCTCGAGCACCATGCCCTCTTCCCCTGCCCCCGAACCTACCTCCTCCCAGGCCCAGCCACCATCCACACTGGTCCTTGGATGTCCAGCCCAGTGAGACCTTGAGAGTCTCCATGTCAGAAAAACTCAGCTTCATTCTTCTTCGTGTTTCCAGCCCCTATGCTGCACAGAGTAGACAAGCAGAGCTTGTCACCGGCCTTGGGCCCCCACCCTCCTTTTCGTCTGGGTCACCAGTGAGTCAGCTGCCGGGAGCCCAGACCTCTGGGCACTCTGTCTGTACAGAGCAGAGTGCACCAGGCTCAGAGGGACTCTCACCATTGTGGTAGCTGTTCTGTTAGTTAGGAAGGGCTTTCTCAGGGCCTCCAAGAGCCTGATCATCATTTAAAATAAAACCATGCATGCATGCTAAGTTGTTTCAGCCTTGTCCGACTCTTGGCAACCCCGTGGACTGTAGCCCACCAGAATCCTTGGGATTCTCCAGGCAAGAACACTGGAGTGGGTTACCATGCCCTCCTTCAGGGAATCTTCCTGACCTAGGGATCGAAGCCATGTTTCCTGCAGCTCCTGAATCGCAGGTAGATTCTTTACCACTGAGCCACTGGGGAAGCCCTAAAATAATAGCAATTAACATCTAATAAGAACTGTGAACCATGTGCTAAAGGAAATGCTCTTGATGAGTCCTGAGACTGACTCGAGGACCCCGCAGTGCTGTCACCTCCTCTTTACAGGGGAGCACACGGGAGCGGTGGGGGCCGAGTGATGGGTTTGTGGTCATGGTGCCGTCGTGTATTTCTTCGGCTGTAGGACTGATATCTTTTCATAAACAAGGTCTTTACAGTGGGTATGCATCTTCCGGTCGTGGGTGGTAGTTGTGTTGGGGACGTTAGAATTCACTTGTAAATTCCACTCAGCGCCGAGAACAAAACCAGGGTGGAAATCGGGCAGACCAGTGAGAGAGCCAGGGATGTCCTGTGACATCAGTGGGTCGAGTGTTTATCTCAGAGTGAGGGTGGGAAGTAACTGCCCTTACATGTTTCCTCACTGAGAAACAATCAGTTATGTGGGAAGGAAGACGCTCACAAAAAGATGAGGCTGTGTTTGAGCTTTGTTGTCGAGATCCTTGCAGAGCAGAGCTGTTACTGGTCTGAGTGAAGCGTTGCAGCTGAAGGCTGGATCTCTCTGCAGAGATGAAGCAGTCAGAGGCCTTGCTTTGAGGATGTCTGGGCACTGCTGCTAAGGCCTGTGTCATAGTTTAAATGCAAGTGCTTTTTGTCACTGGTAATAAAATAATGAGGCATCTTAGCAATCACTGAAGTCTTGGGTTTGATGAAATCCGTTAAGTGGCTGATCCAGTTTCAAACCCAAGCAGCCCAGCTCTGGAATTTCACCCATATCCACTCCCTTTCAGCTTTCCTTAGCTTTACGGGAACACATTTGCAGGGTATAAAGGGGTTTATATAAATCAGTTTTAGAACAGAGCTTGGCTTGGTTGATCTGAGAGCATGGCATCTTGACTGAATGCTGAATGTCACATTTAAAAGAGAATCTTCCCCTGTTCCCAGAGTCTGGTGACTTGAAAACTTGAATTAAAGTCTATTTTTTTTAGCCACACACAATTTACTCAACAGATGGCAAGTTATACTGTATAATTTCTTGGTTTCATTCCCACCAGGGGACTCAGGAAGTGCTTCCTATTGTCAGGATGATGATCACAGCTCTTGGAGTTGGTGGAGGCACCCCTCTCCAGCCTCAAGTTCAAAGCCAACTGAGAGAGGTCCAAACAGGTGCCAGACAAATGGGGACTGAAACCCTGGAATTGGGGTAGATATCTCACCAGACGACACAGGGCGGGTGGAAGTCCATGTAGGATTACTAACAGGTCACCCCTGACTTTTCCAGACTTTCCTCCTTCCCAGAGCCACAGCCTACCTACTGAAGGGGCCTCACTGTGGGGCTGGCCGAGGGGCTGATAAACGTGCATGTGTTTTGAAAACAGGCTGGCTTTGCAAAGAGAAATAACCAGGTTAGCAGGCTTGTGTCCTGCCTGGTTCCTTCTCCTCTCTGGGGAGGGTCAGGAATGGAGCAGCCAGGGCTATTGCTACAGCAGAAGGGCCTTCACTGGGATGGAGTTCAAGGCCATGGGGAAGGGGGTCTTCACTTAACAGCCCTAAGCATTGATGTCTACACCCCACCCCCTGATGCAGATTTCTGAGTTTTAACGTCACCACATTCCTGGGTGGCACTACTGGTAAAGAACCCCGCTGCTGATGCAGGAGACATGAGAGACATGGGTTCAATCCCTGGTTTGGGAAGATCCCCTGGAGGAGGGCATGGCAACCCACTCCAGTATTCTTGCCTGGAGAATCTCATGGACAAAGGAGCCTGGTGGGCTATGGTCCATGGGGTTCTACAGAGTTGTACACAACTGAGCACACACATACACACACTCTAGCTCAGGTGTGACTCACGTGGTTTGGTCAAACAGAGTTGGTAGTGACACAGCATTTAACATTTATTGTTAAACGATTACCACAATCAGTTTTGTTGACACCCATCTTTTATTGTTGTATGTTTGTCTAATAGTGGGTTTTATGTTGTTGTTGTTTTGCTAACACATTGCTGAATACCTAGTGGGTCCACATTAAAGACCCATCAGATCATGAGTTACTTCAGGAGTGACTCAGAAGGAACATCAGGCTTTCAGGAAGATAGCTCCATCTGTTTTTGTTGCCTTTTCCTGAACACGCGGTGGTAGTACTTTTGTATGCACATTTTGGCCAACCTGGTCCACATGTACTAAAGAGATCTTAGGTCCCCTCTACCCTGGAAAACATTTACAAGTGTTCAGTCTTCTTGCAGTCACTCTTATTTAAACCCTGTAATGTATGTTTGTCACCAACTTTGAGTGGCAGCTTTGGAAGATCGCTGGGGGAAATGTCACCCCTGCCCCCTTGGAGGGCGAGTGGAGGACTGGTACCACCTTTAGAGGGTGTCCACTTGGAGACTGATGACCCCGAGATGCACGAGGTAGTGCAGGCAGAAGGGAGTCCCCAGGGCAGGGTGTCTCCTGAGCTCCATGGGCCTCTCCCACCATCTCCTTTCACCCTCTTGCTGAGGCCACTGCCGTCTGTGTCACTGGCCTGTCCACCTTCCGGACCTCCCTTCCTGCCATCCTTCCAGCCTGTCTCTAGCCTGAGTGGCCCTGAAGCATGGGCTTCTCTCCCCTGAAGCCCTGCACAGCTGCTCCCAGAGGCATGGCCTTGTTGACTGCTTCAGGAAACTGGGTTTGGGCTCTGGCTTTGCTAGGGACTTGCCAAGTGACCTCATGGAAGTCACTTTCATTGTCTCCCCAAATCCCATATTCTCAGCTGGGCAAGGATCTCCTGAGACCCTTTCCTACTGAGGCATGTGAATTCCAGGAGAGCAGGAACAGCCATAGACCTGGCATTTCCCACCTTGGGGAAGTTCCTCTGCCAGCCTCACGTCTCTTGGGCTCCACTGACACCTGCTTAGTGTTTCTGTTTCAGGGCTGGGAGAGGGCTCTGCTCTCCTACATCCGGACAGCAGGACCCATCCTAGGTCCTTGGAGAAAAGTGCCTGGCGGGCCTTCAAGGAATCCCAGTGTCATCACATGCTCAAACACCTCCACAATGGAGCCAGGATCACCGTGCAGATGCCACCTGCCATCGAGGGCCACTGGGTGTCCACTGGGTAAGCGGCCAGGGTGCAAGGGCCCGGCGAGTGCACTTCTTAGGGTTTCTCAGGTGCACAGAGACTTTCTAGAACCGACAATGATCCTGGGGTTGTCTGAGTTCTCACTCAGAGCCAAGCAACTCTTGGAAGCCTGGGTTGATGAAGAAACAGAGCTTGGTCCTGCAGAAATCTTAGCCTGGGCAGTGGGGATACGGTGCCGCTGTGAAGCCACCTGGGAGTGAAAGCGTCCTTGTTTACTAAACCTGAGGACCACTCAGGTATGAAAAGAAACCATTAGCAAGTGAAATTAGCAAGGAGTCTGTGTTTCACCAACCCTGAAACATGACGTGCAAGCTTCTGATGGTCTAAATAGTCTATCCATATTCTGGTAAGTTGATATCCAGCTTCAGAGTCTGAGAGTACGTTAAAAGGGACCCACACTGCCTGGACCAGCCAGGGCACAGCTCTTGGCTTCTTTTCCAGGCTGTGGAGCTGAGACTTATCCCGGTTTGAGCTCTGGCTTATCTTCCATTAGAGCTTTTAAAAATAGCCCAGAGGCAGACCTGTAGTCTTTGCCTTGTCCATTAAATTGTTGCAAATTCACACAGCTAATTAGGCTAAGGAATAGTGAGATCTGACCCCTTCTGTGCAGACCCTCCCTAGGTGCATAAGGGAGGGTTCGCAGGTATCCGGAGAAGAGAGGAAAAAGAGGAAGACCCAGAGGTTTTTTGGTTTAGGTTTTTCCCTAAAAATGGGGTTTCTCAGAATAACCTCCTCATCAGTATTGGCAAAGACAGTCTTAACGCAGTGTAGTTTAAATAATTTATCATTTTGTTCAACAAATATTTCTGGAGTACACAAATGTTTACTCCACCTGAGCATGGTTCTAGATTTTGTGTGTGTAGCAGAGAATCAAACAGACATGTCTTCAAGAATTTCACAAATAAACACACAAAGAAGTGTTACAAAGAGGGAAAAAAACAACAGGTGTTCCAGGAGAATCTCAGGGCCCCTATTTTAGGATGGGGTGGGGTGGGAAGAACTACCAAGATGAGGACACTTGAGCTGAGATGTCCTTGGCTGTGCAGGACCGGGAAGAGCTCTTGCTGTGGGGTGAGCAGAGGCTGGAGAAGCACCACTGTAACCCTTGTGCCTGGGGTGGGTGTGGGACAGCCCCCAGGAGGCCAAGGAGGAGGCTAAGTCAGCTCCCAGGAACCCTGCAGGCAAGTCTCTGTGAGTTTGGCTTTTAATGTAAGAGAACTGGGGACATCATTGAAGAGATTTCAGCAAGGGCCCTGCTAACAGCTGGATGCAATGTAACTGAAGGATGCTGTGGCTCAAGGGGATGGTGGAAAGAGTGATTGGGGATAGTAGGGTTCTCAGACTCCTTAATCAATAGAAATCAATCAGAGGCCGGACAAGAAATTCAGGCCAGGCTTTACTGGGGCCCCCTGCTGCAGCAGATGGGAGCAAAAAGAAGTAATAGGTTGCCTTGCTCCCCCAGGTGGCTCAGTGGTAAAGCATCCGCCAGCCAGGACACTCAGGTTTGATCCCTCAGTTGGGAAGATCCCCTGGAGGAGGAAATGGCAACCCACCCCAGTATTCTTGCCTGGGACTTCCCACGGACAGAGGAGCCTGGCAGCCTACACCCCATAGGGTCGCAAGAGTCAGACATGACTTAGCGACTAAACAAGGATAACAACAACCCCCCAAGGGAAGGGCAAACTTGTTCCTTACATGGATGAGGGTAGGGGTGTGCCCAGGGGTCAGCAGGTGGGATGGCTTAGGTGGTCTGCCCACCCCTTAAGTGGTGTTGAGTGCAAGGGGGCACACACAGTCCCCTGCTTTTGCTCCTGGCTCTTCAGAACGCAGTGGGGCTTTTGGTCTTTCCGTATCTTGTTGTCCATAGGTTGCCCAACCGCCCATGCACACGGTTATTTTTAGTCTCATAGTTTCTGTGTTTCCATTGCTGGAGGAGAGGTGTGTCCAGGTGCAGGCACTGCAGCCAAGGGTCCTGGGTCCCAGCCCGTTTCAACTTGGGGACGAACAATTAAAAAGCTGAAGACTAGTTCCAGCTGGAGATGGCCAAGGGCTGGGTGAGGGGAGTCAGAGTCGGGGGACTGATGGAGAAGCGAGTGGGTGCGAGCTCAGAACTGGATCAGCAGATTCTCAAGTGAGATGAGATGTGAGAAGTCAGTGATGCTCTTGTCTAAACCATGGCAGCAGACATGAATCACTGCTTACACGGAAGGACTCCACTCTCCCTGGGGGATGAGGGGGAATATGGATTTCCTCTCCCTCCTCTGTCACAGAGACAGATGCTCAGAAGACCACTGGGCGCCGTATGTCCACTCAGCATCTGCTGGAAGGTGAAGATCTCTCCCCAGCGAATGGTACCCACTTCCAGTAATGCTCAGTCGTGTCTGACTCTTTGAGACCCATAGACTATAGCCCCCAGTCCATGGGATTTCCCAGGCAAGAATACTGGAGCGGGTTGCCATTTCCTCCTCCTCTTCCTGACCCAGGGATCAAACCTACATCTCCTGTGTCTCCTGCATTGCAGGTGGATTCTTTACCACTAAGCCATCAGGGAAGCCCTAATGCCCATCCACCAGTTTGTAAACTAACAGTAATTTTGAGAACCACTGGCCTTTGGGATGTCAGCTTCACAGCTTGATTTAGCCACACATGGCTCAAACCAGATTTACCATACCTACTAAGTTTTTATATAAATAATAGATGCAAGCAGGTTAAAGGCCGAGACTGGTGAGAGGAAAGTCCTAGTGTCACCAAGACTAGGATCTGGCTAAAGGTGATGAGTAGTCAGATTCTCTGGCCAACCCACTGACCCCTGCTGTGAGGTGTGCGGGTCGGACCCCTGTGATGACCTCCCCCCCTTACTGTGCTCACAGCATCCCCCTATTTTTCTGTAGCTGTGAGGTGTGGGGTCAGGGACCTGTGATGACGCCCCTCCTGTGGCTCCGGGTTCACTGGGTCTCTCCCCTGCTTTCCCGCAGATGTGAGGTGCGGTCCGGCCCCGAGTTCATCACCAGGTCTTACCGATTCTACCACAACAACACGTTCAAGGCCTACCAGTTCTACTACGGCGGCAACCGCTGCACCAGCCCCACCTACACGTTGGTGGTCCGCGGCAAGATCCGGCTGCGCCAGGCCTCCTGGATCATCCGCGGCGGCACCGAGGCCGACTACCAGCTGCACCGGGTGCAGGTCGTGTGCCACTCAGAAGCGGTGGCCGAGCAGCTGGGGCAGCTAGTCAACCGCACGTGCCCCGGCTTTGTGCCTGCCGGGGGCGCCTGGGTACAGGACATGCCCTACGACCTGTGGCGGGAGGAGGGTGGGCGCGAGTGCACCCGGGCCGTGAACTTCGCCATGCACGAGCTGCAGCTGGTGCGCGTGGAGAAGCAGCACCTGCCACACAGCCTGGACCGCCTGGTGGAGGAGCTCTTCCTTGGCGACGTGCACACCGACACCGCCCAGAGGATGTTCTACCGGCCGTCCAGTTATCAGCCGCCACTGCAGAATGCCAAGGTACGGTGCAGGCCAGCTATGGTGGGGTGGGGGTGGGGGGCTGAGTCATGGAGGGGCTGGGGGTCCGGCTACCAGCTGCCCCTGAAGAACGCCAAGGAACTCTGACACCCACTGCGCCTGAGATGTTGGGGGTGGGGGGCTATGTCACAGAGGGACTGCTGAGGGTGATGGGACGTGAGGGCTGCAGGTTGGGGGACACAGAGCCTGGGTCAGAACACCTGGGGGCTCACCTCCAGCTCTGTGATGGGGCCTGGTTTTTCCCATCTGATGAGGGTGATGGTCCTGGGTTGGCAGCTTAGGAGGGCCTTAGTGGTCATCCTTGAAAATTTCTAAGGCCTCTTTCTGGCCTGACACTTGGGGAACCTCTCTGAGTCTGAGAGGAAAGCTTGTAGGAAATGGAGAGGAGTTATGATCTTAGCACCTGGAAAGACAGAGGGATGGGGGCTGTATACTCTTAGAGCCTCCTGCTCTGTCTCCATGACAACCCTGTGAGGCCTGGAAGACCACCCTCATAGCAGAAGAGCGAGCAGCTTAGGTGTGAGGGGTGGTCTCCTGCCCAGGGTCACTGGTTAGTGACTTTCAGGTCAGAGCTTGAACCCATATCTTTCCTGAGACCCCACCCTCTTCCCGTTGGACTGAGTGAGACCTAAGTCACTGTGACACTGGGGAGGATGGGGTGGAGACAATGAAAACCTTGAATGCTGACCCCCTAATTATACTTGGATTCACCAGGCATTTCTTTCCCATGGGCTTGGACTCCATGTCTGCAGTAACAGGATGGTTTCCACTGCAGAATCTAGGGAGGCAGGCAGGGGGCCTGGGTGGCAGGGGGAGGCAGAGAACCACCCCCCCATCATCAGACCAGCTTTTCTGGAATCCTCTCTAGAACATCAGCTCTCCAATCACAGGGTTTGTCTGACTTTTGCTTGGTGGTTTATTTGTTGGTTTTTGAATTTTTTTTTAATTTATTTTTAATTGGAGGAAAATTAGACTTCCTTGGTGGCTCAGTTGGTAAAGAATCCAGCTGCAATGCAGGAGACCTAGGTTTGATCCCTGGATTGGGAAGATCCCCTGGAGAAGGGAACGGCTACCCACTTCACTACTCTGGTCTGGAGAATTCCATGGACTGTATAGTCCATGGGGTTGCAAAGAGTTGGACACGACTGAGTAACTTTCATTTTCTTACTTTACCGTGTTGTGTTGGTTTCTCATCCAGTTTGTTCTCTATCCTCTGAGGGCGCTTATGCCTGATGAAGGTACTGCATGGTATTGCCTCCCACCAGACCGCGGTTGTCTTCTTTCTGTGACTGCGAGCTTGTGCCATGAAAGTTGGGAAAGTCACCTTTGTGGGGCATCTGCGAGGAGGCTGGCCTGGAGATGCTGCTTCCTCTGGGTGTGTGTCTCGGGGACAACCCCTCCTCGGGCTCCGAGCAGACCCAGGTCAGGTCCACGTGCTGTGCCCTGCAAGTTCCTGGGCTACCTGGAGCAAAGATGGGACAGGGTCATGGGGGAGAGGGTGGCCCTCCTGCCTCCAGGACCCCAGACACCCTCGCAGGGAGAGGGCAAGCAGGAGCTCTGCCTGCTCCTCGGCTGATGGAGGGGCCCCAGGCCCGGCTCCTGGGAAGTGGAGGGACCTCGCGGGACCCCTGTGGGTGGCTGCCACATCCAGACTCTGTGGCTCCTCTCCAGATTCCTGGTGTTGTGACACCGTGGGAAGGGGGTTTGCAGACATACACTTGGTGTCCTCTGAGGCCAGTCGAGCTAACATTCATGTTGTCCCTGGGAGTGAATGTGTCACTGGCGAGGATGGCATGCAGCTTGTCTGTAAACCCCACAGGAGCCAGAGTCCTGACCCAGCCTGGCTGAGCCTATGAGTGGATCGCCTGGGAGCAGAGCCTTTATTCCTGCTCATGGTCCAGTGAGGATGCTATAGAGCAGGATGGTCAGGGGCCAGGAAGGAGAGGGCGGCCAAACAGAGGCCCCCTTCCTGGGAGAGGCCGCAAGTAGCCTGGACCTGACCTGGGGCTGTATGTGCACGTCATGGGGTCCAGGCCCTGCTTCCTCATCGAGGATGCCCACGTGGGCTCTTTGATCTCCTATGCTCTTCTTACACCTAGAGAAGCAGGGAACGCCTGCACCCAACTCTCTTCCTCTCTGTCTCTGCCGCTCCTCAATGCTCTGCAGCTCTTAGAACAAAGTGAAAGGGTAAACCCTTGCTCTTGAGCTTGGGACTCTACACAGGCACCCCAAGTCCTATGCCCACTGGGCTGACTTCCCTCACCAAGCCCCGCCGTCTCTTGGGAGAGCCAGGCTCATACCCCAGCTCCTGGAGCACACATATCTCAGAAGTGAGTCGTGACACTTCAGCGTGGGGATGGAGGGTGGAAGCTGTAAGGCTGACCGTCTTAGGATTTTCATAAAAATGTTCAGGCTTTGTTCTGAAAACGTTGGACAGACTGCAGAGTATGTGGACCTTGGAGATGGAGCCAGTCCCAGGGTCCAGGCCTCCCGGGGTCACCAGCTGCAGGCTTGACAGTGTTTTTCTGACCTCTGGAACTAAATCTTTCCTGTAAAAGAAGCAGAACTGATTGGGTTGACATGCAGAGCACCGTCAGGCATGCATGGGAGAGGCCGCTCACCCGGCCTGCACTGAAGAACCCTTGGGGCAGGTGGCTCCTGGAAGGGAGGGTGGCCGAGGAGGGCCGCCCAGCGATGACAAGGCTGTAAGATGGCTCCTGCTGTTTTCTCTTCCCTCCTCTGCGGGCACTGTTTCCCCAGATGCTTAAGAAGTAAACTCTTTAAACCCCAGGCCACAATCCCTCGCCTCGTTCAAGAAACGCTAAGGGTGGAGAGAACCTTGGACCACGGACATTTCCCAGGACACATTGTCGAGTTTTGTTGTTTGTTTCAAAGGAAGGTATTGAACAGTGTGAGGAGTGTGATACAGTGTGTAAAACTAGCAACAGAAGAAGGTAGGCTGACCAGGGGCCTGGTGTTTCTGCGATGTCAGAACGAGGAGGAGGCGACAGCATAGCCAGGGAGAATGTTTGTCACCAGGAACGTTTCTGTACCTTTGTGCCATGATCTTACGCTATCCAAACTCATTACCACACTCAAAACAAAGTCTAAAAAGGCAGGACTCTGAGGCTCAGAGGAGCACAGTGGCCACAGATGAAGTGGTAGTCAGGCTGGGCGGACACAGGCAGGTGTCCAGGGCCTGGGCTGTGCTCTCTGCGGAGGCCGGCCCAGCCCCATGGCTCGGGGAGCTGAAAAGGCCCCTTCTTCTTCTGTTGTCCCTGGCGTGTGTGTCTGGGCCTGCCGCAAGCGAGCGGTCAGGAAGTGTTGCGATCCCTCTCCCAGAGCGAGTCAATGGGCTTGGCCTCCGGGGCCTCTCCGGAGCCCTAGGTGCTGCCTGCCCACCAGCTCCCGTGGCCCATCCTCCCGCTGCCCAGGAAAGGAGGGGCTGGGGGCGCTTCCGGACAGACCACAGGCCCAGCCGCCCCCTCCTCTGAACCCTTCACCTCCCCTAATCGCCAGTCCTTAGAGACCTGGCTGAAAATTAGCTTAAATGCTAAATTGAGTTTAAAACCACTCGTTTCAGCCCCTCTGGAAACAGGACACCGTATAAAAATAGAAAATTTAAATCAGCTTGTTTTTCTTAGCTTTATACAACTTTGCTGTGAGGTTCAGAGCCCTTGGCAAATATGCGATGTTTGAAGAGACTCAGGTGAGCCTCCTGGGAGGATTCTTCTGGATGAAGTTGGCTACTTTTCATTAAAAAGAAAAACAGGACCCCCTAAAGTAACCCTGAAAGAAGAGGCTTGGGCTGAGTCGAGTTCAGCTTCAGGGCACGTTCCCCTCTGCCTGGATTCCTGTGCCGTGGAGGGTTAGCCAGGCGCCTTCTTTCCTCGGCAGAATCAAAAGTGATTAGAGCAAAGATTGCTGGGGTCGCTGGAAACACCAGGGCCTCAGGATCAGGCTTGCAAGCAAACGGAATTGGGCTTTTTCCAAAACCCTAGGCCGGTAAGGCCACAGCATCGTAAATCAGAGAGGTGTCTGCAAACCAGACCACTCTCCCCAGCCATGTGCCTGAGGTATTTGGCCTGGAATGTGATGGCGGGGCTGCCCGGCAAGGAAGAAGCCCAGCAGCGTGTTTTGGGGCTGCCTGAGCCCTGGGAGGAAGCAGGGGTTCCCATGTGCTTTTTGTCCTGCATTCTCTGCAGACCTCTGGGCTTGAACAGCCATTTGTCTGGAGGGAGCTTGTCTTTCCAAGGCTCTTCAGGGCATGTGAGAAATACAGGATTACGGTGACATCTGTGGTATCCCAGGGACCTTGGACTATGTGGCCGTGGACGGCAGGTGTTCCGCCCAGCTCCGGGAGGCGGGTCTGCAGCAGGAAGAGTCTCCTTAGGCCTGTGGTTGGCATGACTCTCAGTGGGGCGGTGAGTGGGTGTCACAGGTACACTGGTAGAAGGATCCACAAGCTCATGGAAGAATCCGAGTCCCTGTTCTTTTCTTCCAGTGCAGGGAAAAGAGAGGGGTTTGTGGAGGTGATGAGAGTTGGAAGAGGTGGTCGAGGATGGGGCATTCAAGGAGTCAAGACTGAGACAGTGTCAGAAGCCAGCTTACCTTCAGGATGCTGCTGTAAAGAACCGTGACCCTGCCCCTGGGGCTGGGTGCTGCCTAGCAGTGACGGGATCAGATGATGGGCTCTGGACTCCAGAGGGCTGGCTCTGGTGGACACCACAGGGCCAAGAAATGCGTTCTCACACAGCAGCCATGCTGCACAGCTGCTGGCCTCCGCTGTGTCTGCAGAAACGTGTTTTCTATTTTTTTTTTTTCTTGATTCCTGAGTGCAAGATTGCTTTATTCAGGGATTCAGCAGACCAGGAAGTTGTTGTCAGGGACAATGCCAGGAGGCTGGGAGGACGGCGTGAGCTCCTGGGTGCAGGAAGTCAACTGTTGGGAAGTCCGGGGTGAGTCCTGGCATTCGGGGTGTTGGCCAAGCTGCGGGGAGAGGATGGGGCAGGGGTCAGACATGGGGTCCACTGCCTTCATGGCAAACTCAACTGTGAAGATGAGTCACCTTCAGCTCTTTAAATCCTCTAGGACACAACCAAGTAAACGTTAATTCAGAGTTCCTTCTGAAACCTCCCCTACAGTCATCTGTATTGAGGAGCCAGCCATCTTCTCAAGGATCTTTCAATCCGGCTGTTGGGTCTGGGTGCAGTGTGTCTGCAACAGCAAGCTGGAGGCAGGATTCTCTCTCGTATGATTTACAGGAAAGGTCTTTGGGAGTTCACGGCTCAGATTCTAAACCTCCTAGAAAATCAGTTTTTAGGAAATGCAGTGTTGTTCCCCAGGGGACACACCCAATGCCCCATCCTATCTTCAGGATGAAGTGTTCCCTCAACTCTGCTCCGGAAGCGTCCGGCAGCCACACACAAGACCAAGGAGCAGCCGAGCCTCTCTTGCCCTCTCCCATTGTCCTTCCAGCTGGACCCCTTCATGGTGCCTGCATCACAGCTACGGGGTTGCCGGGCAGCATCTTTGTGCAGCTGAGTCCTCTTCCCTCAGCGCCCGCGTCGACTCCTGGATGGCGGTAACCAGGCTGAGTGGAGTCTGAGCGCTGCCCCAGCCTGGCCAGACAGACTGCCAGCCTTCAGGGGTGGGGAGTGAGGCCTAAGGCTACAGTTACAGACACCCAACCCATTTCTTGCTGCAGGTCATTCCTCATGTTGAAACGCTCTTCCCCTTTAGTCATCGTGAAAGCCTGCTATTTAAGAAAAGCATCTTGGGAACTTCCCTGATAGTCCATTGGTTAAGAATCCACCTGGCAATGCAGGGGACACATGTTTGATCTGTGGTTGGGGAACTAAGATCCTATATGCCACAGAGCAGCTAAGCCCGCCTGCCGAAACTAGAGAGTCCTGTGCTGCAAGGAAGGATCCCGAGTGCTGTGACTAAGACCCGACCCAGCCAAATAAAGAAAAGCATCTGGGAAAAGAGAAACTTCACACCTGGGGCAGTATCTCAGCCTTAATTTCTGCTTCCCCATGGTTGTTCCTATAGGTCTTTTGAGTTTTATTCAAGCCAAAGTGAAAGTGAAAGTCTCTCAGTCATATCCTACTATTTGCAATCCCATAGACTTCCTACCAGGCTTCTCTTGTCCATGAAATTCTCAGGCAAGAATACTGGAGTAGGTTGCCATTCCCTTCTCCAGGTGATCTTCCCAAACCAGGGATCGAACCTGGGTCTCCTGCATTGCAGGCAGATTCTTTACCATCTAAGCCACCAGGGAAGCCCAATATTCAAGCCAAGGATAAGGGTAATTAAGAGCACAAATCAGAATTTTTTTTAATCCTGTCCACAAGACAGAAGGTGTTCCCTTTATCCAACCATGACTAAAACTCCCCTTGTTGACAGTGTCCATCGAGAGGCCAGAAATCCCACACTCATTTGCGACATTTAGTTTCTTAATACCAACTGAAAGAGTTGTTTAAAATAGTGACTAGTCAACTCAACAACAACAACAATAAAAGGAGCCCAATTTTAAAATAAGTAAGGGGAGTTCCCTGGTAGTCCAGTGGTTAGGATTTCAGGCTTTCACTGCCAGGGCCCGGGTTCAGTCCGTGGTTGGGGAGCTGAGATTCCACAAGCCATGTGGCACAGCCACAGAGGATGTACAAATAGCCCATAAGCGTGTGAAAGATGCTCAGCATGTCTAATCCTTAGGGGAATGCAGATCAGAACTGCAGTGTGTTACCACCTTCACACCTATTAGGATGGCTGTTACCAAGAAAGGAGAAAATAGCAGTTGGTGAGGATATAGAGAAACGGGGACCTTTGTGAGGATGTACAGTGTGCGGCTTCTGTGGAAAACAGTGTGGCAGCTCCCCAAAACATTAAACACAGAATTGTTGTTCAGTCACTCAGTCGTGTCTGACTCTACTACCCCACGACTGTAGCCCACCAGACTCCTCTGTCCATGGGATTCTAAAGGCAAGGATATTGGGGTGGGTTGCAATGGCCTCCTCCAGAGAATCTTCCCAACCCAGGGATCAAACCCATGCCTCTTGCATTGGTAGGCAGATTCTTTACCACTGAGCCACCAGGGAAGTCCAAAGACAGAATTACAATCCAGCAATTCCATGGATTGACCCCAAAGAATTGAAAGCAAGGTCTGAGGTATATTGGACAGCCATGTTCACAGCAGAATCGCTCACGGAAGCGAACAAGTGAATGTGGTGCGGATGTCCACTGGCAGGTGATGGCTGAACCAAACGTGCACGCACACAGTGGGGTACCACTCAGCCTTAGGCAGGAGATCCTGACACAGGCTGGCGTGTCGATGAACCTGGAGGACATTGTGTTAAATAAGCCAGTTACTAGAAGGACTGTATGATCCCACTTATAGGAGGGACCTCAAGTTGTCATATTCTTAGAGACAGACAGTAGGATGCTGGTTGTCAGGGGCTCGAATGTGGGGGGCCAGAGTTTCAGTTTGGGAAGATGAAGAAGCTCTGGAGATGGCTGGTTGTGATGACTGGACCACTATGTGAATGCACTTTGATGGCAAGTTTTATGTTATGTATATTTTACCACTACAGGGGCTTCCCAGGTGGCATGAGTGGTAAAGAACCTGCCTGCCAGTGAAGGAGATGTAAGAGACATGGGTTTAATCCCTGAGTTTGGGAGATCCCCTGGAGGAGGGCATGGCAACCCACTCCAGTATTCTTGCCTGGAGAATCCCATGGACAGAGGAGCCTGGCGGGTTACAATCCATAGGATCTCACAGAGTCAGACATGACTGAAGCGACTTAGGATGCATGAAGTCAAGTAACTAGTTTACAAATTTGGCAAGATCAATACCCAAGGGCCAGCTTCCTCCCACTCCCTCCCAGATGATGGATGACGAGCTTCTCCAAAACTATCCAGCCTGCCTTTCTCCATTGCCAACCAGAAATGGTTCAGTCAGGAACCTCACTCACATGAAGGGACCAGAGTTCAGCCAGGTCCTCATCTCAGAGTTTAGGACCCCTACCCTGTCATTCTGAAAGAAAAACACCAGACACCACCATGCTGGGCATGGACCAGCCTGGGCCCCACAGCAGTGCTCCCTGGCCTGAGCTGGTTCCTTTTCTGAAGAGCAGTTGATCCCTGGTGTCATCGAAGCAGCTCTTATAAGAACTAAGACCCCTTGTTCCTGCCCCACCCGCCCAGTCTAAGAATTCTGGGCACTTCCTGAATGATATTGGTGTTTAAGGAAACAAACAGATCTTTTCAGGGATTGAGCCTCGTGTCTTCCTAGAATGGCCAGAAATGAAGTGGTCACAAGTGATGTTTTTAAATTCCCAGATGGCAAACCGAATGGTGGAAGCAGGAGCAAGCAAGTGGAGGCTGGGTCAGCCTGTTGGGACCTGTAGTGCACGTAGGCTGAGTAGGATCTGGCTGGCAGGCAGGAGTGGGGGATCAGTCAGCAGGCTGCCAGCTGGCGAGCTCCCAGGGGAGTAGCCAAGTGGTTGCCCCTTGCGTGTGTTTTGGAAGCAGCCTGGTGTGTGCTCTCAGAGGGTTCTCTTTCTTTACAGGGTGTCTCCTGCACCACTAGGCATGGTTGCTAACAGGTACCAGCGTCAGAACGTTTGTGAAATCTTAGAGACTTGAGTCTGAGTACCGGGCTGGTTTCACTCAGATATGTGGACTGGGGTGGGGGAGCAGGGACAGCAGGTATAGTTTGATCAAGGTGCTGCTCACAATAGCACTTACTAACCATTAAGGGGCTAACTTCCTGGATGCGGGAGCTCATATACTGTTACAGGCATTATATTAGCTTTCTATCCCAGACTTTGAGTATCAGAACCCCCTTCTGGGGCAAAAAAAATTTGAAGCTTTCTCTTCCTAGTAATTTACAGAAAAATACATCATGGCAAAATTGCTGAATTCAATGATGCTTTCTTTCAATTAAATTTGTCTTTTTCATCCTATCATGCATTTGAAAGATCGTAGCACATATAGCAGGAGAGGTGCTATTTGTTTGGTCTTCCTACCAAGTGTCATGCACACAGACAGCACCAGCTTGCCGAAATTTCTCTATGCAGCAATTCTCAGAGTGCAGAGTGGGGCCTGCCTTAATCTGTGCTCAATTCCTACAGCATTTATGCAAGTATAACAGTGCTCATTTTATGCATGGGGATATTGACATGGAGAGATCGGTAACTTTCCCACAGTCCCCAGCTCCAGTTGCTGGCTCATGGATCTCCTGCCATGGCTGGAATCATCATTTTTGGGGCAAATAAGCCCTCGTGGGCTGTACGTGTCCTTCTAGTCTGTATCCTCGTGGTGGCTTGCAGACAGCCCCCTGTTGACCACGGGCTGTAGGTCACTTTCTTGTGTAGCTCAGAGATCTGGGCAAGAAACCATAGGTGCACAAACACCTGGGGCCTGGGACAGAGAAGCATCTGCACTGCCTATTGGATCTCCTCCTCAAGCCCCAAACAAACCTCTCCTGAAAACAATTCCTGGCTCCAGTGACGAGTTCCAAGGACTGTCAGTGGGTGTCACGCTGTCCCGGAAGGAGAGTGTGGAGGGGGCGACTGGAATGCCCTGGTCCCCTTCTGTGCCTTCCTGCCCCCGGGGGCAGCCCCTTTCAGAGTCAGTGCGAAGGATGAAAAGGCCTGGAGGTTGGATTTCTGCCCAGAGAACAAGTGCCTGCCTGCCGAGTGACCACCTGTCAGTCCTGCCCGCAGGCTCGGAGCTGCGCCTGGTGGGCCCCAGGCAGGGGCGGGGCCAGGGTCGCCCTCCTGCCACAGAGCGGTCACGTGGGCGTGGGCTTCTAGCGTGGCCAGCGCCTGGCAGCCTGGGTGGGTTTACAGACCCACGTGGTGGGGAGAGGGGCAGAGAGGATGCCCGTCCAGGGAGGCAGCCTTGGCCACGGGCCTCCTGCACCTTGGGTCCTGCAGCCGGGGATGGCCATCTGTCTGGTCACAGGGAGGCCCTCCCAACTCCCAGACCTCAGCTTTTTCTGTGAACCCTGAGCCTTGTTCCAGGCAGATAGCATCCACGTGGCTGACAGTCTCGGGGCCCCTACTCAGAGGGGGTTTTCTCAGCCACAGCCCTAGACAGCCCTCTTACAAGATCCACACTGGTGCCCCAAGGCAGGCCCAGGCAAAGAGGCACTCCCCACAGACAAGTGGCTGCTCTCACACTAATTACGTGGCTTAAGGCCATAAAGCAGGAATCACGAAGAGCCGGCATATGGTCCAGACCTCAGGCCAGTGGATGCAGGTGGGTACAGGAGTGCCCACAGCCTCCCTGACCTCTGCTCTTGCCTCCCTGAGGCCGAGCCCTCATACCCTCCTTCTTGGGGACCCTGCCCTCAGGACACAGCGCCCTGAGTCACCCATGGCAACTGGAGTGCTTTTTTTCCTTCTGTGCGTGTGTGTGTGCTAAGTCTCTTTAGTCATGTCTGACTCTTTACAACCCCATGGATTATAGCCTGCCAGGTTCCTCTCTCCATGGGGTTCTCCAGGCAGGAATACTGGAGTGGGTCACCATTCCCTTCTCCAGGAGATCTTCCCCACCTAGGGATCGAACCTCCGTCTCTTATGTCTCCTGCATTTGCAGGTGGATTCTTTACCACTAGCGCCACCTCGGAAGCCTTTTTCCTTCTAGTGTCTCATAATTATTTTCAGTAGAAAAATCTAGTTGTGGTAAAACACAGCTAAC
Organism: Antilocapra americana; assembly: GCA_007570785.1. Taxonomy (NCBI): domain Eukaryota; kingdom Metazoa; phylum Chordata; class Mammalia; order Artiodactyla; family Antilocapridae; genus Antilocapra; species Antilocapra americana. The sequence continues at coordinate 39,254,360 of ML662445.1, forward strand.
AAAGTGTACCATCTTAGGCCACGTCTAGGCATCCAGTTCGGTGATGTCAAGGACATTCGGGTTGTTGTATGACCTTCCCCTCCATCCACCCCAGCCCCCAGTAACTTCTGTTCTGCTTTTGGTCTCCATGGATTTGTCCACTTGAGGTCCCTCCATGTGGGATCGTACGGGGTTTGTCCTCTGTGACCGGCTCATTTCACTTGGTATAATGTCCTCCAGGTTTATCCATGTAAAAACCTGCATGTGTCAGAACCCCCTTTATTTTTCAAGGCTGAATCCTATTCCTTTGCGTGTCTGGACCACATTTTCTTTATTCAGCCACTGATGCACGATGTTGCTTCCGCCGTTAGAGTATTGTGAATCGTGCTGATGTGAACATCGGTGAACAGATGCCTCTTTGAGGCCCTGATTTCACTTCTTTAGGGTATAAACCAGAAGTGGGGTGCCAGGTCCTACGTGAATTCTTTTCCAAAGCAACTACATCATTTTACATTCCTACCAGCAGTGCACTGGGTGTCCAGTTTCTCTGCGTCCTCACCAGGACTCTCATTTTCTGCTGGTCTTGATAGTGCATGCTAAGTCGCTTCAGCCCTGACCCCATGGACTGTAGCCCAGCAGCCTCCTCTGTCCATGGGATTCTCCAGGCAAGAATACTGGCCTGGGTTGCCATGCCTTCCTTCAGGGGCTCTTCCCCACCCAGGAATCGAACCTGGGTCTCTCATGTCTCCTGCGTTGAAGGTGGTTTCTTTACCGCTGAGTCCCTGGGGAAGCCCGGTCTTTATAGTACCCGTCCTAACTGGGCAAGGTGGTGCCAGCCTTTCTTTTTGACATCAAGTGTCCAGGACAGGTGGTATGGAATAAGATGTAACAGGATTTTCAAAGGGCCTTCAGATCGCAGCTGAAATATTTAGGCCTGGTTCTACTATCAGCCAGACATGCTTGCACTGGTGAGAACAGGTGGGCACACACACCTCCAGGTGCCCTCAGGTTCCCTGATTACAGAGCACGGTGCCCCGGGGAGGCAAAGCCTGTGCATTTGCACCGCCCTCTTGGACACCGTCTCTTCCCACCTTGTATCTCGGCTGCAGAACCACGACCACGCCTGTGTCGCCTGCCGCATCATCCACCGCTCTGACGAGCACCGGCCGCCCCTGCTGCCCCCCAAGGCGGACCTGACAGTGGGGCTGCACGGCGAGTGGGTGAGCCAGCGCTGCGAGGTGCGGCCTGAGGTCCTCTTCCTGACGCGCCACTTCATCTTCCATGACAACAATCATAGCTGGGAGGGGCACTACTACCACTACTCGGACCCCGTGTGCAAGCACCCCACCTTCACCCTGTATGCCAGGGGTCGCTACAGCCGTGGTGTGCACTCTGCCAGGGTCCTGGGCGGCACGGAGTTCGTGTTCAAAGGTAGGGCCCCCCCACCCCGGGGGCAGTCCGGGGGTGTGTTTGTGGAGGCGGATCCAGGGCACAGGGCATCTTCTCTGCAGGGATGTTGGGGAGGAGACCTCCCACTAACAGGACATCATTTGCTGCGGCCCCTGGGCTGTGGTCAGTGGCGCCTCTGGTGCCCCAATGTTTGCCCGTCTGGCCCTGGAGAAGATGCCACACACTTGCAGATGGGAGATTGGAGGCCGGCAGGCAGGTGAAGGGTGACACCACCAGGCTGCTGCCAGCCAGGAGGTCGTATGGCTCTATTTCTAGGCTTTGTTTGAGCCTGTGTATCTTTTTAGGCAGGCGTCCACCCTGTCATGGACAAATCAGTGGTGTGACCCCACCCATGACAGCATCCCAGAGTTCAGTCCAGTTACTGTGAAGTGTATCTGACAGTGCAGATAAGCACCCCCAGGCACCTGAGCCCTCCTTTAGGGAGGAAGCTTGGCTCTGGGGAGAATGGGCCTTCCATTGACCCAGAGCAACCCTCTGGGTCTAAGAACCGCACCCCGCCAACAGCTCTCGTGTGTACACAGAATATGGCCCCTGGGAAGGGCTCGAAGTTGGTTGGGGTTTCCCTTTAATGGACTTAAGCATATTTTTCTTGCTTGCCACCTAATTAAATTTAGTTGCCCAATTCATGGGCCAGTATTAATTTGCAAGACTGCTTGCCCTACCAAAACTATTTAAAAACCTATTCATAAAAGCAAATTCCATTTTTTGTTGACTGTGGTGTCCATCCCAATGAGTAGTGTGGCGCTGCCAGCAGCCGCGAGTCACAGAGCTGTCTTGTCTCCTTGGCAGTGAACCACATGAAGGTCACCCCCATGGATGCGGCCACGGCCTCGCTTCTCAATGTCTTCAGTGGGAACGAGTGCGGGGCCGAGGGCTCCTGGCAGGTGGGTGTCCAGCAGGACGTGACCCACACCAATGGCTGCGTGGCCCTGGGCATCAGGCTGCCTCACACAGAGTACGAGATCTTCAAGATGGAGCGGGATGCCCGCGGCCGCTACCTGCTGTTCAACGGCCAGAGACCCAGTGATGGCTCTAGCCCAGACCAGCCTGAGAAGAGAGCCACGTCCTACCAGATGCCCCTGGTGCAGTGCGCCTCATCAGCGCCCAGGCCTGAGGACTTCTCTGAGGACCCCGGGGGACACGGGCACAGCAGCTGGGCCCCTGGGAGCAGCCCAGGTCCCCTGCTGCTGGCCGGGCTCACCGGCCTCTGGACTCTGTCACCCTGGCTTGGCCTTGGCTAGAAGTGCCAAGGGTGTGATTTTTTTTTTCCACACCAGGATGCCTTACAATTTACAGACTTTCTTTATGAAAAGAAGAGACACTTCTTCCTCAGATGCACTTGAGCGGCTGAGAACGGTGCTCCTACCCGCCCGCCACCCCCACCCCTCAACCTGCCAAGCCTGAGTCATGAGCTGTTTGAAGATTCAGCTTTGAACTCCGTCCAATCGGATCCGGGCCTGGGCGTCCTCACCATATAATTGCACTTTAAGACCGCAAAGGGTTTCAGGCAGAGCGTGTTGGCAGAGGCAGCGGGGCAAGAGCTCCACCATCTTCTCTTCTTCCTTTTCATCGTTGTGCGTTCCGGGGTGGAGCTCCGGCTTCAGCTTTTCCTGCTGCTTCTCTGCGACTGCCTCCTGCTCCTGTGAACCTGCTTTGCTGTCTGAGTCCCCAGCCGGGGATGCAGAGCAGAGTTGTTTGGGACTGTGATCCAGACATTTTTTTTTTACATAAAGAAGAGGCAGGGGAACAGGAAAAGATATGGGTATAAGGGAACAGCCATGGCAGCCTTTCCGCAGAAAGAGAACAAATCCACACTTCCAGATGTTGAAAAGTGTCTGTAATTAAAGTTTCAGAGTCATTTAAACAATGGTCATTTTAGCTTGTTGGGAAAGGAGGTGCTGGTCTGTGCTGGTCCCTGGTTGGCTGCTGGACGCTCATCACTCTTAGCGCCCAGGCACGGGGTGGGGCGGTGCAGGTCAGCACCCTTCCCACTGCAGACGGACAGGAACCGCGGTTCAGGGAGGATGACCCAGATGACACGGTGCCCATTTGGTCTGGCCTCCTCTCTGGGGGATCTTGTCCTGGCTCACGTGGCGCCCGGAGCTTCACTCTGTCATTTCTGCCGCTTCAAAGACCAAGACTCAGAGACCACGTGTGGGCACCACAGCTCTGGCTGTCCAGAGAAGGCAGTGGGAGCATCTGAGCCGGGTCCCCAGAGACCATTCACCCTGCTCAGGGTTCAGGCCAGTCTGACCTGGCTCTGTCACTGCAGAGAGTCTCAGGGCACCATCGACAGAGTCTGTGAGGGTGCATGAGTCGCTGTGGCTTATTAGCAAATGTGCCCTCTGAACACCGAAGGTGGTGGCCAGGAGAGACCCACAGAGGGACGCGTGAGTCACTGAGAGAAAGCCTGGACATAACTAGAAGCTGGAGTGCAAACCATGATCGAGGTCAGGAGTCCCACCTGTACTTAAGAGCTGCCTTTATGAGACACTGTGGTGATAAGTTATAAGGGGGCATGACCACAGTGCTGTGTCTTTAGATGATATTTTACATTGCGGTTGAGGGGGGTTATTCCAATGAAAGTACTAACTTAATGTCTGCCCAGTTTAATAAACAGAGATGTCAGAGATACTCCCACAATATACATTTTACCTGTGGATCTATTTAATTAACACTAATGCTATCTTTAAAGGATATAATAAAATTATGTAAAAAACGAACAATGTTCACTACAGAATACCTCTGTGATTTACCATAAAAATGTTGGATTTATAGTCACTCATCTGGACTCAGCTGTTCACACTGTTTAAAAGTACACTCCATGTGTGTGTGTACACACACTTATATACACACCCATATGCACATATACCCCAATACACAGGCTTTCATGTATCTATAGTGTGGGATACGTATGTGTCTTAGGGACGAGATGCCTTTCATGTGGTCTTGTCACGTTCTGACCCACTACAAATCATGACAGAGAATGACCAGTATAATTTATTCACAAATTATCATCAGTTGGATTTGTGCCTGTCGCTCACTGTGTCACCCACATATTTCATGTCCTAAAACTAAGCTGCCTGGGTAGCCTATGAAGATTGTCTTATTTTAAGAGATTCTCCATCACCTTGAAGAAATACAATGGCCTATCCTTTTTAACAGTCATTCTGCTTGAAGAATTGGAAATTTTAACTTAAGGCCAAGGTGCCATCTCTGGGGAAGGAATGGCTGACTCTAGAATATTCCATAAAAGCTGAAAATACTCCATAATCTGCACTCAGGCGCTGGCCAGTCTGCTCTGAAGTTATAGCTGGTCATATTTGTAACTGCGAGATTGGGGCAGGCAGGGCATGAACACTGGCTGGCTCTCCTCAGCATCGCTGGCCTCTGGGACTGGACGCCTTGTCCTGGGCAGCAGGCTGGTCACAGGCAGCTCAGAGAGCTGCTTCTTGGTCAACAATACAATTTGAGTGTGACCTGGGCTTCAGACTCTATCAAGTCCAAGTTGACCCAGGACTCAGGAAGGAGCTTATAAGGGTCCCAGTGTCCCCAGTACAGAGCAAAGGGGGTTCATTCAGACATGACAAGCACCACTGTCCATCCCAGAGGCCCAGCGTCCAGTACTGCCGGGATCGTCCATCCTGAATGGTCCGTCACAAGGTTCCCATGCCTAGCTGCCCATTGAGGTGACCCCACGCTTCACGGAGGAGCCCTGTTTGAAGGGCGGGCAGCCCAGGACCTCTCTGATGGGGCCTTGCACACACACACCAGATGGAAACAACCTGAGTGTAGGCCTTGTAGCTCCTGGCTGAAGGAAAATCTTTATGATGGTAGAAGCACAGTTCTCTAGTTCATCAGCTCTTTAAATATCCTCCTGAAAACAGTGATGATTTTCATAGCCATCCACACGAACCCTGTGATGTTCTGTTGTAAATGGTACGGTCCATCTCTGTAACGCATACTAGGTCCCCAGTATTTCTTTTGGAAAATAGAAAAACCACTCCTTAAATGTATGTGGAAACCATAAAGGACCCTGAGTAGCCAAAGCTATCTTGAGAAAGAGCAAAACTAAAGGAATCATATTTCCTGATCTCAGAGTATATTGCAAAGCCACAGTTCAGTGTGGCGCTGACACAAAGCCAGACACACAGAAGAGAGACCAGAGATAAACCACCCACACTTCTGCAGCCAGCTGATCTGTCAATACAAGGGTGCCAGGAAGATGCAAGAAGAGTCTCTTCAACAAATGACATTGGAAAGACTGAATATTCACATACACTAGGCTGAAATTGGACCCTTACACCAGAGAGAAAGCAAAGAAAACAAACACCAAGTCAAAATGGATTTAAGGCTTGAACGTAAGGCCTAAAACAGTAAAACTCTTAAGAAGGAAATATAGGGGAAATGTATCACAACACTGGCTTTGGCAGTGATTTCATGGATGTAATTCCAAAAGCACAGGCGACAGAAGCAAAAATTAAAAAATGGACTACATCAAACCAAGAAGCGTCTGCACAACAAAGTAAACAAATCAATAGAGGGAAAAAGCAACCATGGAATGAAAGAAAATATGGCAAACCTTTTATCTGATAAGGGGTTAATCTCCAAAGGAACTCCTACAAATCAAGAGCAGCAGAAAAAAAACAAAAGCAAAAAACTCTTTATAAAAATGGTCAAAGGGGGACTCCCCTGGTGGTCCAGCAGTTAAGACTCTGCACTTCCAATGCATAGGTGCAGGTTCAATTCCTGACTGGGGAGAAAGATCTCACATTCCTGGGGGCCAAAAAAAAAAACACCCAAAACATAAAACAGAAGCAATATTGAATAAAGACTTAAAAAACAGTCCACATCAAAAAAAAGTGGTCAAAGGAGTTGAACAGACATTTCTCCAAAAAATATTCTATTTTATATTTTCTCTTCTTTGAGTAATTTTGCCATGGAAACAAGTGGATGATGTCAGAAATGGATGGCATAAACATGGAAGTGCAGGCTTCACAAAAGAGCTGGTCAAAGATGAGAAATAGCTCTGATTTCCAAACAAAATTCATTTCAGTAGCCAAGAAAACAGAGTCCCTGGTGCGATAAAGCGCGTTCTCTAAAGAACCCCCTTTGAGTGTGCTCCAGCACGAATGTCTGTCCGCAGTATTCACAGCAAACTAGCCAACCTCTGCATTTCCTTATTAGCTTGAAACTAAATAGCAGGAAATAGCCAGGGGCACCAATAACACTGCAGAATCTTGTGCCAACTTCCAGCTGGGTAGACAGCCCTGTGGAGCTAGTTTCTTAATACTTTGAAAAATTCCACTGAAATGAGAGATAACAAACTTGAAAGGCAAGTCCTTTGTGCATCAATAAATCAGACATCAAAGTGATGATTGGGCCAGAGATCTAAAGAAGTCGTGTGTCATTTTCAGCATAATAAAGCAGTGAATATGAATTCAGATGAGTGGCCTGGCTGGAAAGAAAGCAAACCATGTGCCCTATTTCTGGAGTAGCCCTTCGCCCCTGGGGGTAATACGGATTTCGATTCCACGGTATCTCACACACTTGTTCACTTGCCTCATCACATTTCCAGACCACAGAGAGCCAGTAAGTTACCTTTTCTGTTGCAATTCACCCCAAAGACATTGGAATATTGAAGAAAATGGTAATGATTAAAACAACTAAAAACTCATAGGAGCTCTGTGCAAAATTCTGCCACACAGGCAAACAACTATGAACAAACAAGTTTAAAACAGTTAATTCTGGCTGTACACCTGAAAGTAACACAACATTGTTAACAAAGTAACAACATTGTTAATCAACTATGCTCCAGTATAAAATGAAGAAATGAAATGAAACAGGTGTTCAACCTGTTCTTAGCTAGGTCCATGAGGTCCCAGCGCCCTCCTCAGGCTGAATACATAACCAATTGCTCCTCGCCGGGGGTCCTGCCGGGTGCTGGCAGAGCTGTGACTTACATCGGTTACTCTAAGCTTCAGACGCTTATTTTGATTATTCCTCACTTATTTTTGCATGACCAACGTGAAGTAAACTAATTGTTAGACTATGCCCTGCCACCATTTAGGAATAACAGTTATGTTGCTGTAAATAGAGGATTTTATACTCAAGGAAAGTTTTGAATCTGTCTTGTTCCATCATATATTCAATGCAGCGACCCTCCCCTGCCCCCAGCCAGTGCAGCAACTCATGAGGACATCTGGGGTCAGCCTGAAAGTTTCCAGAGTTATTGCTGAAACCGCTAGGGCATTTCATTCCATTTCTGAACACTTGTAATTCTTTAAAGATTCTAATATGGGATGAATATTAGACCCTAGTTCCACCCATGATCCTAAGTCTCTCAGAAGGAATTATTCTTTCTCCACTTGACAAGCTTCCAAACAACTGTTCTCCCCAGGTCTCTTCTTTGGTAGAGTTTTGTTCACATTTTCCTAATATGATTTGGACCCTGTGCTGCAAATCACTTCTCCGTTCTTTCTTATTTAGTTAAGTTTCAATTTAGAAAATGAACAATTCTCTAAAAGTACTAAATAAAATATCATAGATACAGATGGATCAATGAAAATAATCTTTGCACCACTACTTCCTCTAGTCTAGACCAACTCTGAAAACAGGTGAAAGTGTTAATTGCTCAGTCATGTCTATTTTGCGTCAGAGGAACCCACCAGGCTCCTCTGTCCATGGAATTCTCCAGGCAAGAAAACTGGAGTGGGTTACCATTCCCTTCTCCAGGGGATCTTCCTGACCAGGGATTGAACTCGGGTCTCCTGCATTGCAGGCAATTTTTTACAATTTGAGCCACCAAGGAACACCAACTCTGGTGGAACCAATATGTTAGTTTTTTGTTTTTAAAAAGACATTCATTTTTTGGCACTGAGGTCCTTAAATATTTAGAAGTTGAAACTGTCTCTTTTATGCTGCATGGTGTAGAAATGTCAGGACTCAACAAATCATTGCTATAAGAACCTTGAGAGGAATCACAGGTTTTTAAAAAAGAAATAATTTGTGTACGTATTGGTTGTGTGTGTCTAGAAGCTATTCCAATGTCTACTTTACTTCCCCCACCACCCCTGCCCCCCACCTCCCTGCTTCTGGCATCTATGGCTGTCATCAAATGTAATCCAAAAAATAACAGATGCTGCATGAAGATACTTGTTAAAATATTTTACCATTGACAGATTCCTTGCTTATCAAAAGCTCACAGAAGATACTTAATTGCAGGGCCTGTTTGGGAATCACTGGAGTCACCATCACTGGGTTTCGTTTCTACGTGGAACCAAAAGCTTCAGGAATTTGACATTTCTATGGGAGAAGATAAAAGAGGGAACGTCACCTTGGTCTGATAGCAAGTGATTGTACTTAGCGCAGAGTGGTGGTTATAAACTTATATTTTGCTTATGCTTTTGAAAATCTGTATTCTTGGCTTTGATCTTACTGCCTTAACTTAGATTTTACTGCATTAGTTTAGCATGGTTAAATCGTTTGAGTTCTTTAAGTTGCAATCAATGTTTCTCTATTTACTTATTTTTATCCACTTTATTCCAAAAATGAGTCAAGGCAGTTTACGGAAATACCTACAATTCAAGGGGACCAAATAGAATATAAAAATAGCTGAGTACATCTGGGCAAACAAAATTGAAGGCTACAAAAATAAGAACAATCCAGATGTGACCTGGTTGTTCTCAGGATGTGCTCATGAATCTTAGCCCCTCACCAGAGGGGGAGCTACAGATAATGTCAGGCTTTCTAGAAGCCAAAAAGGTAACATGACAAAACTTCATGTGACTCAAACAAATTAATTACTCAGGAAAAAGAACAACCATTTCTGGAAGCAGAGAGAGAGATTCTCCTTGGGACACTTGTTCAATAAAGAAGAACCACGCATTCATCCCCCAGTTTATCTAGCACATTATTCTGACTCAGGGCTTTAGAAGTTCCATAATCTTTGCATGCCACCTGCTGAGCTGGGTGCCCTTTTGTGCACTGTTTAGAAGATACTCCAGGTCTGCCCCACATCTAGTCCCAGGGTGGAAATCTCTTAAATTTAACCCCCTGAGTCCATCTGAAATTACCCTCAAGGGCCCAGGGATCTTTAGAAAACCTCATTTTCTTATTTGTGTGTACCTTTGAAGTCTATGGCTGTCAAGTCTAATTACTGTGTGAAACATGGGATCTTCCTTTCCTGGGCTCTGTGTAGCAAAACTGGACTTTCATCCTTCAGTTAAATCTAAGGAAGAAAAAGAAGAAGAAACTTCCCATAAAAGTGAGATGTTATGTGCTAATGAAAAGCAGACTGTCTCCTGGTAACAAAAAGTCCAGTTTTGCTACACAAGGCTTCATTCCCATCAAGGACTCTTAATGATCTGTCCCCAGAGGGGACCCATAACCACTGGATCCTGTTACCAGGCATGTCAGTAAATACCCAAGCATGCAGTCCTCTCTGCTAAGTTCAAATCCCAGATCTTGAGAGCAAAACCATTTAGTGTGCAACCTTCATGAGAAAGGGTCCCTGTTGGTTTTTTTTTTTTTTAATACCCAAGGATGTTCTTGCTTAAACTGCTGTGGAGGGGGGTGATCAGGGGGTCCTCACAGTCCCCACCACAGGGGGGTCTTGATGTGGCCAATCCCGAGGGTCTCCCCTCTCCAGTCGAGTCAGGCCACATCCTTCACCCCAGCTCTCTCACAAGATGGTTGACAGTGGAGAATCTGTTTTTCTTTTTTATCTTCAGGATGCTTCCTGACCAGACAGTGCCCCCATTCCCGGGTCAATACATTAACCCTGGGTTTCCCTGGTGGCTCAGACGGTGAGGAATCTGCTTGCCAATGCAGGAGACGTGGGTTTGATCCTTGGGTCTGGAAGATCTCCTGGAGAAGGGAATGGCAACCCACTCCAATATGCCTGGAGAATTTCATGGAATGTAGCCCACCAGGCTTCCCTATAGGTGGGCTACATTCCATGGGGTCGCAAAGAGTCGGACACAATTGAGAGACCAGCACTTTCACTGGTGGTGTTTCTTCCTGTAGAGTCATCTGACTCTCAGATCAGAAACACGAAGGAAAGGATTTTTAGTTTATGTGGGCACCAGTCACTCCCCTGCACCACCCTGTCACCGATGCGCCTCCTGGCTCTGACCCAAGGATGCCCCCCTCTCTCCCACTTCTCCCTCTTTCTGCAACTCTTCCTTGTTTTCTTGCAGAGAGTTTTTTTTAAGTCTTTCAGTGCAAGCCAACTTCTCTGGGAAATCCTTGTTCTTCCTGAGAGACGTGTGTGTGCACATGGATGTGCTTGTGTGTCTGTGTTTTGCATCGCAAAGCTTTCTCTTTGCCTTACAAACTACTGTCCCAGGCTTTACTGGGAGGTAAAGTTCCTTCTTGGCTGGATTCCAGCTGATTTCCAGACAGGAGGAGAAGGCAGTGGCCCCTAAATGAGTTCAAAGTGAATCTGAAGGAGTGTCTACACAGCCCCCTCGCACTTTGCTCCCACGTGAGCTGGGATAGAGGTCATCACTAGCAGCCAGCCCAGGACTGCAGGGTGGGTCTGCTTGTTTTTCTATAATGTTGGGAAGCAGCTGGCCCGCCCCAGAACTGGCTACGATCTGAGAGTTAACCCAAATTAGACTCCTTCTCTGTTTGCAGTCATCCCTCTTTCTCCATTTCCTTCTCCCAATAAATGTGTTTCCTCACTTCATCATACTTACAAGAGCCAGTCCCTCTGTGTACACACCATTCACCCACTGTGCAAACACCGGTCATTCTGAAGGGCAAACTTCACCTGGGAAAAGCATCAAAGTTACCCAGATGCTTCTTTCCTCCTAATTATGGTATTATTATTCCTCCATCTTTTCTGCTAACTTTGAGGATTCAGACAGAGCCTGCATCCTCTGAAAGCATCACCTGCCGAGTGCCTGGGCCACGTCCACACCTGAGCACAGGTGGAGCACACAGCACCCCGGCCATCTCGGAGGCTCCCTTACCCATCGGTTATCCTGGTCCTTAGGACCTCGTCTCCCTAACGCTTTCCTGAGGTATTCGAGATTACACCCCTGCCCACCCCACCCCCTGGCAGGTTCCGTCTCCCCAGTGAAAGTGTTAGTCGCTTGGTTGTGTCCGTGTCCCACTCTTTGTGATCCCATGACTCCTTTGCCACCCGCCAGCTCCTCTGTCCATGGGATTCTCCAGGCAAGAATCTGGAGTGGGTTGCCATCCCCTTTTCCAGGGGATCTTCAGGACCCAGGGATCAAACCCAGGTCTCTGACATTGCAAGCAGATTCTTTACTGTCTGAGCCACTAGGCTCAGTAGCACTTTCTATATTTGTCATTTTTTCTAATGTTATTTAACAGCTGTCACTTAGGCTACCGAGGGAGGCCCTTGGCGGAAGGGGCCGGGCTGACTGGCCCACACTGTCCACACCTGGATCCCCAGCATTTTGTAAATATGTGCTGGATTAGGGAGTAAACAGTGAATGTGCCATCTGGTTCCCCCCTACCCACCTTAGAGCCTGGCTTGATTCAAAACTGCCCCAGATGGAATTCAAAGTTACAGAATGTTACAGAATTTGAACATAGTGTAAACAGATTTCATCATGGCCTTGGCAATCGGCAGAACCCTGGCTTCAGAAAGCTGTCTTTTGTTTGAGTTCAGAATGTTTGATTCTGTGTAAAACATCCAGACATTATTTCTAAGATGAATGTTACCCTCATTCTCAGTCTAAAGCTATTGTCAGGAGCAAAGACAGTAACTGTAAGTACCCCTAGGCACAGGGAAATCCAGTGCTTGCCTGAGAAACAGAGAGGGGACCCCTCACCCAGGAGGCAGAAGGGGGACCTTGTCTTGAAACTATGTACAGATCATCCTAGCAACACAGTGAAGATCTGTGTTTTTTCTGGTCAGTGCCTGGACAGCAGGGTTGGCAACTCTGGGCCCTGAGGGCCAAGAGCATGGACTCAGCCCCACTCGACCACAAGCCAGTCCTGGGGGCGGGGTGGGGGGGGAGGGGGGGCGGGGCAGGGACAGGAGAGGAAGGACAGGAAAGAAAGGGGGCTGTGCTTCTGGTGAGGGCGTCTGTCTACAACCCAAGAGTCTTGGTAAACTGAAAAAGGGAAAGCTAAATTTGTTATCTCTTTAAAATAAATAAGACATAGAAGATTATACGTCAGTAAGAGGGCTGATTTGAGAGTCTATTTGGAATATCAAAGACGCATCCTGTAGTTTCAACTACACACTGCCGGCTGGTTGATGCTTATCTAAATTATAGGTCCCGTCTTGGACTTAAGATTCAAAACCACAGAATTTCAAGTCTACAGCAATAAATGCCGCAGCTTCTGAAGACAGGCTCTAGAACTGGAGCGTCAGGGCTGCTCTAAGGGGCCTCTGTGTTCAGGCGGTCCCTGGGGGTTCTTCACACACCCCTGCCTTGGGCATGGGATCGTGCTGGGTTCACCAAGGGTCAGCACCGACCCCTGGAAACAGGGGAGTCAGAGTCGATCATTGCTAATGTGAAGCTCTCCCTAGAATCGTCCACAGACCCATTCAGTTCTCATCAGGGTCACAGCTGACCTGCTGGCTCTGAGCAGGGCCAGCTCACCAGTCCTTCTGTCCCCAGGATGACACCTGGGTGGTAGAAAGCCCACCAAGTCCATAAGAGGCTGCCCTGGAGCATCCTTCCAGAGGTAACAAGCCCGGTGGAGGAGGACTGAGGGGAGCTGGTCCAAAAGCAGATCAACACGGAGGGCAGGGTTGGGCCTGTAGGGACACGAAGGGCAGGCTGTAGCCCCCAGGGATGGGGGGAGCTGAAAACAGGGAAACCAGAATCATGGAAAACAAGAAAAGGGTGCAGGTGTAGCTGGCAGGAGCTTGCTGTCTGAGTGGGGGCGCACCAGCACCAGAACTAAAGCCCAGGTCCTGGCTCTGCAGAGGGTCCTGGAGGCTTGGCTGGCAGTCTTTCCTTTCCACTTTTTTGCTTGTTTGCTTTTGGCTTTTCCTCCCTTTTTCCAAGCAGCTGCAAGGAACCATGGGGAAAGCGTGTCACTCAAAGTTATTTGTCCCAGTCGTGGTGACTTTAACTGCTCTGGAGACTCCAGGTCAGGATCCCGAGGCAGATTGTGAGAAGCTGAAGACCTCGAGCAAAGACCTCTCCCCACCCCCACCCCAACAACCAGCCCTCCAGGCCTGGCTCCTCTGTTTCCACTGCCCCTGGGCTGAGCCATCTTTGCCTTCATCCCCTTCTTCCTCCCTACATCCCCCACCGCCCCATGTTCCTCTCTCTGGGTGGCACAGCATCAGCAGAGAAGATGGAGCAGGGAGGGGAAGTGGGTTCGAGCCCCTGGCTTTGCTACAACACTCTTCTCCATCCGCGGGCACCTGCTGGAGCCTGGTAACTGCAGTGATTACGGAGGATTTGCAGCCCTGAAGCCCTTGGCCACTCACAAGGTTCAGCTGCGAGGGATTTCCATGTCCTCTGTCCTCTGGGCAGAGAGTCTCGGCCGATGGTTCTGAAGAGCTGTGCATGGAAAGAGCATGGGAACGACAGGAATGATGAAGGCTGCTATGGACAGAGTGCGCAGCGTGTCAGCCCCAAGTCACAAGCTTTGGACCATCAGCTGTAAAACTGACTGTGGCTTGGTGGGCTTATCTACCATGGCTCCGCAAACTTTCTCGAAGCTTTGGGGCTGAGAACAAAAGGCTACGGATGTCTTTCTCCATGGTGTGGACTGGATCATGGGTGGAGCAAGTGGGCCCCCCTACCTCTGCTCCATGATGTCTGGGATCTGCCCGGCAGTGACTGTGGCGGGCAAGAAGAGCTGCATGGGCCCCTCACTGTGAGCTCAGGCTTAGACTGCCCAGGGCCCCCCAGGAGCTGTCTTGCCCAAAATTCTGGGCGCTGGAACCGCCCCCTCCTCCAAGCTCTACTGTCTTCGCAGTCAAGGACCACCTGGGGGCAGCCCAGGGACAGACCCCACCTCTCATTGGGACAAGTGTCCAAGATTTGGTTGCTACTTTCAATCCACCACAGTATTATTCCCATTTTACAGAAGAGGAAACCAAGGCTCAAGAAGCCAAATGTTTTCTGTCTTATAAGAAACACAGCCGAGGCCAGAAAGGATGATGAACCCCAGGCCTGCTCTTCCCAAGACAAAGCCCAGCTCCCTCACCCTGCAGACCTGATTCAAGATGAGACTTGGAGAGGTACTGACAGCTCTCCATAGGGTTTGGAATAAAGCAGAGCAAAGCATTTTGCCACCGTCCTTTATACTGTGTATTACTCGCTGAAGAGGCCCCTTCTGTCTGGTAAACAGCTGCAGAATCTACAATTTCCATTCTGTTTGAGAGGTTGTTCAAGGTAAAAGAGGTGGAAAAAATACTGAGGAGTAAAATCACCAATTTAGATGAGCGCTACCTGGCCCAGGGTAGGTTTCTATCCTCAGAGGAGAGAAATGTATTTACATTATGAGAGGAGCTGGGTCCAATGGGAACCTCGTGTTATTATTAGACTTCCTCTTGAGAAGGATTTGTAAATGAAAACGTAACTTGCTATTTTAGTATTTTGTTTTTCAGGGAAGAAAAACCCTTAGCAAAAACAAATTTAAAAGGAAAAACTTATCCATTTCGAGCACTTGTTTATTTTCTATTTGCCAGGCTAAATCCATCTTCTTTCATCTCTGATTTCACTGGGGGCTGGGGAGGATTAGGGATTTTCTTCCTTTTTCTGAATCTGAAGCGACTCTTCCAATTCTAGCAGGATTGAATCCTTTGGCCTCCATGGCCCTTCTGCTTGCCTGGCTCTTGGGAGGAACTGCGGGCAGCAGCGCCGCTCAGCGATCAGATAGGGAAGGACAGGCCAGGGGGGCTGGGGGAGCTGGGGGGTGGATGCGGCCACGGCCACTCTGTGACCCTTTTCTCATTTTTTTAGCGAGCGTCCTACCATAGCGCTGCTATTCTATCTCCTCAGCTACCGAAAATCTCGAGAAAACGGGTCTTTCAGCTGCTCTTGCAGTCCCAGTGCAACTGTGAGCCTGACATTTCTACGTTTGAGTCAGATCTCCTATGGTAATGCTTATGAGTGCTTTCTTAACATCTCTGTTAACATGTATTCATTGTTCATCACACAAGTAGCTGGAAGTTGTATTTAAGCAAGAGGTGTATTCCTGAAGATTTCCAAACGTAATTCAAACTTTGGCTAATTCTAGGCAGATCTCAGGAAGGTGTGTGGGCTCACTGGTGCCCTCCGTTCCTGGAAGGGCCAGGCAGCCCCTTCCTCTCCACGGGCTGTCAGCTTCCTCACTTTATCAGCAGCGCTCCCGGGCGGGACTGACCCTGGCTCAGGCCTTCACTGGGCAGGTCACCTGCCTGAGGAGGTAACCACGCCCACCTGGACAAGTGCGCTCTCCCAGGTCCCTCCTTCTGTTCTGTCCCTCCCCCTTGGCCGCCCCGACCCCCACCCCCGCCCCTTCTAGCGTCCCCTCCACACTGGTTTATTTAGCTTGTCTCCACTCCCGTATCACACTTCCCCTCTCCCTGGGGGTGGTGTACAACCTGGAGCATCCACTCCACGAAGATTTGTTGAGTGAATGCCTAAAGAGCAAACAGGATAAACCCAAGTGGCATCTGCTTCTTTCCAACACCATCACGTTGAGGGCTTCTGGAGGGATTTTTCATTTGGAAGATGCATGTTATTTTTTTTTTTAAGCCTCATAGAAAAAAAGTCAAGTGTTAATATTTAATATTTTAAATTGCATTATTTCAAATTTCTTAATTGACACTTGCACAAAATATAACCACATGAATATATTCTCCTTGCAAAAGAGTTAAACTATTATAATTTAAGGCTAAAGTCCTTTTTACAAATACACCTATGGGATGTATTAAAAAGAGACTTTTCACAGGGTGGGACTAGGTCATCTCCAAGCAGTCCAACAAAATATAGAGTAGGACTCAACCAAGCCAAGTCAGTAGGTGGTTTTATCTTTTACTCAACAGGAAAAAGGGACTTCACTGGTGGTTAGTGATTAAGACCCGAGCTTCCAGTGCAGGGGGACAGATGCAATCTCTGATTAGGGAACTGAGACCCTGCATGCCACTCTGTGCAGCACTTTTTTCTCCATCTTAAGTGATGCTCATTAAGAGCACTGTGCTGGTTCAAGCACCTGTGAAAGTGACTTATTGTTGGACATCAATACCGCAGATCTACCCAGCTCTACTGCGCTCGGAGCTCTTGGGCAGCACTGCATAACTTACTTACAACATAGTGAGGGCATCGCTTTTATGTGGAAAGTTCAGTAAGAGAGCAAAACCAAATTTGACCCTGTTGTCCAAAGTCATCATCTCTTTTGTTTGGGTACTTCCAGGTTGTAAAAAGTACGTGCAGGTGGTGCCACCTGGTGTTTTTAGGCGGAACTGCAGCACACAGAGACCACAGTCTTAGGACTGCAGAGCCTCAGAGACAGATGGGAGAGAGCCACTTGACAGCCCTCTTCAATCAAACCTAGTAAACTCTCAAGTCCAACTTTCAAATTATTATTGAAATTTCAAAGAAGTTCTATATGCAGCAAAGTGCACTGTGATTTTTTCTTTTAAAACATTTGGAAATCTATACTCTGTCCATGCACCTTAATGGGCTTAATGTGAGTTACTACTAATACAGTACAGTTGACCCTCAAACATGAATGTGTGGGTCCACTTATATGCAGGTTGCTCAGTAAATATATTGTGAAATTTTGGGGGGATTTTCAACAATTTGAAAAGCTCACAGATTAAGTGCATGGACTAGAAATATTGAAAAAATTTAAAATGTATCATGAATGTGTATCTGTAGACACTAGTTTCCCCTTATATAGGTATAAAGTGAGTGATATTTAATATAAAATTAATGATGTGTTATTTTCTTACTGCCTTGTAGTTTTATTTTCAAAGAAGCACATGACTGTACAGTATGCCTATCTTGTAATTGAAGAAAAAGCCTATCATCAACAGATGAGTATTATTTAAAAGTATAACAATGGTCCTAATATTGTATTATTAATATAATATTGTGTGCCATAAAAATTTTAAAACGATTCACTCATGAGTATGTAGGCTGGGCTACCAAGAAACAATTGTATGGATGATGCTAGGCGACCATAAAGCATCCATATTTGTGCTTCTTCGTTATCAACACATCAGTTATTACCCTGTAACTCTTTTGACCCCATGGACTGTAGCCTGCCAGCCTCCTCTATCCATGGAATTCTCCAGGCAAGAATACTGGAGTGGGTTGCCATTCCCTTCTTCAGGGCATCTTCTCAACCCAGGGACTGTGTCTCCTGCATTGCAGGCAGATTCTTTTCCGTCTGAGCCACCAGGGAAGCCCCTACATAAATATGAATTTGTTTTTTGCATTCACTTTTAATCTTTGACATCCAGTGTTAATAATACTTATAACATCTACAGCGCTTGTATCACATGAGACAGTTTTGATGTAGGTTGTCGCTAAGTCGTGTCTGACTCTTCTGTGACCCCATGGACCAGGCTCCTCTGTCCAATGGGATTTCCCAGGCAAGAATACTGGAGTGAGTTTCTACTGCCTCCTCCAGGGCATCTTCCTGACCCAGGGGTCAAACTTGTGTCTCCTGCACTGGCAGGTGGATTCTTTACCACAGAGACACCAGGGAAGCCCTGTTTGATGTAGGTCCTGACGATTCATCTTGCAAACAGACCAGGTAAAGTTATGCAGCACAGGACTGTAAATGTATTTTCTCTTCCTTCTGATTTTAAGTGTTTTTTCTCTAGCTCTAGCCCACTTTATTGTAAGAATCGAGTACATGATACATATAACATAAAAAAATGTTAACTGCTTATGTTTCCAGTAAGGTCTCCAGTCAATAGTGTTTATTTGCTAATTTTTATTAAACAAGAAGAGTCGAGAGGTAGGGAAGCAGGAAGATTCTGTTGGAGTTCTGAGGGGGTTGGGGTGTGAACAGCCATCCAGGTGAGTGGGCATACAGTGTGGCCAGGGAAATGTAAAGTCACTCTGCAGCTCTAAAGGCCTGCTGGAGGTTTGTGAGCAGTAATTAAGTGACAGTCATGTCAGCAGCTGCTTTGTTTTCCTCCCCCCTCAACCTCCCCTGGGCCCTTCTGGAGTTGGGGGGGGGGGGCTGCGGCTTCCCCAGACAAGGAGAAAGGAGGTGTAGAGGGCTGGGTAGAGAGCTGCTGGGATCCCAGAGAAGCTAGTGATGGAGCCCGGAATTCACACTGGGTAAAGAGGGAAACAGTGTCAGACTTTATTTTTGGGGGATCCAAAATCACTGCAGATGGTGAATGCAGCCATAAAATTAAAACATGCTTACTCCTTGGAAAGTTATGACCAACCCAGATAGCATATTAAAAAGCAGAGACATTATTTTGCCAACAAAGGTCCATCTAGTCAAGGCTATGGTTTTTCCAGTAGTCATGTATGGATGTGAGAGCTGGACTGTGAAGAAAGCTGAGCGCTGAAGAACTGATGCTTTTGAACTGTAGTGTTGGAGAAGACTCTTGAGAGTCCCTTGGACTGCAAAGAGATCCAACCAGTCCATCCTAAATGAGATCAGTCCTGGGTGTTCTTTGGAAGGACTGATGTTGAAACTGAAACTCCAATACTTTGGCTACCTCATGCAAAGAGTTGACTCATTGGAAAAAACCCTGATGCTGGGAAGGATTGGGGGCAGGAGAAGGGGACGACAGAGGATGAAATGGCTGGATGGCATCACCAACTCGATGGACATGAGTTTGGGTAAACTCCGGGAGTTGGTGATGGTCAGGGAGTCCTGGCGTGCTGCGATTCATGGGGTCGCAAAGAGTCGGACAGGACTGAGCGACAGAATCGAACTGAACTTAGAGAAGGGCGCTAGCTAACAAGAACAGCGGTAAGGGAACAGGGAGTTCGGCGAAGGTGAAGAATCGTCGGTGCTGGAAGGGCAGCAAGAGGTCAAGGGCTGCCTGAACTGACCAGAGAGGCACGGTGCCTAGCGATTAGCGAGACCAGTTACTAGCGAGTTCTGGGTGTGGCTCCGAGACCAGTGTCAAGCTGGTGGGTGGAGACAGAGAAGAAGCAAGGGCCTCACGGGAGACACCTGGGGACGCTGGAACCACCGCGAGTCGCGGGTCGGCAGCTGGTTTGCTAGTTACTTCTGCGAAACCCTCGCCCCCGACCTTCACTCGGCGCGCACCGATGAGCATCGACCAGTGGTTACGGGACAGTGACCCGAACGGACAGTCGGGTTTGCAGATTGACAGACGTTCGGCGCAGATGCAGGACGACCGATCCAGACTGTTCGGGCCGACGATCGAAAGGAATGGATAGCAGCGCCCACGCGCGTTCTTGGGAGTGGGAGGCGAGGACCACGGGTGTGGGGTCCGGCCTGTCGCACTCCCTGCCGACCTGTAGTAGTTAGACCCGCGCCTGATACACAACAGGTGCTCAGCACACCTGAGCTCAAACCCCGGCAACGGATGCGCGAACCGCCTCCGCTCCGCACAGCTCCCGCGCGGGAACACGCGCGCCCCCTCCTTCCGCGCAGTCTGCGCCTGCGCAGCGCCTGCCTGCAGAGCGCCTGCGCGGCTCCCGGGCCGCTTCGCCGCGCTAGGTTTGAGCCCTGCGAGCCCCAGTAGCACGGCGGCGGTGCCGTCCCGGCCTCCTCCTCGGCGTTCCCACGCCCACTCGGCGGGCTCTCGGCCTCCACGTCAGGGCCGCGCCGCGGAGATGGCGGCTCAGAAGATAAACGAGGGGCTGGAACACCTGGCCAAAGCAGAGAAATAGTGAGTGAGGGGCCCAGCGCGGCCTTGGGCGGGTGCCGGGGTCGGGGCCTCCTATGCCGGCCTGAGTCAGCACCTGGTGGGGGGCGCGGGCGCGGGGGCGGGGGGCGGGGCCGGGCGCGCGGGGTGGGGCCGCCGCGCCCCGGAAGCGCTGCCCTCGGCCGCCGGAAGTGGTCTTGCCTCGGGCATCGGGGGCGCCGCCCGGCTCCGGGTCTGTCTCTTTGCGTCTTCGAGGGGATGCTCCTGGTTCCTGGCGCGGTGTGACCCCCTATGTTTTAAAATCTCTAGCTTTCCCCAAGTGTAGCAACAAGACGACTGAGTGGATGTGTCTTGCCTTTCAGTTCAGTCGCTCAGTCGTGTCCGACTCTGCGACCCCAGCAGGTTCCCCCGTCCCTGGGATTCTCCAGGCAAGAACCCTGGAGTGGGTTGCCATTTCCTTCTCCAGTGCGTGAAAGTGAAAAGGGAAAGTGAAGTCGCTCAGTCGTGTCTGACTCTTAGCGACCCCATGGACTGCAGCCTACCAGGCCCCTCCATCCATGGGATTTTCCAGGCAAGAGTATAGGATTTTAAAAGTTATGGTGGACAATGGGGCTTCCCAGGAGACTGAGTGATAAAGAATCCGCTTGCCAGGGCTGGAGAAGCGGTTTCGCTCCGGGTCAGGAAGATCCCCTGGAGAAGGGAATGGCAACCCACTCTGGTATTTTTGCCTGGAGAATCCCATCGACAGAGGAACCTGGCCGGCTACAGTCCATGGGGTCACAGAGTCGGACATGACTGAGTGCGCGCGCGCGCGCGCGCACACACACATAGAAGGTGGAAAAAAAATATAATGAGGACTTCGGGGTAGGGGTGGGGCTTAGAATTTTGCTTCATTGCGATGCTTTCTCAATTTTGTGGACTACAGTAGACAGACTGCGTTTTAGCCATTTTGTTTTTCTTACCAGTAATGCCCTTAGTGAGCTTGAGAGTTTACAAATTTGAATCTTACAGCAGTATTACACAAACATAAACTTTAAATAAATTTAATTGGCCAAATTAAAAGGAACACAAGAAAGGGTGAAAGTCTAGGGGCTTCCCCCTCTCAATTAAGCTGACCCCCTGATTCCTTGGCTTTCACTAACTGAATTCAGAATTTAAGATGGTGTTTATTTAGCAATTCTTACGCACACCCAAGTTTGACAGTCACGGGGTTGGTTTAAGCTGTAAGTCTGAACAGAAAGCATCACAAAAAGGACAAGGAGATATGGATTCAGGATTGATTGTCCTGTGGTCCTGAAGAGCAGCTGCTCGCCTTCTGCACTCTTCCTGTTGCCCTGCTCTCTCTGGTTGCCCTTCCTGTCCATTGCAGCTCATTGCAGCCTTCCTGCTGATGCCCTCCGTCCCTCCGAGGGTCTGTCTTCAGCAGCCCTTCTGGCCGCGCTCTGCAGTCTCCTTGGCGGATCTTAGCTGGGTGTTGGTGTGACCCATGTTGATGGCTCAGGTCGTCTATGCCTCTCCTGAGCTGCAGTCTCAGGAATCCACCTGCTCACTGCCGTGCCTTGCCTGTCTCAAGCTTGAGTGCACCTCAGGGCTTGTTACACCCAAGATGATGCTGATGCTACCCTGTTTCTGG
The DNA here is from genome assembly GCA_007570785.1 of Antilocapra americana. Lineage (NCBI taxonomy): Eukaryota > Metazoa > Chordata > Mammalia > Artiodactyla > Antilocapridae > Antilocapra > Antilocapra americana. The sequence goes on from ML662445.1 coordinate 39,276,193, forward strand.
TTCAGCAGGGCTGGGAGAGGCTTAACAGTTAAAAAATTTCTAGCGAGCTAGCAGCAAATCCTGGCACAGCTTGTCTGGGGACCAGGCAGTGATTACCTCAACTCTCCTTGGATGTTATGCAGACATTTCAGAAGGGAGAGACCGTGTCTGTGACAGTGGGAGGGAAAGTGATGAAGTGTGTAGTTATCAGTTTGGATGGAGGTAGACCAGTGGGGACTTTGCAGTTGATGGTCCCCCTCCCTCCCTATTTACAGACCTACAAGGTCCTTACAAGCAGGGTTCTGGCTTAAGAATGTGGTTGGTAACTTCTGTTAACTGTATCTTTCTTTCATTTAGCCTGAAAACTGGTTTTTTGAAATGGAAGCCGGATTATGACAGCGCTGCTTCTGAGTATGGGAAAGCAGGTATTTGTGACAGTTGCCCTGCCCCCTGCAGTGTGTTATGTTCATCTCGGCATAATTCTCGCTCTTAGTGCTTCCTGTAGCATCTTAGTTGTTAGAAAAAACAGCCAAAGACCTGCCTAGACCTTGTGCTTTTTCAGGTGCTGTTTGCAGGTGTTTCAGTGCCAAGTTGCAAACCCGGCTGTGTCCCTCTCCCAGTAGGGCAGACGGTGGGGCAGGCGCAGCTGTAGACTTTTAGCATCATTAGTGTGTTTTTGAACTGAAGTCAGTTCATCCTATATATTTCTAGGAGTTCTGTCATACTTTTCTCCTGTTTCTGAATAAAGACTCTTCCAGTTTACTTTGTAAAACGCCTAAGCCTCGTCCTCAGCAGTTGTGCACAGCATGTGTTAGACTCTTGTTCTTTACGGCCTTGCTGGGAGATATGCTGATAGGTTTTCATCCAGTGTTAAGTTTATATTTAATACCTTTATCAGCATATAAGGTAAAAAGAGTCTGAAATTTCCAACAGAAAGAGAACTTATTACAAATTCAGCATTTTTAGTTATGGAGTGACAATTTCAGTGTATCTGTGATGATTTTGGAAATAAAGCATAATACGATTTTGAAATAGGCTGAACACATTTTACTGTATGTTTCTGCAGTGGTTGTGATCACATGTGTTAACCTTGGATAGAAATCACCTAAGAAATATGCTTTTGGTAGACTTTAGTTTTAGTATATCACCAGGAAGAAAGAAGTCAGGTAAATTGAAACTAATCACAATGTACGATATAGTTTCTAGATAATTATTAAAATTAAAATAACTATTACAGGTTCATGTTTTACATGGGTCTTATGAACACTTCATACAAGAATGTTTTTGTAACTGGAGAGCATGACATTTTGCAGATCTCCTTCATGAGGGAAATTTAACATGGAACGTTGTTACATACACATCTGAGACCATTCCTGCTTTCAGAAATAAGTACTTCAAGTCAGATTTTCCCATTAAAACATTGTTTATATTCTTTAAGAGGTTATGCAAGATACATTTCATCAGTAAGGTTTTATGACAGCAAAATGTAGACATTTAGGGATGAAAATAGTTAGTTGTTTATTTTCAGCGTTTTATTAAAGATAATTTTAAGAGTGTTTTTAGCAAGTAATGTTTTCTTAAAGCAGTATATTTTTCACTTATTTGTAAGCAACACTTAATGAGCTTTCCAAAGTCTTTAAGATGGTATCTAAAAATTGTGCCAAAAAAGATTATAAAAATATTGAGTGTGCTTGTTGGACTTCAGTTTCAAAATAATTTAAACAATAGAATAAGCTGTAACTGAGCACTGTTTCTGTTAACTGTGAAACTGGTGAGGAAAGGAGCTGTCTTTGTGACGACACCTATTGTTTGAGTTGTTGCTTGGTTGATGTGATCTGATTTCCTCAAAGTGTACATGTTGGTGTTAGAAAGACTTAAAAAAAACTTTTGGAAGTACTTGTAGGTTATTGATAATCAAAAAAGTTATAAGAAAATGGCTTAAAAAAAGTAGTATTTATAGTTTTATGAAATTTCCTAAGTATTTGATTAAGTGTTAAGTTTACTTTCTAATACCTCACATATCATGCAGATTTTGGTATTAATTCATTTGAGGTTTTTTTTTAAATGATGGAACTAGAAAATCTGTTGTTTCTTTTTTCCCCTCTTATTTCAGCTGTTGCTTTTAAGAATGCCAAACAGTTTGAGCAAGCAAAAGACGCCTGCCTGAAGGAAGCTGTGGCCCATGAGAACAACAGGGCGTATCTTTTCAACCTTTGGAAATCGTTATGAATTTGCTGCCTGTGGGGTACAGTACTGTTAGCTTAGAAGCCTCTTAGAAAAACTCTGCATGTCTAAACTCTGCAGGTGATTTATGGAGACGTGATCATGATCCACACTGCTTTGTAGCACTGCCTTTGAGAGTTTATTGTTTCTGGATTTGCTCGATGACAGTTTTACTTAGGATGAAATGAGGGAGATGGAAAGAGACAGGTCCTGAAAAGTGAAGAGGTGGTACAGGTGGTACAAACATAGTAACTGTTGTATAACTATTTTTAAAGTAGAGTCTTCTTCAGGTATTTGAAATAAAATTTTCAAGTAGTTGAAAACAAATTTTCCTGAGGTATTTTATAATCTTATCAACTAAAAAATGTTTGTTTTATCTCACTTGCAGATTATAGTAACCCTGCATTTTTAGTAAAACATCAGATTAATGCATAATTGAAAATGGAAGTAGCTTAAAAATCTGTGTGGTGGTTTGTTTGTTTTTGTGAATTATGTAGTTTTTAGTAGACATCCACAGGCATTAAATGATTTCTTTACCTGGTTTGTAAGGTTTGCCTTTTTGAACAAATTGGGGCAATGATGTAGGTAGCCTTGCTTTTTAAAATAATGGATCTTTAGAAACTGTTGATTCTTTTTTTCCCTTAATTGTGACCTTGTTACATCTATTCAGCCTTTTTCATGCTGCCAAGTAAGTAAATTTCCTCTCTTTGTTCATGTATTTGTAGATTATTACGTTGTGTTACTGCTTTCCCTTAGGTCAGTAAATTTGTCCTAAGTTATAAGTCCAGAAATAGTGAATTCATGTGTACTGATGTAAATAAAATAGTTCTTTACATTTGTTTCAGTCTTCACCTGAACCTTAAAAATGAAGTCACTCCTCACTAAGATATTCAGTGTTTAAATCACCATCATATTTTTAGGACTGTTTTATATAGTAACCTATGAAAAAAATAAGTGAGTTAGAAACCCTGTTTTCCCCTCTTTCTTAATACAGTTACTGGTGGCTGTTCAGAGAAGCAGAAAGTTTTCTTTTGCTTCTGTGGAGAAAAAAATATTTGTTTCAAAACTTGGATTTAGGTTTGTTAGGTATAAAGTCATTTAGCTTCTCTGAGCTTTACTTTATTTTGCATTTGCAAAGAGAAGTCTCTTTACCTTAGATGCCTGCTGATTCTAAGGCACTGCTGCCCATGTAGATAAATGGAAGAAAAATTTCATTTTTTCTTCCTGTAACAAGGAAGAAACAAGGGCCGTAACAAGGGCCTAAAGTATGTATTGCCGGAGCCAGTATAAACTGATGCAGCTTCTCGTGTCTGGTAGGAGGTTTCTTCTCCCTGTCCATCAGGATCTCATCTGAGAACTTGTATTCTCTCTGCAGAGCATATGAGCAAGCCGGCATGATGCTGAAGGTCAGTGATGTCGGGACACAGCTGCCCTGTAGGTACAACAAGTTACGGTTTGTAGTCTTAAGGACGAGACCAGCAAGTGTGATATCCTCAAGGATTTGTCAGTTTAGTAAAGGATGAATCGGCAGGTTTGAAAACAAGCCATGCGGGGTCAGCATGGAGATGCAGCACATCAGCCGAGAGTAGATAACACCTGTAAACTTGACACCTCGTTTTTTCATGATTTTTTTCCAGTTTTTAAAAAAGGTGTGGATGGGGATGCTAGATATACGGCTCACGTGATGCTGAGACTCAGTTTACTAGTAAGATACAAAGAGTTACTCTGTTGACGGCACTCAAAGTAAAAGGGTTGCTAATGCAGGAGCACATGGGGATGTCTGAAATGGAGGAGGCAGGCCTGGATGTGCCAGTGGGGAGAAATGCAGCTGCCAGGAGGGGGTAGATCCCCACAGCTGCCACTCTGCCCCACTTGCCAGTGCCATGTGGGGACATGAGCCTGCTGATGCTTTTGATATTTTAATATATGAAGCCACCAGCAGACCTTCTGTGGACGGGTCTGATTACAAGATGCAGATGGTTAAAGCATGGTGTCCTTGAAGATGAGACCCAGCCCTTGGACTGTTGGTTTGCAGCCTGTGGCACAGCCTTGTGTACAGCAGGCACTCACAAGCATTCCAGGAACTGTAGCTGCTCAGGAAACACTGAAGAGCAAGTGTCTTGGCTTCTCCTATTTGTGTAATTTCTCTGAAATCCTGTGAAGGGCTGGGCTCTGCAGGATTAATTGGTGCATTTCTGGTTTGGCTGAAGGAAGCCTGATGGGGAGAGTGACCTTGTGAAGGCGTTTCATTTTCAGTATATGTATCGTTGTGTCATGTTTTGGGTCTTTTGACTTCTCTAGTTTCAGATTGTTAAATTAATTCTGTATTTCTTAATTTATGCATCTACTGCTTTGTGCCCTATTGTTTGCCTAAAGGAGATGCAGAAACTCCCGGAGGCTGTTCAGCTGATCGAGAAGGCCAGCATGATGTACCTGGAGAACGGCACCCCGGACACGGCCGCCATGGCCCTGGAGCGGGCCGGGAAGTGAGTGTGGACAGGGGCTCTGCCTGGGAGTTTTTTGTTTTAATAAAGTCCAGTGAAAACAAGTTTTCTCTTTCTCATATAAGTCAGATATTCTTGTTTCATTTAGGCTGATAGAGAATGTAGATCCAGAAAAGGCTGTGCAGTTATATCAGCAGACAGCCAACGTGTTTGAAGTAAGTGAGTTTGTTTTCTCTAAGTAGACTCAGAATGTTTAGGTTTGTGAGAAACACAGCAGCTACTTTGAAAGTTCCCCTGTGCTCACAAGTGAGCTCTTCTGTGAGCAGTGAGCTGGGGTCTGGTGGCTCTGGTGTCATACCCCCGCTTCCCCCCCCCCCCCCCGCCCCATCCCTCCCCCCTCCCCTCCCCCACTTCCTCCCCCTCATCCCGTGCATTACTTTTAAATCAGATAATTGTTGGGGAAGGAGAAAAATTCCTGCCTTGAAGCCGCCCACACTCTCTTCTCTTGGATCCACAGAATGAAGAGCGCCTGCGGCAGGCCGTGGAACTCCTGGGGAAAGCCTCTCGGCTGCTGGTGCGGGGGCGCAGGTATGTCCCACACCACTGTGGTCCTGTGACCTGTGACCTCCAGGCCATGTTTAGACAAGGGCTTGTTGATCGTTTGGGTGCAGCCTGGGGCACGCCAGGCCCACAAGACAGCAGCACATTGGGTTAAACATCGAAAGACCCGCTGCTGCTCTAAGTGCCGTCCCAACGTGCTTTGGGCTCTTGTTAAGACCTGGCTCGGCTGCTCTAGAGACGGCTGTCTGGTCTGTTACCTGGGGACGGGAGGTCGCGATGTCTCTGGGAGACAAGTGTCTGTAGCGCTCACCCAGGAACGTGGACAGGTTCCTGACAGCCGGACAGTGTCGTCACACAGGTTGTTTATCATTTTATCCTTCAGGCTTAGGACCCACAGCATGAGTAGCTAGATCCCAGGTAACTAGTATCCTGTGGAATTTCCTTGTTTTTTACTTCACTGCAGTTTAACCTTAGTAACCTATCTCCATTATTAGTGAAGTTATGCAGAGAGAATGTGTGTGAGTGGACAGGAGGAGGTGACTGTTGAGGATCATGGTGTCGAGGAGGACGTTGGCTCACCTCTCCCTGTCTGCCCACTCTGTGCCCCGCCAATCACTGCCTGTTTTGGGCCCCAGGAGCTGTCAGGGCCGGACGAGGCTGGGGTGTGTGTTTGAGGAGGCGGACAGTGGGGATCGTCCCTCCAGCAGCCAGTGCTGCTCCTGGGGTGTCTGCATGGCCTTCCAGGAAAGGAGAGGGCTCTGCGATGGTGGAGTCAGGCCTGGTCTCTCCAGGGCTTCTCACAGCCGCTTGCGGAGCAGTTAGTCGAATCTGATGGATGCTCATTAATGGATGGTCCTCACCAGACCCGACTCGCACGTGAAGCAGCCTGTCCTGAAGTCCTCTCACTCTCTCTGCTGGGGGTCTGGGAGGGCAAGTCAGATGTTAGTAGTCACGGCGACTGCATGGAGCTCACGGAGGGTGCGAGGCAGTGGTTACTGTGCCCGATGCCACCTTCATTTCTCTAGAACCTGTGACGTCAGACACATCACACTGTGGTCTCTGCTCTGGAGCACTTAGACTTGCCTTGTTCAGCATTTCTTGTTTTGTCTTCAGGTTTGATGAGGCGGCACTCTCTATTCAGAAAGAAAAAAACATTTATAAGGAAATTGAGAATTATCCAACTTGTTACAAGGTATGCTTTCAAAGTGCTTAGTTTTGGCTTTTCCATGGATCATATTGGTGTAACTGTGTGCCTGAGACTGTGTTCCATGAATATTTATTAATTTTTTAAAATAATACCTTCTGGACCTCTGTTTTTGGCTGAGATGGAGTGATCTCTCCTGCTGGTCACAGCCAGCACTGCTGGGCAGAGCACAGGAGACAGTGCCCCGAGGACTCCGAGCACTGAGTGGGTGGGAAGGCTTCTGATGTCATGTCCCCTCTGCCTCTCAGCTTCGAGAGGAGCAACCCCCCATCTTCTAACCAGAGGGTCTGGGGGAGAGGACCCCGTAGAAACCCTGTCTCTCCAGCTGGAGGAGCTAGGGAAAGGGGACCAGAGAGGAGGGCTGCAGGAGGGGCTCCCAAGTGTCCATGTGTGTTTTGGGGGCTCGCCAGAGCCACTGCCCAGGAAACAGACTGAATGTGTGACCTGAGCCTGGGCTGCTGGGCGGGCTGGTGCAGGGGCCAGGGGCCAGTGACCGGACAGAGAGGAAGTCAGGAAGACGTGACAGCTGTCAGGGAAGGCAGCAGATCTAGACTGTGAAGAGGCTGTGACAGCTGCTCCATGCGACCAAGGGCAACACTGGGGTTGTAGATTGAGGGACTGATTTTTTTTTTAATAGAAACTATAAATTAACTAAATAAGAGTTGTAGAGCTGAAACAGCAAGGTCTGAAACACAATAGCAGATGGGCTTCATCTGAAAATGGAGATGAATGTCAGATGCAAACCAAGTTGCATTCCAGGTATCTTGGAATTGACTTCTGCGTGGATGTAAACTTGGCCTAACCTCCTCTTTTGTTTTAGAAAACAATCGCCCAGGTCTTAGTGCACCTGCACAGAAATGACTATGTGGCGGCCGAGCGCTGTGTCCGCGAGAGCTACAGGTGAGGCCCGGCAGTGTGTGCTGCTCTGCCCAGCTCTGCTGAAACGGGTGGCCTTGCCTTCAGAGTCGGGTTTTTGTTTTCTGTGAAGTTCAGGACATGGCGAGCCTTTCAGCTTTTGCAGTAGAGTTTTTATGAACTGGGTTCTTTGCTGTTTTTCTCTGCTGGTGCTTCTGTGGAAGTGAGTGACTTGAGTAATTTTGTGATATTTGCCATATAAGAAAAAAAGAGAAAGTCCTTTTCTCATGGGTGATGTTTAAACTAAGCAGCCTAAGGCCAGGCCCCCCGACACCTGGGCCCCAGGTCCTCTGCTGGTGACCATCCTGGGTGTGATCTGTGTTCGTATGTGGTCAGACCTGTACATGGGGGTGGGTGTGTGGGGCCCAGCACCCATGTGTATGTCCCGGCAGCATCCCTGGCTTCAATGGCAGCGAGGACTGCGCCGCCCTGGAGCAGCTTCTGGAGGGCTACGACCAGCAAGACCAGGACCAGGTGGCCGACGTGTGCAACTCGCCGCTCTTCAAGTACATGGACAACGATGTGAGTGCCTGCCCCGCCCCCTGCCATGTGAGTGGCCGCCCCGACCCTGCCCTGCCCTCCTGTCCCCTCCCCTGAGCCCGAAGCTCAGAGAGGAGGCACGGGGTGCACGTTGAGCAGGTTTCCTGTGGTGACACCCCTTCTGCTCCGTCTGCGGGTCCCCGTCCAGGTCCCTGAGTTTCTGTCAGGCTCATGGGGTCGTGGGGCCCCTCAGGCAGTGGCCACACTGGTCGAGACCCTGCCCTGCGGCCCAGCAGTGTTGGGTTTTGTGGCAGTGTTTCCCTCCAAGTGGCGTCCAGGTTTTCGGGGGGGCAGAGACCAGGCCCTGGCGCACAGGTGAGAGCCTGTATCAAAGGTCACGCCTGAACGTCCAGTCTGAACTGCGCGTTGTCTTTGACAGTACGCGAAGCTGGGCCTGAGCCTGGTGGTCCCAGGAGGAGGCGTCAAGAAGAAGGCAGCAGCCCCCCCGCAGGCCAAGCCCGAAGGCACTGCTGTCCCCGCCGCCGAGGACGAGGAGGACGAGTACGCAGGGGGGCTGTGCTAGGCTCGGCCCTGCCACATGACTCACACCCCTGGACTCCGTGGAGGGCGGCCAGGCTCACGGGTCCTGGCTCTGATGCTGTAAGACAAATTTCGTTCCTGGTTCCCGGACCACTGCCCTGCCCGCTGCCTGGAAGCGTTTCCTTTCTTTCCCTGACAAGAGCTCTTTTCAGACACCAGCAGGAATTGACAGAGAAGCATCCCATCACGTCATAGGATAGTTGATTTTAAAATTGGCAAACCCATTTCTCAACAGACTTGTTCTAAAGAAAAAGGGTAACACGCATGGACAGTTTCTTCTCTTGGGTTCATGTCGTTTATTGTTAGAGAGGTTGTTAGCATTTTATTTCATAATTGCTGCTAAAAGTGAAGTTTACTGGTTAAACAAAGTCATATTGTAAACATTTGTTTTCAAAAGGAGATTTATGCCCCGTGATAAATATTAGAGACAATAAGTTATTAAACTTTCAGATGGAGAGTGGGCCCAGAGGCTGTTCTGAGCCTTACGACGTTCTTCTCCCAGGACAAGACGCACCTGGAGTGTCATGTGGACGCCTGAACATTTTGACGGTGGAGTGTTCCAGGGGCTCTGTGCACGTCTCCAGTTCTCCCTGGATCATGGGCATTTCTTCCTGGAGCTCAGTGACGGTCTCTTCATCCGCCAGGTTGTTGACCGACCTTTGTCCTGCAGACCTGTCCTCTCTCTGAGGACCTCAGCTCAACATGGAGGTGTTCTCTGTAAACCTCCCGTGTGTGGCTGAGAGAGCAGGACTGGCTTCACACGCGGGGTGCTGGTGTGTGGTTCCTTCCCAGCCTCTCCTGATGGGTTGTCTTCGAAGTGTTCTCTTCCTGAGCTTAGCCCTCTCTCCTGGTGGGAAGAAGCCCAGACCCTGCAGTGCAGCTGGTGCCGCCCACCTAGCCTCCTGGGCTCAGGTCTGCTGGCTTCCTGGGGACCCAGAGGTGTATCATGAGAGTTCAAGGTCACCTTGGGCTCTGGGAAAGTCCAGGGAGTGTCCTTGCTGGGGGGGGGTGGGTGGTAGATGGACTCTTTCTGGAAGGTCCGGGTCAGAACACTAATGAACATCCTTCTCCAGTCCCCTCCCACCCCGCAACCTGGCACCCATGTGGTCTGCAGGCAGTGGCTCCTTCCAGCCCTTGTTTGGGGACACTGAGTGGTCTCAGTAGTGTCTCTGCTCAGTGACGTGTTAATAGTGCCCACCTGTCCTTGCTGCTGTGCCCTCCACATCCGGCCACCCTCCAGGAGTCACCCTGCTGTGCATTTGAGCTCGTTCACAGCCATCAGTAGATTCCGCCGCACCTAGAAGATGCTCTCAACCGCATTGTGTAGACTGTTATCCAGTGCAGCCTTGGAAGAAAGGCCTCACTTCTACTCTTTTCCTTCGTATTAATAGAACAAAAATGCGTACTGAGCCGGGTGAGGGGGGTTCTTCAGGGCCTGGGTGCCTGGGGGCTTGGGGAGTGGGCCTCCCAGTGCAGAGGACTGGAACCCGGGCATCCCTGACTACCGCCACCCCACCCACACAGGGTATGGTGCATGTGGGGCAGGTGGCTGTTCCCCCTACATCAGAGCTTCCTGCCTGGGGTCTGGTGAGAAGCATCTCCTCTTCCTGCTCACAGAAGCTGTTCTCCTTGGGGGTGCTCAGGAGCAGGGAGTGGTGGTCACAGCAGGGAAAGGTGTTCTGAGCTCATGTGGTCCCTTTCATGGAGAGGGGTCCATGTGCTCGTTCTCAGAGCCCAGCAGTCCCCATACTATCCTGTGTGAACCAGTCTGCAGAGTCTAATATATTGAACTTAACTGTACATATGCAGAGTGTGGTATTTGTGTATGAAACTGCTTTATTCCTGTTTTTTTCCAGCTTTGGTGACTAATATTAAATGTTACGGAAATGCAGATTATTGCTTCTATGGGAAGATAATTACAAAAATAAGATCTGAAACCGTGCAAGTGTGATTGTTCTTTTTCTTATTTTATGGTTGACTTGTTTGCATTTTCCAAAGATACACCCTCAGCTACTGACAGGCTCCTAGCTGTGCCAGACAGCACACTGCTAGACAGCAGTGTTTGTTCTGTAAGTTGTGCTCTTGGGGGTCCTGAGGATCCCCTCCCCAGGGGATACTGTGAACTCGGGGAGCTTTTCAGGGTGCCGTCACCAGTTACTGTCAGACTGTGCTCTGGACTCAGGGAGGTGGGAGCCTTCACTATACCAGGAGAGTAATTCTACATTAAGGGAGGAAGTGAGGTTGGCATTTCTACCTGGTGTGCACCTTAGTTACCTGTCTGTTCACATAACATCACTCAGACGTTTCCTGAGTTCGGACTGTGGAAGCCCTCTGTGTAGTGCGGGCCCTGCCCTCCTGGGGTGGGGAGGATTTGACACTAGGACTGGAAGCCTGCAGGACACCTTGGGGGCGGGGGGTAGCCACAGGTGAGCGGGCAGGGCGGGGAAAGTCCAGGGGAGACAGGGAGGTGGCCCCTCACAGTCGAGGTTCCGAGGCCCAACGCCTCCTCCAGGGCCACATCACACTTCCACTTTGATTACAAAACGCAAAGATGAAACTCTTAAAATTTGGGTGACCCAGGGTTGCCCCTCAGAGCACGAGCACCTCTGGGCGCTGGCCCTGTGCCACCACGAAGGTTGCTGACTCGAGACCCACCACGGGGTAGCGCGCACACCTGGACGCGGGTGTGAACGGTGCCTCCTGCAGCAGCAGTTCCCTTGTTTGGACGTGTGACCTACCCCACCCCCTCCACCCGGACACTCCTCCGTCCTGGGGCAGCTCCCCCAGGCCTGGAGTCTAGTTCTGGGTTCATCACGAGGGTGGGGGACCCTGGAGGGCGTGGGGAGCAGGGGTTGATCCTTCCTCTCCTGTGCCCGGGTGCCAGCCGGCCTCTGGGCTCCGGCGTGCCACCGCTGAGAAAACTGCGTTCTGCGGGTGCTGATCTAGCTTTTCACTGAGCTGGGGTGTGTGTGTGGAGGGGGGGAGTGATCCCCCTGGGGGCGGGGGCGCACACAGCATGGGAGGGGAGCAGAGAGTTAAGAGAAACCAGACTCAGCTTAGGGCAGGAAGGCTGCTTGATGGGAGGGGCAGTAAGCCAGTGGCCATCGGCCCCCACAGCGCACCCACCCACCCCAGGCAGTGAGCCCTGCGGGCACTTGGGGTTGGGAGTGCAGATGGTGCACCTCAGAGGACAGTCTCTGAGCCCAGGCTATCGAATCTTCCCACACACAGGGCAGCAGAGTGTGGTCCTCTGCGTGTGTATGAGTCAGTCGTGTCCAACTCTTTGCCACCCCATGGACTGTAGCCCACCAGGCTCCTCTGTCCATGGGGATTTTTCCAGGCAAGAAGACTGGAATGGGTTGCCAGTTCCTTCTCCAGGGGATCTTCCTGACCCAGGGATTGAACCCAGGGACCGAATCCAGGTCTCCTGCGGCTCCCGAATGTCAGGCGGGTCCTTTACCACTGAGCCACCTGGGAAACCCCCTGGTTTGCTTAACAGTAATCCTTTGCTGCTCTGACTACCTGGTCTTTGTGGCAAACACGTCCCCACCCCCTGCTAGCTATATCCTGGCTCCCCAACCTCCCTCCTTGGAGCAGACTCTCAAAGCTGCCTGAGGAGCTGCCTCTGGATTTGAAGTCCTCAGAAACTCGGCTGAATAAAATGTAATTCTCAGCTTTCAGGTTATTCTTATTGTTTTTTCCCCAGGGAACAGCCTTTATTTGTGGGCTGTCCCCTCTCCCTTCCCTTTCTGGCTTAATAATATAGGTTCGTGAATCTACCTAAAATACCTAGTTTCTTACGAGGACCTTTAGCATTTTTTTATCAGTGTCTTATGAACATTTTTTAAATCAGTCATAGAGCTGCACAGGTCGTGCAAGATTAAAAGTCTAGCAAATAGGTACTTTGTTTCTATGATTCCTGCACTTTTCACCTGAATTTGTGTGCGCTTCAGAATATGAGTGTATCGAATTCTTTATCTCATTTACTATATGTCACTTATAGAGCTTACGATAATGACTGCTTTTCATGTGTGTTCTACCCTATTCTTATTTGCACTCTAATGAGAATGTGAATAAGCTTTCAGAGAAGTGAAATAAAGATGCTGATTTTAATAATAATAATGTAGGTTTGTTAAGAAAGGTCTCCACTCTAGGGCTCAGCCCAGCACCCGAGTTTCCTGGCCACCAGGTGGCGCTGTAGAGCGGTTTCAGAACCGTCTTACTGGGACCAGCTGCAGGGTCACTGCTGATGGACACTGAGAATGGACAGCAGGATGGGCGACACTTGTCTAAACAGCCGATTGGACGGACACACGAGTGCGCGCACTCACAGACACAGGCTTTATCAACCCTGCTTGTTGTATCTGCCTGCTCTTTCTCTTCCTGCCCCAAGCCACACCCGACGCTGAGTGGTAGACAAGGACCAGCTGGGCCTCCAGGTTCTCAGCTCCACTTTGACCTGGACCACCTGCCACCATTTGGGGGGGATTGGGGAGTGTTACTGGCATTGCAGTTCAGCCAGCTGCCTGTAGGTGCTGTATGTCCCAGCATTGGGATGAATAAGCAATGCCCCTAGGAGCAAGGGCCCCGGGGTGCTGCCCCTTGTCAGGAACCAAGCCGTCCCTCTGCCCCGTGATGTCAGAGCAGCAGCAGCCCCGCCTCCAAGCCACATGGAACTGTTAAAGTGGACACAGAAAGAAATAGAATTCATTTATTTGATCACACTGTCATGTCTGAGATGCTGGGTGGCCCTGTGTCCCTGGCCACAGAAAGCCCCTTGGACAGCGCTGGTCTGGGTGCCCCGGGTGTCAGTGAGTCGAATGGGGTGGGGGAGACTCAGGCAGGAATCATACCCGGAGTATATTTCCAAACCAGTGGGCGAGGCCCAGTAGTAGTTTGGCAGGTACCAGGCAGCAGAGTCCAGGAGGTTCACAGAGAGGCTAGGCTGAGCTTTTAATTCCACAGCTCAGATCCCTCACTTCCAAAAGAAAACAGTGGTGCCTCCAGGAAATAGCAGAGGAGACTCTGGTGTCATCCAGCCAGCGGCAGGTGGGATGGGAGGTGTGACTGTGTGCCCTCCTAGTGTTTCCTCTGGACCCGCTCAGGGCCCAGGGCTGAAACGCCCACACTTCTGCTGCCCACTGGCCCCCAGGTGCCCGGCCTGGCTACAGAGGGTGAGGGCATCCCACCCTGGAAGGAGCTCTGCTTCCCTCTTTTGGGTTTTGTTTTATGGAAATTATGTAATTTTCAGTGCTAAAAAAAAGCATAGCTAGCAACCCCAAAAGTACAAAGAATAAAATAATTCTCTTCAATCTCATCTTCAGAAACAAGCATTTCCTCCATGACCATCACTCCAGGCCTCTGGACAAACTGGGAAAGGGACCAGCAGGTACGAATTCTCTATAGGACAGGCTCCTAGCTACTATTTGTAAATGAAATGTGACACTTAATCTTCATGGAATTTAGTGAGAGAGAAGGAAAGCTAAAGAAATTCTTGAAATTCAGATGTGTTTCTTTATGAGATGTATTTCTAGAAGATCTCACATTTAAAATACATTGGATTGTTTATGCTTTTACATGTAACTATTTCAACTTTTGACATTTTCTGTCAATTCCCTGCTCTGGAATATGAGAAAATTAGCACCACCTGGACCCTTTTTTCTTAATATTTTTCTGATTCTATTATAAATTTTCCATGTTTGAGGTTTGTAACATTGACATCTTCTTTAATCACAACCCCTCAGTTTTTTTTTAAGTCTGAGAAACTTACTCTTAAATTTATATTTAAATGGTTCAGAACTCACCGATTTTAAACTATCATTTTTCCTTTTTTTAAAAATGATTTTGACTTATCCCTTATTGGCTAAATTTCTCTTTTTCCAAGAAAGGTTCATGGATTTCTTGAATTATTGCCTACATAGTGGCATCTGCTTTATGTCATTTACTTTATGTACAACTTGGCTAAGGTTGGCATTTCAGGGTGACGCTTTCCCTGGGAACCTAGTGGATAGACCTGCACTTCTGCTAATATGATGAATTACCATGAGTTTTTCTGATGTTAAGCCCACTTGATCATGAATATTTTTAGTGAGCTGCTGAACTGTATCTGCTAAATTGTGTTAAGGATTTCTGTGTCTGAGCATGTGAGAGGGCTGTCTTTCTCTAATTTTCTTTTCTTGAAGCATGTGTGATGATGTTGGAATCAGGGTAACATGCGCCTTGAATTGAGAATTCTTCTCTCCTCTATTTTCTAAGAGACTTTATGTAGGAATTGGTATTTCTTTTTAAATTTTTTGCCACAATTCACAAGTGAATTCATCTTGCCTGGAGTTTTCTTTCTGGGAAAGTATTTAATTATGAATTCAATTTCCTTGATTGGCATAGAACATTTCTGGGGGGGGTGTTGAAAATTTTATTTGGAGTCAGTTTTTGCAATCCATATCTTAAAAGGTTTTTTTCCACTTTGTGTAAGTTGTAAAATGGCCTACATTTGTTCATAATATGTACTCTCTTTCTCCTTTCAATGTCTGGAAAAGCTGGACTAATGCCCCTTTCTGTGGTTCGTTTCCAGGGTCGCTCTCACTAGGAGCCCACAGAGCAGCGCCAAGCCCACACACCTTCCCCGTGGCTCTTGTGGCCCACCCCCGCCCAAGCCTCGGCGTCTCTGTGGAGCTGATCTGAGCCTGGTGCCCAGTCTGGCTGGACTCCGGTATGGGCAGCAGCTCGGCCAGACTCCCACATGACTGCTGTCTGCAGGGCCCCTCTGCCCCTTCTGCATGGGGGTTTTGTTTTCAGGACACTCACTGATACCACAGGGTCTCTCCTCATTTTTCTGGCTGTTCTATATTTTCTGATTCTTAGGTTTATTGGGTGGGGGGAGTTGATATGCCTTCTGGGTTTCTTGCCCCAAGGGCAATGTAGGGCAGAGGCTGCTTGTCATCAGCTGCTTCAGGACACAGGGTGGTGCTGAGCAGTGAACCATCTGCAAGGCTCGTTAATATTTCACGGCTTTGCATCGGCCTGGTGCCCCAGCAGCCCTACTCATGACTGAGTAGAGCTCTCTCTGGCTCCCTGATGCATCCTTAGTGTTTCAGGAAGGCCTGGCCCTGGCGTACTCGGTGTATGTGCTGGCGGCCTCTGAGGGCAGGCTCCGGACAGCCCCTCAGGGGTGGGGAGGGGTGGGCGCACAGCCCGGCAGAGCCGTCAGCCAGCCAGTCAAAGGCACTGGAATCCAGAGAGTTATCCCAGAACTTTCCACAGCTCAACCCGCCTCTGTTCTCATAAAGTCTTCCTACGCAGAGATGGAACATGACGGAGGTAAAATTTTCCCTGAAAGAAGCTTGCCGTGATGGAGGCGGTACCAACAATCTAAACAGATGAACACATCAGAGAAAACAGCTAGGAGATGGAAACTGGCTTTATTTGGTGGGATCTTAAGTGTCTACACTTGCACACCTGGAGGTCTGTGTCCTGGGAAAGAGTTAGGGCCTGGGTCCTGTGGGCACTTTGGGGCAGGCCCAGCAGTGCAGGCATCGGGTTAGTCCAGGTGTTCCGGGCTCCATTCCAAATGGTGTCTGTCCCTGGTGACCCACGCACCCCCCAGGCCCTCCCTTCTCCTTTTTGCACTTGTCTGGCCTCCAGACATCATCCACCCTTTGCAGAAGTTCAAGGCAACACACTCCTTCCCTTAGGGCTGCTCCTTTTGGGCTTCTCTCTAATGCAAATATAGGTGGTGTTTTTTGCAAAATAATTTCTGGTCTAATCCAGTGGGGGAAAGTGGTGGGGGTGTGATTTCTCCTGAGGCCTGAGAGCTTCCTTGGTGTTACTGAGCCCAGACCAAGTGAGGACTCACCACCCCCTCTAGAGTAGAAGCTAAGTTTAGGGCCCCCAGCTATACCACTCTTATTATCATTTACTACTGAGGATGCCCAGACGTTTCCAGTGGTTGGTTACAACTTGGTTCCCAGCCTAGAGACATCCCTTGTCAGCCCTCAGTTTTACAAGGCTGCAAAAATTCTTAACTTTTCTCCATAAGCTTTTGACCTAGTTTTCCCATCAGGCATTTGAACAACACCTGATTAAGTCTAAGTGCTCAGGAAGGGAACCTGAAGAATGCGGGTATGGACCTTCCTTCTCAGAGCTTTCGTCTCTCAGTTGCTTTTGATGCCTGGGGACAGGCATCCTGTCGTGGGGGTGGGAGGATGAAAGGTTGGATCCATACAGGGTAGATGCCCGCTCGGCCCAAGGGCCGGCAGGGTTCACGTTTACAGAGAGACCTCCACCTGGAATCAGGACTGCTCAGCTCTGTGGGCATCTCCAGAGCACCTCTCAGGACCAGGATGGGGAGGCTGAGTCCTCCAGCCTAGTTGATGTCAGCGTCACCTGGAAGGTTTACACTTGATAGATCTTTGTCCGTGGCCCCCAAGTCTGAGTTGTGGCATCGTGTGAGGTCCAGAAGTCTGTCTTTTTTTAACAGGAACTGAAGGCAATTCTGAAGATTACTCCACATCACATGGCTTGGATGCCCTGTCCCCAACTGGGGCTCCATGACATGAGCTGAGATGCTGCTTCCACCAGGCTGTGGCTCTTCGCTGAGTGAAGGTCATGGTCAGAGGCTAGGAATTTGCTCACCTGGCTGGATGGACAGGCTTCCTAGCCAATCTTGGACCAGCGTGACTTCTCCAGCTTTACTCGAGCTTCTGCTCTGGGTTTTGAGGACACCCTTCGTGCTTCTAAGACACGTGTTAGCTGTGCACAGCCAGACTGGCCGGGACTTGTGTGAAATGCTTTTGAAATTTGATCATTATGGGCACCCCTGTGGGTCTTACTGATTTTTTAACTCTGTATTTTAAAAAATGAGGCCCAATTGGAACCCTGGTGTGGAGTGGAACTCACACCTGAAGGAGCAGAAGGCCCTGAGAAGATGTCTTGAGCCACTTCCCTGATGGGGCCTCGGTGACAGACAAGAACTCAGCTCTCTCTCTTACTTAGAAGGTGAGAGGATTTAACCCATGCTCTCTGATTCTAGGACTTTAAATTGATGTACTATTTTAACTTTCATTTCTCCCTGGAAAAAATTGTGAAAGGAAGCTGGCATTTAAAGCTGGGGCATTTCCACGTTTGCTTTGATAGCTCAAGGTTGTCCTCTTATTTCTCTGCAGAGCCTCACAGACGTGACATGGGACAAAGTGGTGGGACCACAGTGTGTGATGGAAACAGAATAAGGGCTGGAGGTTTGGACTTAGGTGGGGTGCGGTGCAGAAACCACCGAACTGATGGAGTTTCAGAGCCACTTCACAGTCTTCTGGGGACAAAATCTAGACTGACCAGTGGAGTCCCATGAGGATGCTGGTGGTGGAGGATGGGCTCAGGGCAGTTGGGGGTCCCCAGGCTGGCTTCCTCCCACTAGTTGAACAGCTACAGTGTGAAATACAGTGAAAGTCGCTCAGTTGTGTCTGACTCTTTGCAACCCCATGGACTATACAGTCCATGGAATTCTCCAGGCCAGAATACTGGAGTGGGTAGCCTTTCCCTTCTCCAGGGAATCTTTCCAACCCAGGGTTTGAACCCAAGTCTCCCTCATTGCAGGGAGATTCTTTACCAGCTGAGCCGCAAGGGGAAGCCACATGCTGGGCTAATCAGGGGCTAATGACTGAACTAAGGGGGTTTAAAGAAGAAGGTCTGGGAGGATTTTCTCTCCACTTTCCTGCATGGATTTTTCCACAGGGAGGAACAGCATCACCAGAACATTCCAGGTCTCTCCCCACTTTCATATTCATGCCCCTCACTGAGCTTTTATCAACATCACAGGTGGCTTTTTTATTGAAACCATTCTGTAGAGCAGTTTGGGGTTCACAGCAGAAGTACGAGGAAGGTACAGAGATTCCCAATAACCCTTGACCCCACACATGCACAGCCTCCCCCGTTACCAACATCCTCCACCAGAAGGGACACTTGTTACAAGTGAGGACCTGACATAGACGTGTCATTGTCAGCCAAAGGCCACACGTAGCTCACATTACAGTTCACTCTTGGCGTGGGACATTCTGTGGGTCTGGACAAATTTCTAACAACAGGTATCCATCCACCTGGTATCATACAAATCCCCTACAAATCCTCTGTGCTCCACCTGCTCACCCCTCCCTCCCCTCAACCCCTGACAACCACCAGTTGTCTTACTGTCCCTACAGTTCTGCCTTTTCCAGAACATCATATAGTTGGAAGCACACTGTATGTAGCCTTTTTCAAGACATCATATACTTGGAAACCCCCAGTGTGTGGCCTTTGCAGATTGTCTTCTTTCACTGAGTAAAATGCGTGTACATTCCCTTCATGTCTTTTCATGTCCCAAGAGCTCATTTCTTTTTAGTGCTGAATAATAGTATTCCATCATCTAGGTTCTAATGTAGTGTATTTATCTGATCATCTACCAAAGGGCACCTTGGCTGCTTCCAAGATTTTGGCAACTGTGAATAAAGCATCCAGATGCTGGGCCTTCACAGGGGACCAGCTCACCAGTGCCCCCAGGGCCGGGGCCAGCCTCATGGCTCTCTGCCTGGCTCTCCCTCTTCACTGGCCAGGAGAGCCACCGCCCAGGTCCTTGGGGACGCCCCTCTCAAAGATGTCTCCAGAGAACACATTCTAAGGGACA
Source organism: Antilocapra americana (assembly GCA_007570785.1). Taxonomy (NCBI): domain Eukaryota; kingdom Metazoa; phylum Chordata; class Mammalia; order Artiodactyla; family Antilocapridae; genus Antilocapra; species Antilocapra americana. The sequence goes on from ML662445.1 coordinate 39,295,250, forward strand.
CACGTCCATCATTCTTCGTCAGGGCCTGGGGCTCATTTGTGGCTGAGGATGTGGCTGGTTACAGCCTGCTGATCCCTTCTTGTTGTCAGAGAATCCAGCTGAATAGGGTGGTGACAGGCTGGCCTGGGGTCCCAGCCAGCCACCTCCTTCTCTGGGTGAGTCCCCCTCCAACACAGGCAGGATGGGGCCTTATACATCTCTGTGTCCTTCCGTGTCCTCCCTCCTCCACACCCAAGGCTCTTTCTTGAACAGTGGGACTTGTCTTCATCCTGGCGTCCTTGACCTCTATGCCTATTAGAGGGAGTCCCTCTCCCCTCCTCCTTAAATGTGCTGTATGCTCTCTCTCCAGATCCCCCACTGACGTCTTTAAAAGAAAGAATTCACAATCAGGAACGTGCAGGAAGGCTGACAAGGTCCCTGAGTGCTGGGAATTTATTGTTATGACGACAAGCATTTACCCTAAGTGGGGGGGAGGCTCCAGGCATCACAGCTGAGGGGCAGGTCTGCACTGATTCTCCAGAAGACACTGGGCATCGTTGGAGCTCTGATGTGTTTTAAGAGCTCTGTATTCACGGTAATGGTTTCCTCCTGGAAGGTTATTTTTTACCAGTTGTTTCTGATTTTATTAATCCCCTTGAGCACACACATGAGAAAACCGACAATACAACCAACCCACCAGAAGTGGGTTCTTAGCTCTGGGCAAACAGTACAGAAAGGTCGCTTCTATTTCATGCAACAAGGCAGAAGGAAGAGTATTCTTAAAGTGACTTTGCAGGATGTGCTTTATTCTAAGTCAGTCCCGAACCCAAACTACAGAGGGTCAATTATTTGGGACATATTCTAGTCCATTCGATGATTCTTCTCAGAAACTGTCCTTTAATATGGAATGAAAACTACATGTCAATCATCAATTTTTCATGCTACATTGTTATTTCATGAAGACGTTGTATGACCCATAATAATAATTTAAGAAAAGGCCGTTTGTTTATTTCCCCAAGCTCAATATACATATTTCTTTCATAATTATGAACTTAAAAAAACCCGTCTCAGATGTAAAAATGTGAATTGGAATATGTAAACTCGTTGAGAGACCTGAAAAACAGGGAAAAAAATGTCACATACTGGAAAAACCACTGCTGTGAGTCATGGAAATGGGAGGAAGCATGGGAGTTGGGGGTGGGGGCAGAGAGGAGCTCAGACCTCGGTCAGAAAGGTGACAGCATCCAAGGACCCCACCTCCACCAGGCGGCATCTCTGTCTGTTTCCCGGGTAGGGGTTTCACGGGGAGCAGGAACTCTCTGGAACCAGAAGAGCCACCGGCTGGGCCTCGGCAATACTGCGTTCATGTCTTTGTTTTGCTGCTTTTTTTTTTTTTCCTGAGACGTCACTGGTGTTGAATGGAAAGATTTTGTATTACTCTTCAGTTAAGGTAAGGCAGTAAGTGTCACTAAGGTTATCTTTTTGCTTAGAATGAGGCTTATCCTTCCACTGGCGTCACCATGGGTCACCGGCCCCTCTCTCTTTCCCCATAGAAACATGTGTAGGGGTTTCAGCCCCAACTCTGCTGCATATTCGAGGTTCAGGGCCCTGGCCCCTCCCCACAGCAGCGTCCCCTTGGCAGCCGAGCACCGGGCATGACGTTGCGATGACCTGGTATCTCCAGGAGGGCACTGTCCACCCAGGAGAAGGTCTCTCCTTCCTCCTCCTGCTGTTCTGTGTCTCTGAGGATGAGACCTGTCAACGACTCCACCACACAGTCAATCAGGACGCAAGACCTCGTGGACTGACATAGGCAAGCAGCCCCGACTTCAGAGGAACGGAATTAACATGAAGGATGTTTCAACAGCGCCTTGGCTTGTAGCTCTGGGGGCAAAAGGGAGCCCAGCCCTTCTGCTCCCATCAGCACAGAGACTGTTTCTGCCGAACTGGAAATGCTTAGCTCGCAGGACAAGATTGTGCTTTTCTTTTTTTCTTTGGAAAATCCCCACATTAACTCGGATTGCGGTCTGTGGCTGGGGTGTCAGTTTGTTTTCTCCCTGGTCCATTTGATCATGGTTTCTGGCGACCGGTACAGGAATATTAATTTGGCATAGAGATCCTCCTCGAGCTCCAGCTCCCCAGTCTCCCGGACTAAAAAAATGTCTGTGCACAACTTCAGAATCCGATCCACGTTGGGAAGTTCTTCAAACATGATGGAGTGAGAAATCCCGCTGAAGAATTCCCGGACAAACTTCCCGATCACCAGCACCACGGAAGCATAGAGGCCCATGATACTAGGAAAAAAAAGATGAAGAAAAAGAGGTAGAAATAGTATCTGGCAGTTAAATATGGTTGATAGAAACACACACGAGAAAATATAATATTTTCCCTCAAATGCCACAGAGGATGTGATAGACTTACCAAAGCTTAAATCATTCCACTTTGGTGAAAACATTGACTTTTTTGCTAATTAAAAAGGTAATGCATGCTCTCTCTCTTTTTAAAATTACACATTACAGAATTGTAGGACTTGAAAATGAAAAGTCCTTTGAAATCTTGCCTTCTGGAAACAAGCAGTGTTAACAGTTTCACGTAGGAACTTCTACATATGAACTGCATGTTAGATGCATATGCTACATAGTATGCATGCGTGCTCAGTCGTGTCCAACTAGTTGAGACTCCATGGACTGTAGCCCTCCAGGCCCCTCTGTCCATGGGATTCTCCAAGCCAGAATACTGGAGTGGGTTGCCATTTCCTCCTCCAGGGGATCTTCCCCACCAAGGGATCAAACCAGTGTCTCTTGGCAGGCAGGCTCTTTACCACTGAGCCAGCTGGGGAAGCTACATAATATATGTGGTAGAAATGTAATTGTATCACACACACTTTTGGTATCGAGAACTTTTCCCTGCCTGTCTCAGAAATTCATGTTTATAATAAAATTCCAAGGAGACAAGGATTTCTTCAGAGGCTCTTTCTAGGAAGTGGGAAACCTTGGTGTCCTGTTGGGGGTGCCTGTGAGAGGACTGAAGCATCAGAAGGCAGAGAAGTGGAACACCAGGCACATCCCCAATTGATTTCTGACTGACTCTCCTCTGCTAAGGTCAGGAGGCAACAACAGCAGAAAAGAGAGAACTCAACCCCAATTTCTAGACGAAACCCCAAATTGCACCAAACTATGTGATAGCAGGAAGGAATAACTAAAAAGCTGGAAATATGGCAAATATGGCTTTGGGTCCTGTGTTTGGTGGAAGGACTACCCAAAGCATTTTTTTACTTCTCTGGGACTCTGGTTCCACATTTTTTAAAATGAAGTTCCCTGTGACAAGCCATAAAGGAAAAGACTATGAAAAAGAAATACATATACCTGTATAACAGTCACCTTGTACAGTAGCTATTAACACAACACTATAAATCAACTATACACCAATAAAATTTTAAAAATATACTACGAAGAGACAAGTATCTGTGAATTCTAATAACATAGCTATAGAATCTAAGAATTCTAGGAAGATAAAAAACTTCCATCCTCAGCTTGGTGTGGTGCAGAGGGTGCCTCTCATGCCTGTTGATTGAAAAATGGCTCCTTACCCGTAGCCAGCCAGGAACCCCAGGCTTGGGGGGCTGACCTTGTCGTTGAAGACCACCAGCTCCAGGGCCTGTGCTTCCTGGTTGTAGATTCTGTTCCCAGTCAAGTTGAGAACCCACCACTCACTGTTCGAGTTAGTCGCATTGTCTCTGAACAAAATGATGGTGATGTTCATGAAATTATTCTCTGGGGAAGAGAAACATGAAATCTGGTCAGCAGGAGAGTTTAAGGATTTACTGCACTCAGCAGTTCCAGGATGGCACAAGCTGGTCAGTACCCACGGCACTGGGTTCCAGGATGAGGGCACGGGGGCATGTCAACTCTGTGAGGAAAAGGAGTGGTGGGCCTGGGTGGGGGTGAGGCTTCTCTTTTTCTCCAAGAGGCCAGTCCTGCTTCTACCTGAGATGGCAACCACATCACAGGGAGAAGGGAACCCCATCACTGGAGCATCTTTGCTGACAAGTTCCAACAACTAACTAGACATTTAAAAACCACAATAACTGACTTATGATGGAATTGATGGACTCCTTCCTGTTGGCCCTGTTTATTGAGCATCTTCCAGGAAGAAGGTGCTCCAGGAGGTGCTCAGGGGTCACCCAGTCACACGCAGCCTTGTCCGGGGGGAGGGCCACCTCCACAAGCACAGTTTACGGGCACGTGGCAACCACCACAACGCCTGTACCAACAAGGTCTGTGAGCCTGGGGAGACCGCTTCTGGTCGGCTTCCTAGAGGAGGTGACCTCTGAGCTGAGTTTTGCTGGGTGAGAACTTTCATAGACGGAGCCTGACTACCAGCACTCAGTCACCCTTGGGCTGAATCACATTCATTTCTTTCCATCTTTTTTTTTTTTTTTATCATTGGGCCTTTGGCATTACCACTGTAGGAGGCAATTTTCTGCCAAAGATGTGGTCGCCAAGTAAATAGGTTCTGATAAATCTGTTAACCTGTCACTCAACATGGATTTCAGTCAATCAAGTTCAAGTTCTATATCGATGAAGAGAGGAAGATGAGGAACATGCTCTGGGTGAGTAAGTGATACCTTCTTGCCAGTGGACACAGCCTGGAGCCTTAGGCTTCTTGTGAACAGTGTTACATGAGAAAGAAACTTGGCAAGGAGCTTGATAGAGGCTGAAAGGGCAAACTATAGATGTTGATTGAAAGAAAAGATTAAGAACTGTTCCGAAGCGATTCCTTCTCATTCTTACCAGATAAAAGCTGCTTTATGGGTTTGGAGTTAGAGTCACTGGGTGCTTTCACATAGTATGGGTAAATCCTTTCTATGGTCCTGGGAATTAAGAAAAAAAAAAGAGGTAATTAAGTTCTAGTTGTTTTGTACTCTCAGTTGCTTAGTCGTGTTCGACTCTTTTCGACCCCATGGACCATAATCCACCAGGCTCCTCTGTCCATGGGATTTCCCAGGCAAGAATACTGGAGTGGGTTGCCATTTCCTCCTCCAGGGAATCTTCCTGACCCAGGAATCAAAGCTACATGTCCTGAGTCTTCTGCATTTGACAGGCAGATTCTTAACCACTGCATCACCATGCAAAAATAATTTTTTTTTGCTACTTTTGACCTCATTTCAAACAACTAATGGTGAGAGTCTTCCTATAATCATGCAATGTGCAGTCATCATAGTGTATTAAAATATGCTATGTGTATTTTACATAATGTAAATACACTTAGAGTCCATTAAAATCAGAAGTCTCCAAAGCTGAATAAACTCACCAGGTTCTAACCAGATGTTCAGGCCACCTCTGTACCAAGCTAGTTAATGGCTTAAAAATGGCTACACAGATTTTTCCACACCTGTGACTTTTCTGAAGCAAGGGGCTATCTTTCTTGCTAAGATCCACCCACTCTTCCAATTTTAATTTTCAGTATTTCAAAACTCTCTATAGCAGAATGGGCTGATCCAGCTGATATGAGGATGCGGGTGTAGGGAACAGAGGATTGGCATCCGAGCCTTCAGCCCACGGCTGCTCCATCTCTCTAGGTTGCTTTCTCATCCAGAAAGTGATGGGAAGAGCCTGATGGTTCTCAGGGGCCCTTAGTGTTCAGTGCCTAACATGGGGTACTTTCAGAACAATGTCTGAGGGTTGCATGGTGTTAGTTCTCACCCTCAGCGCTTTGACCTGGGTTGGGGCAGACAAAGCGGGACAGACTGGGGACAGAGCTGGCACTGGGCAGTTTGGGATCAGCAGTACTTGTTTGCTTCTGCGGGTTCTCACATGAGACTCTAACATCACAGCTTATATGTTTGGAGTGCAGTGTCGTGTGGAAGGAGAATATATAAGATACAGCTTACATATAAGATCTTAATATAAAAGATACAGAATTTCCCCCTCAAATTTCCATCTGCCTCTTTGCCTTCTCACCCCCCTCCATTAGCCAGGGATTCAGTGCCCCAGAAGCAGGGGTGATGGTAGAAAAGGGTCTCCCAGGGTCTCTCCTTGGTTTTTGGTGATTATGCCAGGTGGGAGCAAAGTCTGTCACCTGGAGAAGAGTTCAGTCCTCCCCAGACTCGCTGGGTGGAGGGAGTGGTGGAGAGCAGGTAGGGCTTTGATGCTGCCCATCTGGGGCTCTAAGCACAGGCTCACCTGAGTCACCCAAGTGAGCAGGTTGAGTTTTTTGCCCACCCATGTTTGCAGAGGAGACTCTGTACCAGATACACATGCCTACTGTCACCGTGTTAACAACGATGACCAACTCACACGGGCGTCCTGGAACTTTCTGTGTCGCCACCGGCTATCATTTTAGCAATATTCTCTCGTGTCTTGTTTTTAAGAGGGAAGGAAAGCTTATCTGTTGCTATTTCTGCTTTTGCACCCAGACTCATGTTTCTGTGAAAGGAAAAAGAAGAGGTCAAGGTCAGTGGTTATTCACAAATCTGCAGGTGAGATTAAAACTCCCGAAATACTCATCTCACCAAGTTTCACTGGGTCCACAATTGTCAACCCCAATCTCTCTGTCCACCTCACCTGGACATCCAGCCTCTCAGACATCCAAGGAGGCGGCAAGCACCTTCAACACAGATCCCAGGTGAGGAGGGAGAGTGTGGGGACCCAAAGAGACATGGGCCTGAGTATCTAATGGGGCTCTGAAGCGCTTTATATTAGCCCAGCGATGTCAGTCTACATGAGGACTCGCAGAACCCATACTTTAAACGGAATGCTCACAATGAGACGTCACCTCACATCTATCAGAACGGCCATGACGGCCATCACTAAAGAGATAAGAGGTACCAAGTTTTGGCGAGGTGTGGACGCACTGTTGGTGGGGGTGGAGACTGGTGTAGCCACTATGGGAAAACGTTTGGAGATTCCTCAAAAAATTAAAAATAGAACTACTATAGGAACAATCTCATCTCTGGGTATTTTTCCAAAGAAAATGAAAACACTAACTCGAAAATATATCTGCACTGCCATGTTCACTGCAACATTATTTACCATGGCCAAGATACAGAAGCAACATATGTGTCCAGATAAACGAATAAAGAAGACATGACACATACACACAATGGAATATTATTCAGGCATAGAAAGAATGAAATATTACTCTTTGTGACAAGATGGATGAACCTTGATGACATTAGGCTAAGTGAAATAAGTCAGATAAAGACAAATACTGTATAATCTCATTTGTGAGTGGAATCTAGAAATAAAAACACAAAACCTGAACTCATAGATACTGAGAACAAACTGGTGGTTCCCAGAGGTGGTGCTGGTGGTGAATGAAATGGATTATTTCATTTCAGGAAAGAAGGAGGTTAAAAGATATGAATTTCCAGTTATAACATAATTAAGTCCTGGTGATGTAATGAACAGCATGGTGACTATTTTTAATAAAACTCCATTGCATATTTGAAAGTTGCTAAGAGTAGATCTTAAAAGTTCTCAACACAGGGGAAAATGGTTTGTAACGGTGTGGTGAGTGTTTACTAGACACGGTGGTGCCCATTTTGAAAAGTATGTAAATATCAAATCACCATGTTGCTCCATTGTAACTAGAACAATACCACATGTCCATTTTCTCAATTAAAAACAGAATGTTCAATCAGAAATTTATTTTTAATTTCTTGAGGTGGCTCTTCAAAGGAAGGGCTAAGATGTACATTTTTGCCAACATTGAATTCCATGTGGGGAGTTTGGGACATTTAAAAGGAGAAAATAAGATTAAAGAAGGAGGTCTTTAAAGTCTCAGCAGCCCTCTCCAAAATCCTTCTTTACTATTTCCTTGTGAATTCAGATTCCAGAAGGCTTTCTTCTTTACCTATCCTGCTTCCCTCTTAATTCCAGCCAAGAAGCTGGTATTGTGCACCCAACAAGCCTACCCCACACCTGCCTGGAGTCCTGAGAGAAACGAAGCTCATTAACCAAGGTGCTGGGTCAGGCCCCTAAACAGCCCCATGGACACGGGCTTTCAGATGTGAGAACTTTTCCCGAGATAAGCACGGTGGTGGCCACAGGCTGGCCAGAGGCTCATGTTGGCGGGGGGTGGGGGTGGGGTGAGGGCAGGAATATCCCCGTTCTCCCCCTCTGGGCCTGCCCAAGGGGCTCCCCCAGCTCAGGCTTGGAGAGAAGGGCCACAGGGACTGCCAGAGCTCGGGGCGGCAAGGGAGACTCGGAGTTCCAGGGACTATAGGTCCTGTGTTATGAGACCAAACCCCAAGCTCAGGGAAATCGTATGCTTCACCCGACTTGGTTTCATTTTATGAGTCATGACTATTTGTTTTCTCTCCACCTCTCTCTTTTGCTCACAGATCTCACTGTCAGCGGCTTTAGAGCTAAAGTTAGTAGAAAAAAGGAAAATTGAGATGTTCTCATTATGCCAATGAGTCTCAGGCAAATCACTGTTTAATAATACACAAAAACATTAGCTGTGGCATTGAATGGATGTTACCCAAGAAGTAACATGAACCCAGATCCACGTTAACCTGAGGTTTCTAACCTCCCATGCCCCCCACCCCACCCCAAGTTCAGGTTGGGGAAAAGGGGGAAATTATGCACGGAAATCCAGTAACTACCTCTGAATACTCCATGAAAAAACAACAGAGAAGCTACTATTGGGGTCCTTGAGTTCGTTTATCATTTTCTGCTTACTGGGAGGGCTGATGGTCCATAAAGAATTTGAGTTTCCTTCCAGTTCTGCAACTGTTATGTCTTCTTTTTCATAATTTTCCAGAAATTGCATAGCACCCTGTGTGCACACAAACACAGCTGCATAAATAGACCACACCCCCGAGGACATGCAAGAAGGTGACTACCCTTCCTTCTATCTGGCTGTGCAGAGGGATTTTTGTCCCAACGGGGTGCCTGGAGTGTTCTGGCACTAAGAACTCCAGTCACATCCCCAGACCCCAGTGGTGGTGTTGCTACTCCCGTGGGCATGGGTGCTGGGTCAATCCAGTTGTGCCCAAATCTTTGTGACCCCATGGACTGTAGCCTGCCAGCCCGCTCTGTCCATGGGATTCTCCAGGCAAGAATACTGGAGTGGGTTGCCATGCCTTCCTTTAGGGGATCTTCCTGATCCAGTGATTGAACCCATGTCTCTTACATGTCCTGCATTATTGTGGGGGGGGCAGTGTGTTCTTTACCATAGCGCCAGGTGGGAAGGCCCCCTCCCCACAAGGCCATGGAATCACTCCAATCAAACAGTACAGAAAAATCAGATGATTTAGTGTCATCTTTTCCTTCCCACTAAAAAAAGAAATGCACCAACTATTGGTAAACATTTCTCTCACAAGAGAGACAAATTTAATCCACCCTGGACATCTGGGCCCTTCCTCACAGCTGTGTATTCCTCAAGACTAGTGCTGACAGTGGGCATTACAGGCCGATCATTTTACAATGGGGAAAAGCATCTGTTTGCCTAATCACTGTACTTAAATTAAAAGTGTCATTTGTAAAGCCGATTTCAACCATGAAGAGTCATGCTGTCATATTATTAAAAGCATGGAATGCAGAGAGAAGGATGACGTTAGCCACAATTCCACCACCAGAACTTGATTCCTGTTCTATACAGTCGAGGATGCATGTCTTAATTTTTAAAATCAATTTAAAAATAATGGCATCCTTTTAAATCTCTTTCATTTTGAGAAATTTTCATGTCATGAAATCATCTTCGTAATTATCATCTTATTAGAAAGGGAGTTGCTTGGAAAATCTGCCATAATTGATTCGTTTAGTCCTACTTGTTGAATCCCCAAGCTTCCTAGTTTTTATGAATGGGGAGGATGCTCTCACAAGCAGGCACCTGCCTGGGGCTTCTCCCATATTCTGAATGACTTCTTTAGGATAGACTCCTGCAGGAGACCTCCCAGTCAAAGGGATCAATATCTACTGCGGTTTAAAAACTTTAGAGATTTTAAAACGATCAGCACCTGTTGTACTTAACATGAAGATTCTCTGAATTAGAATTATGTTTATTATCACTTATGTACAATAATGTAGACACAACATCTTATATGTTCAAAGTGGCCAGTGGCCAGGAACCTGTGGTATAACAATGGATCATCCCTGGGAAGTCCTGCCCTCCAGCTCAGGTTGCGGCCAAGTGGTGAGTAAGGTGGAGACAGTCTGCTGGCCAAGGTGGCAGCTGTTCACAGAGACCAACTCCATGCATTTACTTACAGTGTCCTTAGAAAAAGCTTTAATGAATTTATTAAACATTGGCTGGTCCATAACTTTCAGCTGGCTTTGCTGGGCACTCATTGTAAAAATAGGCTGGAAAACAAAGACACATAGGATGGTTAACATTTGAAATTCCTTTTGTGCATCCTGGGTTCTGAGAACAATATTAGACCGTGTATCACCCACAGCCAGCGCAGAGCTCTCTTCCCTATCTCCTGCACCTTAGCTCACATATTTGCAGAATTGTCAATATTCAGACAGGAGATGTGGGTCCACAGAACCTCAGTAAGTCATCCGGGTGGTGGTCAGGGAGAGGGCTGCACTGGGCAAGGACCCACTGAGGGGCAGGGGATTGGAGACCCGGAGGGAGGCATGGTTACCTGGTACCCGCCCAGGGTGATTGTGACTGAGACGTCCAGGGGCTGGTTGATGACCCCGGCGACGGATTTGACCAGAGACATGAAGAGAAGCGGGAACCAGACGATGCAGATGAGCAGCACGATGATCATGCCCCCCATCCCGTACTTGACCACCTTCTTCTTCTTCTGCCCCCGGGGCTGCGGGTACCTCTGCAATGGGAGGGTGGCACGCTCAGGTGGTGTCCCCAGGAGGGGCAGGCACTCTGACCACAGGGTCTGCCCAGGACTGAGTCCTGAATCTGCTCCGAATGCACCCAGCCCTAGCCCTGGAACAAGGGAGGCAGCAATGCCGGGCTGCGAGGAGCCTGCTCTGTGACACCCACAGGATCCATTGGGGCCTGAGTGGCTTTTTCCTTAAAAGGACTCAGTGGGTTTGCTGGGGGCAGACCTGTGAACCAAGGGACCAAAGCTTCTGCTGAATAAACCCTTGGTTTTAAGGGATCAGGTGGGAGAAAGACATTTTACTTTAAATTCCTGAATATTAGAAACTGTGCCTTTCAAGGGGCTCTTCCCCCCTTTGGCAGGGGGAAAACATTTTAACTTTGTTTGTGACACATGTTGGTAGGACCACACTGTTGAAGCTGGAATCACCTCCATTTGCTGCATCAAGGGCTCCCCAGCCCGGAGTTCAGCCTGTAGGCGAGTGGAGGGCTCAGCTCTGCCATGTGTCGTGGAGGCTGCTCGGGTCTACATACCTGTTCTATACTTAGATGCTGCTTCTATGGGACCTTTCAGGGGTACTCTGGAGGCTATGATAAACTTTTGAAAAATCCCTTGAATAATCACGTTGTTATTGTTCAGTCGCTAAGTCATGTCCTACTTTTTGCGACTCCTATGGACTACAGCACACCAGACTTCTCTGTCCTTCACCATCTCCCAGAATTTGCCCAAGTTCATGTCCACTGAGTTGATGATGCCATCCAACCATCTCATTCTCTGTTGCCCTCTTCACTTTCTGCCTTCAGTCTTTCCCAGCATCAGGGTCTTCACATCAGGTGGCCAAAGTATTGGAGCTTCAGCTTCAGCATCAGTCCTTCCAGTAAGTATTCAGGGCTGATTTCCTTTAGGATTGATGGAATCATAATTCCATCCACATCTAAATCTTAATATCCAACCTACCAGAATAAGCAGATATTGGCACTTTAATTTCCTTTGCACAAGGAGCTTGCCTCAGCTGTCCCTCATTGAAGAGTGACTCAGAGGGTGAATCTGAGTCTCAGACACCTGGACCACTTTTCTCCAGCATATCTCACCCCCTCCTGCTCCCAGATGAACCATTTCAGAACGACTGTGTGGTCCCGCACTGTGTCACCTCTTCTCAAAACAATCACAACAAGATCTGCCAGAAGAAGAATCATCTGAAGGCTCTTCTTGCCATGGCAGTGGCAGGTCCAGATTCCTAACTCTAGCAGGGTGAAGTCAATGGGGCATTCATAGGTCCTGGTGGATTCTGCCTCATTTGTTTGGCCACAGAACTTGCAGAAGTTCCTATCAATCTTATAACCGGCCTGTATCTAAAAGACACAAATACAGCTGAGGCACTGCTATTCGCTTACTTTTTCCGACTCCCGCCAACACTTGAGGATGAAGATGTGAGCGTAGATGTCCTCCACGCAGATCCAGCTGGACAGGCTCAGGGTTGTGTCTGTCCACACCCAGTCCATCACAGCCCTCAGCTCCGTCAAGAAAGGGACGAGGCGAAACCTGTAGAAACCAAGCCTTGTTAGAGGGACAGCTGTGGGCTGGCCCCATCACCAGATACTCTTGAAGACTCATGGAGGTCCTGACTGTGTCAGCCCTTATGACTTAGAAAAATTCTCAAGGTCACTGCTATGGTAAAAATTCAACATGGAATATAACTGCTTTTCATTATCAGTCTGTTAAGGAATGGTATTTGCCTTTCCTTTTTTTTGGCTGACGGTCTTAAAACACTGGAATTCCTTTTATAAATACATTTGAAAGTGTCTTCAATTTCTTTCACTAACTCTTATAGTTTTCTTCGTACAAATCTTTAACTTCTTTGGCTAAATTTATCTTGAAGTATTTTATTATTTTTGATGCTCTTGTGAATGGGAGTGTGCTGTGTGCTCAGCTGCTCAGTCGTGTCTGACTATTTGCGATCCTATGGACTGAAGTTCACCAGGTTCCTCTGTCCATGGAATTCTTGCCCTGCTCTCCTCCAGGGGATCTTCCCAACCCAGGGATCAAACCTTCCGCTGCCCCCCCCCCCCCGGTAGCCTTACTGGCCTCGGGTCCCCCACACCCTGCATGTGGCCAGGATGGCACAGAGCATCCTCACCCCTGGAACAGGAAGAGGTTGACATAGTTGTAGCTCTTGGTGAGGAAGTTGCCGAGGACCCGAGTTGGGTAGCCGCAGCGGATCTGGTAGGCGGACAGCCCGAAGTACACGCACTTGACAAAGTACCACAGCTGCGCGACCAGGTTCTGGCTGAACTTCCTGGGCGAGAAAACAGAAAAGTACAGGGTGGGATGCTCTTCCAGTACAGAAAGACACCAGTTTAGGGTAAGAAAAAAGCCTAATCTTCCCTCTGGCTTCTAAAGGCAGGTCCTTATTACAGACATCTCAGCCACATTTGGTTGGCAGGAGTCATTCCTATGCTAGCGACGTCCTCCAAAGCTGGGAGGGCAATGTGGTCACCCAAAGAATGCCCCAGACCCCACCCGACAATGGGCATGTCCTCACCCCCAGAACCTGGGAATCTGTGACCTTCCTCGGCCAAGAGGACCTGACAGACACGTTAGGGTTGGGGACCCTAATGTTAGGGGTTAGAGTTCGGGAAGAAGTGAAGCTGCCCAGGGGGCCCCACAAGCAGGCCTTAGCCAGACAGCCTTGCTCGGCTGTGGGCAGGAGGAGACGAGGCAGGGAAGAGATACAGAGTTTGGAGAAGGAGGAGACCCCGGAAATGTTGGGAAGCTGGAAGAGGTCAAGAGATGGATTCTCCGGGACTCTCCAGAAAGGACCGCCGCCCTGCCCACACTGTAATTTCAGTCCAGTGAGGCCTGGGTCTCCCCCTGGCCTGCAGAGCTGTAAGACAGTACACTTGCATTGTGTTACACCCTAACTTTGCAGTGATACTAATTAACTCCTAACCTCGCCTTCCCTATGGGCTTATCCTTACAAAACATTTCCTTCCCCTACGGGTTGCAGGAAAGTGGCCCTATAGCTCCAGTTCCCAAGGCCTCACCTCTCGGTTACGCCAGGCAGAATGAAGAACATCCAGAAGTGAATCCCAAACACCAGGATGACCTGGAAGATGACCTTTCCCAGGACAGTCTTCCTGAGGTAGAGCGCCCGGTCCACCACCATGGTCCCGAACTGAATGAGCACCATCACCAGGAAGGGCCCTGGCACTTGGTCCTCAGACAGCGAGGACGTGATGTCAGCCGCAGCTGAGTGTTTCTGGGGAGGAGACCACTAGCTCAAGCCTGGAGGCACCTGCAGGACGGCATCGCTCATCCCCAGGGTGTGGTGGCCTCGGTCCCCCACCTACCCCGAAAGCCCAGAAGCCGAAGACAATGATGACGAAGTCCACGGTGTCCGCCAGGAACATAAGCACATACACATCGGTGACAGCACTATAGTCGGGGTGGATGAGGTCGTAGAAGAACTGCCTGATGGGCACGTAGAGCTGCAGGGTCCTATGGGACAGACGCCCAGTGCGGGGTGGGTGGAAATGCAGGACCCACCAGAGACCCCATCATTCTGTCCCCTGCTGTTCCCCCGCACAGCTCCCCCTCCCACGCTCCGGCCTCAGGACACTCTGCTGGGGCCAGGGGCCCCTGCTCTGACACAGACTCTGCACAAGTTCATAGCTTCTTTCCTGAAGCATAATGGAGGGGTAGCCCCGGAAACGAGAGGTGGGTTTGTGCCCTGATTCACTCTCCACCTGTGAGACTTGGATCCTGCTGCTGAGCCCTGTGTGCTTTCATCTCCTCTTCTGTAAAAGGTGTAATGAGACTCAAGGGCCTGGGCTGTGCTGAGAGTGACAGGACCCCCTGGTGCTGCTGGATCCCAGTAGATGCCGGGAGCCCCCCTCCTCCCCTTTCCACCCTCGTCCTTGGGGCCGGACATCACCCTGGGCTCTGGGGCTCAGCCTCCTCCATCCCTGTGCCTCTACTCTGGCTGTCTGCCCAACCTCTGCCCCTTTTCTTCATGGTTTGCAATTCAAGACCATGTCCAGGTCAGAGCTCAGACTCAGAGCCAGCCTTGAGGCACCGGCCCTGTTTTCACTCCCACCTGCTGCCGTTCTGCCTCCCTGCTACCTGGGAGGGTATGTGACCTGTGGGAGGGTGGCCCTGTGACCTTGGCTGGTGACCTTGGGCTGCATGAGGGACAAAATACTTCTTGAGTGCACCTCGGTTTCCCTGTACAGGGTGAGTATATCTCTGAGAACCTTCTGAATTGACTTCACTGCCTGTCTGGTTAGACTCATCTGTGTACCTGGAATTACATACCATGAGCTAGTGTGTTTAGAAGTGCAACGAATATAAAACGAATCATCCTATTGAAAAGTGACTTTTGAAAGCAATATCACGGCAGGGCATTTTGTTCTGCCCGAAGTTGACAACACTTTTGATGAGACAGGTCTCTTCTCAAGCATGTCACCTTTGCTGATGCTGAGGAAGTGCCCCCAGCCCCCAGGTATCCTCACGCACTCACTCACTTCTTTATGGTAAAGGCTTTTGCTTTGATCAAGTGTTCTTGCAGCTTCTCCATGTAAAGTTCCCGTCTGCTCTTCTGCTTGACACTCACGACGCTGCTTCCTTTCTGGCTGCTGTTCCGGGTGCTCGTGCTGCCTGGAGACAAGAAGGAACCAAGACGTGCCGAGAGTTGTGCGTCTGTTGCCGTAACTATCATAGAAGCCCACCACCCCCACGGCAGAGGGAGAGTTGGAGGCTACTTAGAGGATGAGATGCACAGATGTCTGTAAGAACAGCGGTGGAGAACTTGGGATCTGCAGCCCCCGCTCTGGTTCCATAGCCAAAAGTGTCCATGGGCTTTCACACCCCCTGCTGGCTCCTTTCTGGGTGGCTGTGGGACCTCTGTCCCAGGAAGAATTGGACTGGGGAGCAGTTTTTATCCTGCTCGGTGGGGCCCCAGGTTTTGGTTGTAGGTTTTCCAGTCTGGGTCCAGGACCATGCCTTTTTTCAGGACCAAACTTCTCTAACTGTAAAACTAACATGAGATGGCCTGCCAGTGTTGGCCAGAAAAAAATGTCTTCTCCAGATGAATACAGAGGGTCTGGAGAGCTTCAGACAGGAGCGCTGTCAACACAAAAGTGCAGTTACCCCAAGAGGGGCAACCATAATGCACGTGTACTTTCCTGTCACTGACTGTTTAGTAAGAAATTAGTAGCTAGCGTAGGAAATAACTAGGCGGTTTGGCTTAAAGTTCCTATTGATTAAATCTAAGTATACTTTCAAAATAAATCGTGATGTGCAGCACTCTGGGCACACCCAGCAGAATCTCTGGGTATGATTGACAACTACCCTGTGTCCGACATTCACTAGATACAAGGCAGTGTGCTGGTCACTTTTCACCAAAACCTGAAATGTTTGTAGTAAGTGGGGGTTGGAGAATTCACCCTCGAGAGGGATGTGACAGCCCCAGGCCACACACACGGCTCAGCCAGGATTTGAACTTTGTCTGGTTACAAAGTACATTTATTTCATGCCACAGTATCTGCTGCCTTGACAGCACCCAGTTCCCTTACCCCTGACACCTTGGGACCAGGGGGTGACTCTGCTCAGGGGTCCTTGCAGAGACACCACACGACAATACCTCTCTTAGACCTATTCGAGGAGAAGCTGGACCCCTGGGACGTGTGGGAGCCGCTGCTGGAGCGCTTTCTCCGGATGGCGGCAGGCTGCTCGGGGAAGGTCACGTGCACCGACTCCACGGACGCAGCCAGGTTGATGGACTTGAGCGAGTCGGAGGAGGCCCTCCTGCCTTGGCCAAGGGACAGCTCATCGTCCGAGTCCATTTTGTCAGAGCCGTTGTCCACGATGTCGTCTTCGTCCCAGAGGCCATGACACTGAGGAGGCAGGGAAGGGACAGCTCAGCCCGCTGTCCAGACAGAGGCTGGGACTTGGCCCCGTGACATCCAGGCCACCAGCGTGTCCCTCAGGATAGGAAACCACACGTCAGATTGGGTGACTGCAGCTGACAACACTGCTGGACAGTGGAGACAGCTAGGAGAGTACAACCTAAGTGCTCCCACCAAACACTGACCAATAGGTAGGCGAAGAAGTGGTGGATGTGTTAACTAACCAGGCGGGGTTCCTTTCACCATATATATGCTTATCAAATCACCACATGTACACTTCTGATATCTTACAATTTCACTGGCCAACTATACATCAACAAAGGATCCTTTAGTTAAAGGATGGTTTTTCTAGTAATCATGTATGGATGTGAGAGCTGGACCATTAAGAAGGCTGAGTGTCAAAGAATTGACACTTTCAAACTGCGTTGCTGGAAAAGACACTTGAGGGTTCCTTGGACAGCAAGGAGATCAAACCAGTCAATCCTAAAGGAAATCAACTTTGAATATTCATCAGAAGGATTGATGCTGAAGCTGAAACTTCAATACTTTGGCCACCTGATAGGAAGAGCTGACTCATTAGAAAAGACCCTGATGCTGGGAAAGATTGAGGGCAAGAGAAGAAGAAGGTGACAGATGAGATGGTTTGATGCCATCACTGACTCAATGGACATGAATCTGAACAAACTCCAGGAGATAGTGAAGAACAGGGGAGCCTGGTGTGCTGTAGTCCACGAGGTCACAAAGAGTTGGACATGACTTAGCAACTGAACAACAATACATCAACAAAGCTGAAATTTTAAAAAAAAAGATTAGAAAATCAAAGCAAGGTCAGGGATCCTAAGAAAGCTTATTATCTACCTATATGTACTTTTGCAAACTCACCACACCCCAATGACTCAGGAAAGATCCCTCTAACTGGAGGGTTAGGGACTGGAAGTTTGCAAGGTGACAGAAGGCAGAGTGAAGATCTTAGTCACAGTCCACATAGGTAAAAGCCTGTGTGAAACAGTCCACCAAGTAGGACAGAGGTCGAACACACATTTACATGTATGTGTGTGTGTGCATGTATGTGTGTGTTGCAGCCTGGCAGAGCAGAGACCAGAACCTGCCCCACGACTCAACAGTGTGGCAAACTGCCCCCTCATGACTGTCCTAGTAAGCATGCTGAACGGACATTCTTGGCCCTGCCTACCCCTGTGTCCGTCCTCATGGAAACAAAACAAGATATTCCTGATCAACAGCAGAGCCTCCGCTAATCAAACTTCCCAGGATAGCTATTCCCTAACGATCTCATGTGACTTCTGCTAATTAAAGTGTGGGCTGATGGGAGCCATGACAAAAGTCTTCCTGTCATGGAGAGCAAGAGGGCCCCCTGACTCCCCACTGGCCAAATTATATGTGTCTGTCTTTTCATTATGCGTCCACTTCCATTTCTTTTTCACCCACTGTGCTGGATGTGGCATGTGTGTGCCTTAACCTAGGCCAAGCTTATTCTGAAAAGGAACTAACAAAGATGTTACTTGATAAAATGAATGTAAGATATGTTATATCAACACAAGGGGACACAATTAAAACAAGAGAAGGAAAGTGAGAGTCCGACCATAGGCACAGCAATACATCCAAGGCTTGCTGTGTGACCAACTCTAACGTGTAGACTTGGGTGGCGTATCACAAGTTCAGCTTATATTTCACAGTGTCTGAGACAAGAAACCCCACAGGTGCTCAGCAGGATGACAGGAGGTACCAATCCTGAGAAGGTTACCCTGCAGACCCGTCTTCCCAGAGCAAGCAGGCATGGCTTTCTTAGAAGTGGCCTCTCTGGGAGCATAGCCTGGGATCCCCAGGCCCATGGATTGGACAGTCTCTCACTAAACCAGTGGTTTAAGAGCAAAAAACCATGAGAAAAGCAATGTTCCTAGAAGGGGGTGGGCCCAGGTCAGGCTGGAGAGAACACCCAATATTCTAGCTCCCCAATGATCTACCTTCAACTCAGGCATGACTTGATGGATCCAGTGATAAGAACCACACACCCTTCGGGCAATTCCCACAAACATGGGATAATCAGGGTGCCTTCATCCCAGGGTAGGCTTTGCAGGTGACACTACTGGTAGAGAACCTGCCTGCCAATACAGGAGACATAAGAGGTGTGGGTTCGATCCTTGGGCCAGGAAGACCCCCTGGAGGAGGGCGTGGCAACCCACTGCAGTAATTTTGCCTGGAGAATCCCATGGACAGAGGAGCCTGGCAGGTTATAGGTCATAGGGTCACAAAAGAGTCAGACATGACTAAAGCAACTTAGCATGCACGCATGCATCCGAGATTAGAAATAGGGGGAAATTTCCCCCAACTGATCACAAACTCCAATATTGAGTACACAGTGTTGAGAAAACGCATGAAACGAACAAAACTGTTAACAAAGAAAACAAGAGCACACAGATAGACCCTGCCCGTGGCCCCCCAGCCCCTCGCGATCCCAGTGCTGGGTTCTCGGGAACATTCCAGGGGTGGTGGGTGGGCAGTACCTTTAGGATGGAGCGGTGGAAGAAGAGTGCCAACAGCTGGATGAGGTCGTAGAGCACGTAGGCGTCCTTCTTCTCCACCCCGATGATGTTGGGTGGGTGGTAAGGCTTGTCCTTGTTCAGTTCCACATTCTTGTTCCAGGGGAAGAACCCAAACTGGAAGAAGTACTTGACTACAATGGCCACCTGCACAGATGTGAGAAATTAGAATAAATGATGCTCTTTAAGAACAGTTCTAGTTTGCATTCCCACCAACAGTGTAAGAGGGTTCCCTTTTCTCCACATCCTCTCCAGCATTTATTGCTTGTAGACTTTTGGATGGCAGCCATTCTGACTGGTGTAAAGTGGTACCTCATTGTAGTTTTGATTTGCATTTCTCTGATAATGAGTGATGTTGAGCATCTTTTCATGTGTTTGTTAGCCATTTTTATATCTTCTTTGGAGAAATGTCTGTTAAGTTCTTTGGCCCACTTTTTAATTGGGTTGTTTATTTTTCTAGAATGGAGCTGCAGGAGTTGTTTGTAAATTTTTGAGATTAATTGTTTGTCTGTTGCTTCATTGGCTATTATTTTCTCCCATTCTGAAGGCTGTCC
>ML662445.1:39315444-39327627 GCA_007570785.1 Antilocapra americana
GGGGGGGAGGGAGGAGGGAGGGGGGACCCGGAGGGGAAGCATATGTAAACCCATGGTGATATCATGACAATGTATGGCAAAAACAATAATAAAAATTAAAAAAAAAAATAAAACTCCTTTGTAAAAAAAAAAAACCCGATACACTATTCTCCTTTTTTGTTTTAAATTTTAAATTATATTTTATAGATATGTAATAAAAACAACAAAGAGTTGTTCACTCAAAAAAAAAAAAAAAGAACAGTTCTAGACAAGGAACAGTGATACAAAAATTAAGGGGAAAAGTCTCAGTTTTGGTGCTGGGAATGCACACAGCATGTGGAATAACGAATTCTCCTTCCACAGATACTGATTTTAGGACAAGACCAGAACCACAGCTCCAGAGCCTGTGACCACAGACACACTGGGGCCATGGAGATTACTTCTGACTTGGCTCAAATGACTTCTGCTACTGTCAGGGAGTCGGCTAGTTTCTGGGTTTCCCAGGTGGCACCAGTGGTAGAGAACCCACCTGTCAATACAAGAGATGTAAGAGATGTGGGTTTGATCCCTGGGTTGGGAAGGTCCCTTGGAGAAGGGGTTGGCAACCCACTTCAGTATTCTTGCCTGGAGAATTTCATGGACAGAGGAGCCTGAAGGGTTACAGTCCATAAGGTCGCAAAGAGTCAGACATGACTGAAGTGACTTAGCACGCATGCAAGGGCTAGTTTGTGCTGATTCAGTTAGATACTTACACAAATATTCAGCTATTAAATGAGGTCATTAGAACAAATGTGAACAGGAGGATCTTTATTCTGCAAGTATGGCTTTAGTTTGTAATCTTTAGGAGAAAACTGCATAGACACTATAGACAATTTTCACTTTTGTCTGCTCTCTTTCTTCTCAGCATTTTATTGCTCACTGGAAGTTCTCCTCAAGAAGAAATAAAAGCAAATGAAACAAAACCTTGCCAGCTCAGGGTGTAAACGTGATATTTGTAGAGACTGACTTTGAAACACCCCTCCAGTGTCTACACAGTGTCAGGGTTAATTGCATCCAACTGTGTTTCAACTGCCTACTGTATTGTTTGATCCAATATCCACTCGCTGACCACACACTGGCCCTGGCACCATGCTTGTGTCTGCCTCATACTTACTGTCTTGCTGAATGATCACAGGGCAGACACCAGACCTCAAAAGCCTCCCCCTCCACTCACCAGCTGGGTAAAGTGAAAAAGTGAAAGTGTTAGTTGCTCAATTGCATCTGACTCTTGCAACCCCATGGACTGTGGCCCCTCAGTCTCCTCTGTCCATGGGATTCTCCAGGCAAGAATACTAGAGTGGGTAGCCATTTCCTTCTCCAGGCGATCTTCCCCAGCCAGGGATCAAACCTAGGTCTAGTGAATTGCAGGCAGATTCTTTTCCATCTGAGCCACCAGGGAAGCCCACTTTGGGCCAATTATTTCATCTCATAAAGGCGGTTCCTTACTCCTGTTGGACGGAATGATATTAGCTCCTATGTTGTATGAGGTGTGAGATGTGAAAAGACAACTATAGTTCTCAGCACCAACAACAGCTAGTTATAATCACGCGCTGACCTAAGACGATCCCTCTAACTATTTATTTATGTGAAGCAGGGGTCGGGCAGGTCCACTGGAGGGATGCCTACCTCTGTGTAGACGATGGCCATCATCCAGAAGCGCCTGCTGGGCCGAGGGACAGACAGCATGGCCCAGAGGAAGATGAGGATGGGCAGCACGAGGGTGATCATGGAGGCAGAGACCATGTGGTTGAGGATGATGACAAAGTAGCACACCATCTCGGAGCGGGCCACCAGCGTGTTGTACAGCGCATAGAAGAGTAGCAGGAAGCGCGGCTGCCCCACATAGAACTTCTCTGACTCCTCCAGCTCGTCGTCATGGAACATCCTGCCAGAACACTGGCCTCAGTTCCCCCCGGCCACTGATTCCACGCGGTGAGACATTGCCCACCCTTCCCTGCTGCCTGGGTCCCCAGGCATCCTGTGCTGTCAACCTCCTATCATGTTACAGAGAGAGAGGTGAGCACACGTGTGGTTCTAAATGTCTGCAGGGACCTTTTCCACATGGTCTCTGCACCCAGCAGCCCAGTGAACACTAAGGATCACTCCTAGCTCCATCACTGTGGCCGCAGCTCTTACTTGTTCAGCAGCAGCTCGCTGGCTGTCAGCTCATGGGTCAGGGGTGGCAGGATGCTGGCCTCCAGCCGGTCCGAGCGGCTGTCGTCTGGGCTGACCGCCATGTGGGTCTGGCCGGCCGAGTCATCCCGGGAGTCAAAGGACAGGCGTTCAAAGCTGACAGCCTTGCTGTAGGACGGCGGGGCCTCCACATCACCATCTTCTGTGGGGTCCTGTGGGGACTCAGCCTCCTGGGCCCCCTCGGGCACCTCCTCATCCTGCTCAGCCTCCACCTCCTCGATGGTCTCCGTGGTCCCCTGGCGCGAGTACAGCATCGTGCACTGTGTGGGCTCGCTGTCGGGAGACACGGGGGGTGCCACCTGGCCTCAGCAACTCCCCCAGCCTCCCACGGCCCCCACGGCCATGCACCCAGGCACGTGAGAGGGGGACGCCTCCTCACTCCCCACATTCCATCTGCTTTGCTCCTTCTCGATAATCACGTCTGGGTACAGAGACAGGGGAAGGGTGCTGGGCGGCAGGTCCTGGGGTGCCAAACCCTCCTGTGCATAGCTTTTTCAGTCCCATCAATGTTCCCAGGCACGGGGCCAACTGTTTGTTTCCAGTCAAGACGTAGGGAGCACAGCGCACCTCCCAGAGCACAGATTGTAAAGAAAGGTGCTCAGGGAAAGGAGATGTCTCAACTGGCTGGGTCCACAGCTCTTGGCCGAGATGCGCTCTACTCTCAACGGGCTCCAGACCCTTAAGGGGAGGCCTGGAATGGTGGACCATTGGCAAGATAAAGCCTGCTTTGTCTTTTATGCTGGCTCCTCCCTGCACTTCCATCCTGTGCCTTTTCTCACTGGTGCCTCTGACATCTGACTGGACGCTCACCATCGTCCTTTTCCTGGCTCCCCACCACCTGGCACGTGGAAGCCCCACCCACCACTCTCTGCCCCAGGGTCTCTCCTGGGGCTGCACTCACCCTTCCCTCTGACTGCCCTCCCACTCTCTCCTCCCACTGGCTTTGTGCTGCCAGCTCCTCTTTCAGCTTCATTTTCCAGGAGCCCCTCTTCCCTGGTCTTCACTCTAATTCTATGTCCTGTCTTCCCTTTTGCACCTCTCCTCTCCTTCTTCTAACTCTCCCTGACAGGTTCGTGCAAAAAACACTGGAAATGAAAGTACAGCAGCCACAGGCATGAGATCAAGGCCTGCCTACTGTGCTGTGCACCTCAACACGCCTGCTCCTGAAGAGGCGGGGGGGGGGCCACCTGGAGGTGCCGAGCGTGCGGGGTGTGCAGTGATCATCTGTTAGGCTCTGAGAGGGTGCTGCTCCCTGAATGGCGTGTGTAAGCAGCTGGGGTCATACCACTGAGATGCTCAAAGGCTCAGACTGTGCCCATTTCTCTTGTCATGGACACTGGTGCACACATGTGAATGAATGAATGCATCTGGCTGAGCCCCGAGACTGAAGAGCCAGACTTGTATGAACTCTTGACCCTAATTCAGGGGTGTTCAGGGCCCCAGGGCTTTGGCCCTACATGTGCTTACCGCACATTAGGCTCTTGGAATGCCAAGACAATGGCTTTTGGCTAAGACTTACCTTGATTAGACATGGCCATGAAACTGACTGGTCACCCAGTTTTCAGACCACTGGAGCCACACCAGATTCTAACTTGCAGAGGGACCATAACCTATCACAGGCATGCTCTCTATGGGTTTTGATGAGGTCTGGCCCCAAAGGAATTCAGGTAAATCCTGGTATGTTCAGGAATCAGCAGATTGGAGTGGCATAGCATGTGCCCACCAGAGGACATCTTAAACAGCCACGGCATTCCCTGAAATGCCAGCGCCTGCCTCCTGCAGCTCTGAATGTGCATACATACATAGCTGCTGGTGACAAGGACATAACACTGCCTGACTTGACAACACTGCCCTTAGCTTCTGATTGGGTTTGGGTGGTTGTTTGCTGTCAGGATAAGCACAATACAGCTTGTGCTTCTGTGCTCCTAGTGACTTTTCAAAGAAGAGCTTCTGGATTTTAAGCAAGTGATTTCATTTCTATGCATGATTATAGTTTTTATCATGGGATTTAATGAGAAAGCATAAGCCCAAACCAAACAAGTTAAGGTCTCCCAAGGTAATATATTCTACTGCATAGTAATATTATTTTTAAAAACAATGGTTGAATATATTCTACCTTTCATGTCAGTTGGGCACGTAGCATGTGGACAGATTCATTCTGTATTGACCAAACATGACTACATACAGGATTTGGAATTATCTCCTACTGTATGGATCTTTGGACAAAATTATGAGAAAGTTTCCTACTCTTCCTGACCCATTTCTCCCTGTGAGGACTGCCTACTGGCATCCTCAACCAAGGAGGAAACATGCTTGCTCATTTGGAAATAGAAAGTGTGAAATACTTACAAATGGAGGACAATGTTTATAGTAGGATTTTTAAGAAACTCCTAACAGACAAAAAGCAAAGAGCAGTTAGTTGAATAGAACGCTATCCTGGGAACGACTGGTTGTGTCCCAGGAAGGATGCTGGTTATGCTTTCATTAGTCATGCACCTTCTTAAGACAAAAGTGAACGAAAACACACAGGTCACAATAACTCATCTGTGCATGACATGGGAAGGGGTTGACACGGTCACAGACAAAGCATGCACGGGTGAGCACCTGGAGGCTAAGCTGGTGCTCTCAGCTGACGAGGAGGATACATCCATGCTGAGCATTTTACGGAGCCCGGGCCGAGCACGCTCACTCGTTTTAGGTACAGTTTCTGGTCCATCTAAATCATCAAGGGTGGACTGCCTTGAGAACAGCATGGTTGCTTCCGTGTAGCAGCTAGCAGCGCAAACAGTTACAGAGACACAGTGTTAAAACAGAGCCAGAAACAGGAGTCACACACGTCAGAGACCCAGATACCGCCATGCAGCAGACCACACGCCACTCCAGCACCACGGACAGCAGCCACCGCGGCGGGGGCTCCAGGACAGAGAAGGGAAGATGAGACAGGATAGCACTGGGCTGAGAACAGAACTGCTGATGAAGGATGAAATGTGGCTCTCTGGGTGGGACAGGGAACTAGAATAATGACAAGTCCTGACCTGTCTCTCACAGAGCAAAATTCATCTTTACAATTGTACAGCTGAGGTTTTTTTTTCAGTGACAGGAAATAAATTTTATTCAGCGCCCTCCTTCCCCAATCCTGAGTTCAGTTCTTCAGCAGAAATACCTGCTCAAGTAAAATTTATATAAAAATGCCATTTAAAAAACATGGTTTCCAAAAGAAAAGAAAGAAGCTCAAGATTGACTGCAACAAACTGAATTTTCCACCCCATTTTCTGAGTGATATTCAGTTGAGCCAAACTGGATGGCTTGGAGAAGAGATGCTGGTTTGATATGCAACTGGATATAAACCAACATCGAAATGAAAAGAAAAGAAATGGTACAAAGGCAACAACACAGGAAGTCCAGCAGTGGCAGGGCCATTTTGTCTGTTAACTTTTGAGCCTAATGAGTAGTTTTCTCTGTGATCACATTCTAGGTCTCAGCAGATGTCAGCAAGGTGAATACTCAGTGCCTGTCACTAGACGGTCAGGGAGGAAACTGAGGCAGATTCAGGGCTGAGATGCTACTGGGATCACCCAGTAGCAGCCAACAGCTCAGATGGAGGCGGGATGGAAGTTCACATATGGGGTTTAACCCCAGAGAGGAACACTCTCTGAAGCTCTTGACATGGAGGCTCCCGGGACACTGACTTCCAGCCTGAAAGCAAGTGACCCAGCTGACCCTTCGTCATACAGACAACTGATTTACTGGATGAACATCAGCCTCATGTGATTGCACCAGGGGACCTGCTGTGTGCCAGCTCCTCAGTAGGCACCCTTAGTCAGTGATTGTGGGGCAGAAATGGAAACCATTCAAGATGATGCAGTGACTGGGGTCCCCTCTGGGGGTGGGGAATTTGAGGCACTCATGGAACTGCTGAAGAGCTTTGAGGTTCTCAGAGCCTTAGCAACTCTAGGGAAGAATACCCTGACTTCATGTCACAGCCACATGGCCAAGACAGGGCTCAGCAATGGGGAAGGGGACAAGATGAGCAACCAAACAGTCTCTAATAAGGATTTTAAAGAACAACCCTGACTCTTTTTCAGTGTAAACTCATCCTGAACAAGAAAAGGAGATGATGGTGAGATGAACTAGAAACATAGTGCACATTGAGTACCTGCTGGATTTTAGATAAATCCTTTCCCCCTCTTCTGGGTCTCAGTCTCATCATTTATAAGATGAGGGATCTGGATCTCTGAGCTTCTGTATTATTTCATATTTTCAGAGGTGGATCCCACAGCCTTTGGGGAGTTTGCAGCTGAAAGAGGCTGTGCACCCTGACCTGCCTGATTTTCTGTGCGGAATCGGTGCTCTGACCCCAAAGTCCTCTTTACCTTGTTAATTCTTGAGTGATTTCTGCCACCATGCAGCCTGCCCTCAGACCCCACACTACTGGGTTATTTGCAGTGGATTAGCTTGTTGTCCAAGCCAGGACAGTTTTAAAACTGAAAGGGAAGAGCAGGAGCTTTATAAAAACAGGTGACACGTCTAATTGATGTCCTCAGGTCACTTGGAGCCATCCCAGGGGCACAAAGCACACACTTCAAATAATAAACACTCTGAATGTATCTAGGAATGTTCCTTGGAATGTCACCAATGTTTCCCGAAGAAACTTTATTTTCTAGGAAGGTAGAGGATATCTGACTTCATAAAACAACCATTTTTTACATCTGGATTTGAAGGAAACTGGGACTGTTCCAGTAAGTCAAACGGAACATAAGCATATTTGTTAGGTTTCTACCCCAACCCCCTGCTGAAGGGAAAAGTGGGTGAGATGGGGCAGATGGGACAACTCCTTGCAGGCTGGGTCCTTAAGGGGCTGGGCCACATAGAGCATGTGGGTCCCCGCATCCCTGTTGGGGGTGATGCTACCTCCCAGGGCACAGGTGTGGTGACGGCAAATGTCCACACTGGGGTCCCTCCCAGAGAAGACCACCCCCTCATCATAAATCAATGTGGCTTCTTATGGACTCTACTACAGACACACAATTGTTTGGAGATTTGAACGTTTTCTAAACAAAACAAAACAAAAGAAATGGAAGTTCTCCTTGGCCTTTAAGAAAAGGGCAAATATGTTCACTCACAAAGGGCATAAATGGCCTATATTACATCTCCCTTTTCTTTACATTAAAATATTGTTTAAAAGGACATTAAAAATAATTGTAAAGGTATTGGTTTTCTATTAGTAAATTTATCGATGGATTTATCATTTAAAAATGTTGAAATATTTTGACAGTCTTTGTTAAAAGGCAATCAATGAATTTTAATATCTCCCACCTCACAGGTTTTGACTATGGATGCAGATTTGTCATCTTGGATCAGATTTAAAGGCAATTACTGGATTTTACTTTAGCCAGGCTTTGTTTTCCTTTTATTCTTCTCCCTCCTAAAGTAGTGGTTTACAATATTTAGTTACTTTCTTAACTGACCATATTCTCATCTGTTATACAGCTGAAAGTTACTAATACAGGAACTGTGTATGTTTATTTTATGGACGACTGATTTTCAGGTTACTTTCTAATTTTTTGCTGGATTCATTTGGTTCAGAGTTTGGTTCTGGAGCCACTATTCTTAAGCCAGGCTCATGCATATTATTCAGGAAGCCTGTGAAGTGCCTGAAGTTCTATGGAAAAAATGTATAATTATGTGCAGTTTTCCTCTTTGGGAATCAGTCTATAGCCTCATGAACTTTCATAAGAAGTTCATGTGCCTGTCAAATGGGGATGATAACGGTATATCTCAAGGGGTCTGTTAAGGAAAAGGTGAGGAAATCCACACACACTGTCAGTGCGGCCCCGGGGAAGCGTCAGGGCAGGGGCCTCTGTGAAGCAGGGGTGTGACCACACAAGTCGGAAGGGGGGCGCCCACAGAATCACTTCTCAGATGATAAAGTAACATTTCTGAAAGGAGGAGATGGAGAAGAACAAAAGGTGGTAGAAGACTCTAGAAGAGAAGATACTCTGTGGAACAGCATTTTAAAGGCACTGAAGATGCAGTTCTTGAAACAATTACTCATTTTGTGTCAGGAGGCTCATCTGACTTGACGTGCATCATATGGGTCTTTCTAGAAACTTATTACTGATATCTGCTTCTCTCTGCCCAGACCAGGAGCAGCAGGGCTCTGCTGGGCCATGCCCATGGAGACAGCCCAGAGCAGCTGGGCACCCCCAAGGTTCTGATTAGCCTGCACCTCTCCCATCATCTCTCACCTCCGTCATCCTGCAGGAAGCAGCAGCACTGTGGAGCGCATGACATACCTGGAGATGCTGTCGTGGGAATCCAAGCTGTCCATCCTGTGCGCGGTCTGTGAGCCTGCAGCGGTGCCAGCACGGTCGTCGATGGTGTCCAGTCCTGACTCCCTGGACAGGTTCATGATGTGGTTCTGGTAGTACATGTGGATGCTCTCCCGGGTCGGGACATTGCCCTGCACAGAGGAAAGGCACTGTCACAGCCCTGCGCAGACATCAGTGCTTCTCAGTATGGACCACCCTCCGCCATCACACACACCTCGAGCAGGATGAAAAGCGAAGCTAGTCAAGCTGAGGATTGATGTCAACTCACTGACTGAATGATGCCGGATGCTACTGGGTCATGCTGAACAGGAAACCCTTCCTAGTTTAAGGCTGAAGATGGTCAAACGTACGAACTTGCAGTTATGAAATAAATAAACCATGGGGATGCAATGGAGACTAGAGTTAATGATACTGTGTTGCGTATTGAAAAGTTATTAAGAGAATAGATCATCAAAGTCTTCTTCATGAGAAAAAAATTTGTAACGGGTGCGGTGGAGGTTAACTAGACTTACTGTGGTTATCGTTTTATAATACAAATACCGAGTTATTATGTTGCAAGCTTGAAATGAATAAAATGGTATATGTCACCCACATCTCAAGAAAATAAAATTAAAAAATTAAAAAGAAATCCCTTCTCTTATGTAGATAATTTTGCTAAGTGACAGTAACCTTTCCAGCCATGAACTATTTTTTTCAAATGTAATCTATAAACCATCTGTGGCTATGTTTTGTCTTAGTCGCTCAGTCATGTCTGACTCTTTACCACCCCATGGACTGTAGCCCGTCAGGCTCTTCTGTCCATGGGATTTCCCAGGCAAGAATATTGGAGTGGGTTGCCATTCCCTTCTCCAGGGGATCTTCCAGACCCAGGGATTGAACCTGGGTTGCAGGCAGGTTCTTTACCTTCTGAGCCTCCACATGTGTATATTCCTAATTTTCCCTATGAGAAGTTTCAGGCCAAACTAAAGTGCATGATCCTTTATGAGATACAATAGAGCCAGTGCAGCTGGGAACCGTGGTATCAAGAGGCGACAGAGTGAACACGCTGGCCGAGATCCCAGGACTATGAGTGTGAGTGTGTGTGTGTGTGTGTGTGTGTGTGTGTGTGTGTGTGTGTGTGTAGTGTGTATATTTTCACTCTGAGCATGGAAGAGACTGAAATATACCAAAAAAGCAGAGGGGTTATGCAAAGACTGGAGAGGAAGGATTTTGTCTGGGCCTCCGTGGAGGTCTGGACCCTGGCTTTCAGAACCTTTGTGACTCAGGCAGGAGCGAAGCAGGGTCTTGAGCAGGGCTACCTTCTTGATCTCTCTGGTCAGCATGCAGCGCTCGATCCTCAGGACGGTGGAGATGTCGATGTGCTCCCTGGAGATGGAGTTGAGCCATGTTGTGAAACTGTCCACGGTTGCCAGAAACAGGACCCAGGTGAACTTCAAAATATTAAAGATCCTCTTGATGATGTTGTCTAGGAGGAAGAAGAGAACCTGACTTAAAGGGACATTGCACCCTCAGTCGTGGTGCTGTGTGTGGAGCAGTGGTGTCTTACCAAAGGCAGCCCTGCCTGGTTTTGCCCTTGACCCTGACATGGAGAGACAGGGCCACAGGGGGTGGGGTGGGCACAGGCATGGAAGTGGTAGGCAGGGTTTTCCACACCTGCAGTGGCAGCACCCAAACCAAACTCAGATAGAATTGTTAACCTTTGGTCAAAGCTTCAGTCGAAACAGGTCCATATAGAGACGCCAGGTATGATTAGAAGTACAGCCTGTGCTAACAGAAACAATCTGAATCTATCCAAGTAATTGGTTCCTTTAACATTTTTCTTGTTCTGTTGGTTCTGTAAGACTCTGATGTTTCCCACTGCAGCTGAATTATAGTTGAACACCTTTCAAAGGTATTTGGTACAGAATTCAGTCCACACACTAAGACTCTATCCAAACCCCGGAATCATCTTCCTCATATGTATTTAATGACACCAAGCTGTGCTAGCTATAAAATTCTGCCTGTGTGGTCAGTCCTCTCCAAACCATAGGAGCCTGAGATGCCACTGACCCTGAGCTACCTCCCTCCTCTTGGCTATGACTGGGACCCACCTGGGGAGCTGCAGGTGACCAGCTCACCTCTGATGCTCATCTCTATACCTGAGTGGTCATGTAGATTTGGGAAAGTTCGCTAGTTTTTCTCTGCCTTCGTTTTTTCTCTGTTAAGTGGGGAAGAGAGTTTTGAGGGAGTTGAACAAGCTAATATGTGTAAAGCTTATGGCAAAGGAGATGAGCTATTCAAAGCATGGGGCACTGTTACCAGAAAAAGGTTTATAGGAATAACCAGGTGTTGCTCCACAGATAGCAAGCCAATTGTCTGGACATGGAGGCCTGCTTCAAGGACTGTGCCTCCGAGGGCTTGGAGAGGCTTTGGGAAGTCTCGTTTTGTGTCAACAGATGGCATCCATGGATGTATTTGTGTCCAGCACAAAAGAGCCTGAACACCTTGCCTGTGGGTAAGTGCTGTACCCAGGACTGCCAGCCCCAAGGGAGAGGAAGCCACATGTCTGTGGGGCCAGAGAGGCATGTATGTTCACTGAGTTCAGAGGCTTTTGTTTCTCATCTTTTTTTTTTTTTTTTCCTGATGGAGAAATCTTCCCCCCAGTCTCAGGCTCTGTGAAGCCCACATGGCACCAGGCCTGGGCTGGGGCTCAGAAGATGTGAGCTCTATCCCTGACTGTGTGGAGTCCTGAGCAGATGTGCTGGGATTCAGGTTTCTTACCTAAAAGGAGGAGTCAGCCCAAGCCCTGGAGGCTGCTCATTTCCCAGAGTACCTACCTCTCATGCGTGCTCAGTCGCTTCAGTCAGGTACGACTCTGTGCAGCCCTGTGAACTGTGTAGCCTGTAGGCACCTCTCTCCATGGGATTTTCCAGGCAAGAATACTGGAGTGGGTTGCCATTTCCTCCTCCAGGGGATCTTCCCAACCCAGGGATCAAAATTACCTCTCACTTCATTCCTTTTCCATGCCTTCTAAATGCCAATATTTGTTCGTGCCTCCATGCTGATGGGTTTCCAGGGACATTTATAATTTGTTCCCAACTCCCTTTCATAGGTATTTGGGTAAAGGACTTTACACGGACTCTAATCCTACATCTCATCCCACAATGAAAAGGTAGGTCTGAGTTTCAGAGTCCTTTTGCAGTTTCACTAGAGATGCGATTTCAAGGGATGCCGATGACTGACTCACTGTCCAGAAACAGGGTTTAATGCAGTATTTCCAGACAGCCTTCCTCACGCACCATCTGGACAAGAGACATACCCCCACCCCCTGCGCCCACTTCCCCTGGCGGGGTCTTCACTTTGTTACCTGGTCCATCAGACTTCTTTTTGACTGGCTCATCCTCCCGGTCTTCCCACTCCACAGGACCTGCCAAGAGTGTCCAAGAAACACGAGTTACATCCTTTCGGGGTAAATTAATGTCGATGTTGCACTGCTGGGAGGAATTTTATAAGGAAATCTGGAGTGTTCGCCTATTTGAAGAGCTCACCAGGAAGAGCTGTCAGAATTCTGAGCTTTTATTTATTTATTTATTTTTTTTTTATTATTGTTTTTGCCATACATTGTCATGATATCACCATGGGTTTACATATGCTTCCCCTC
>ML662445.1:39331969-39497729 GCA_007570785.1 Antilocapra americana
GGGGGGGGGGGGGGGGGGGGGGGAGGGGTTTCTGGAGGGAGAGCATATGTAAACCCATGGTGATATCATGGCATTGTATGGCAAAAACAATAAAAGGGAGAAAAAAAAAACAAAAAAACCCCTAAATATTAAAAAAAAAACATTCAACCTTATTAGTTAGGAAAGTTCAAATGAAAATAACAGCCATTTGCCATCCTTGAGAAAGACACATGGTAAAAAGAGTAGTAACAGCCCATAAGACAAGGCTCCAGGGAAATAGACATTCCTATGCCTCATACAGAGGAGTTTAAATTTCTAAAATCTCTTGGAAAAATATTTATTAAAGTGAAAAAAGAAAAGCACTCACTTTAACCCCCAAATTCCACTTCTGATCATCTATTTTGGGGAAAGTGTGTGTTCATCCTGCTTTTGCCATGCATTTGAACACACGCACACATACATGACTACATATCAATTTTTGTGTGAGGAAATCCATGATAGTGCTATTTATTATGGAAAAAATTTGGAAGCAAACCTTACATCCATCAGTGATGGAGGAGTTGGATAAATCATGCATATCCATGTTACAGAATATTTTGCAGCAATTACAAAAGGATGATATAGTTTTATAAATACTTAATTGGAGAAGTGTTTATCATATATTGCTAATGAACATACAGGAGAATCTGTGCAGCATGGGATCATTTTTGAATCAAAGGAAACAGTGCCTGCCCACAGGTATGTATACCCAGGAAAGAGGCTGAAGAGAACACAACCCCTGCAGAGATTTGGTGTCTTAGTGTAGCTTTCCAGGCTATACTCCATCCGCTTCCTTACTGCTCGACTTGCTACATCCTCAGTGTCTTAATTTTGCTTTTTTAAACCAATCAAGTGAAATAAAATGACAGCTACAGGAGGTAGCAGGGAGCAGAATGGTCAAAAAAGAGAATGGCTTTGCAATTAGGGCTCCATTAGAAGTTATGTTTTCCTTCCCTTTTCTTGTTTGAATACATTTTTAATTTCACAAGAATCAATATACACATTTCCTTTGTAAAGAATTAAAATATAACAAGTCTGAAAGCTTCTTTAATCCTACCCCTTATTCTCAGCCTCCCCATCTCTTCTGCCAGAAGTCACCACAGCAATTAACTGGCTAAGTTTTCTTCCCAATCTTTTCCTTGTGCATTTATACAGGATTACATGCATCCATTAAAAATGCAAAACATTGTCTGGAGGCACTTTGGTTTCCTTTGCTTGGTAAGTGGTTTCATAATGTGCATGCCAGTTTGAAACAAATGCTTTTCACTTAACAGTATGTCAGAAATTGTTCTCCATGTCAGTTCAAAGTAATTCACTTTGTTTTTAAACTACTAAATAGTATGTCGTAATATACTGGTGATATAATTTACTTGGTTCTTCTTTATGTGGGCATTTAGGATATTTCCAAATTTTCATTAGTGATAATAATGTTTGATGAATATTCTTAGACACAAGTGCTTGTGAAAGTGGAAAAAGTGAAAGTTGCTTAGTCGTGTCCAACTCTTTGCGACCTCATGGACTGTAGCCCGCCAGGGTCCACTGTCCATGGAATTGTCCAGGCAAGAATACTAGAGTGGGTAGCTGTTCCTTTCTCCAGGGGATCTTCCCTACCCAGGGATTGAACCCAGGTCTCCTGCATTGCAAGTGGATTCTTTACCAGCTGAGCTACCAGGGAAGCACACGTGTGCTTGTGCTTATGTGCAAACATTGACTCGTGTGAAGCCACACACCTGGAGGTGGGATGGATCTCTGGTAGGAGACGCACACTTAAACTTTCAGATTGACATCTGCTCTCCGAAGCGGAGGTGCTGCTTTACAATACCACAGACACGTACGCCTCCTCTAGCTCCAAACCAAGCTATGTTTACATTCTTGCTAATCCAATCGATTAAAAAAACAGAATGTCAAAATATTTAGTTTGCATGTCTCATGTTGAGCTACTTAGTGAAACTGAGCTCCTTTTGGCTGTTTCTATTCTCTGGTCTTGAATTACTTTTCATACCCATTCATTCAATGGGCTGAATTTTTCTTTTGCTGACTCTCAGAAGTGCTTAATATAGCCAGAACACTGATCTTTAGTCTGATATATGATAAAAACATTTTTCCTGAGCTCCCCACTTGCTTTTTAACTTTGTTTTGGTGTGTTTGTTGTCATTTCCTCCCCTTAGAAACATGTTTCTATCATATGTTTTCAAATGAATTGATAGTGTTGAATACAGCACCGGTAGGTATGTTCCATTTTTGGTCCTTGACTGCTCTTTAAGTGTGCTTTCCCCTTTTTTTCTTGATCAAATTTCTAAAGGTTCATCTTTCTTATTTTCCGAGAACAGCTTTTTACTTAACGGTCAGGTCGTCTTCTATTTCTTTTTGATGACTTAATATCCACCTAAAAATTATTATTTTGCTTCTACTTTCTTTGGGTTTATTTTGCTTCTATCTCTCTTTCCATTTTATAAAATGTACCTCAACTTAAATTCATGTTTTAATTTATTCCAAGACCTGAAAAATTAAGGGCAAGTAAAAGTCTTGTGCTCTTCAGACATTAAAAATTTCATCCCTCCCAAGCTTGCCCCCGTCTGCTGCCTGTCAGCTGCAGCCCTCTCCATCACTCACCCTCCCCAGATTCTTTTCTCCTTCTTTTCTGTTCTTCTCGTGAAGATCTTTTTTTCTCTTTGCGCCTCTGTCGGAGTGCTGTTTTAGGGTCAGTAATCCAGGCTTGATAAACAAACTGAAGGGAGAAAGTTTCATTATTTTCTGAAGTTTTAATAAATTGAATTAAAGAAAAAGGGACCAACACCAAGCTTCCTGACTTTCAGGAACATGAATTAAACCTCCCTTTCTCACATCTCACAATATACTGAGTTGACCAGTGCTCACTGGCCATGAAATAAAATGTGAAAATAGATGTTGTAGGCATGTATTTTGTCCAGTATCAGGCAATCATGAGATTCTCTGGAACCAAGAACACCCACTTCTCCCCCATGCCCCCATCCTACTACATCTCTGACACTTAGCTCCTGATTCCCTCTTGTGACATACACTAAGCATAAGCTAGAAGCCTGGCTAAGTGTCATTCATTTTCTTCCAACACAAATAAAGTTTGAGTCAAGATCGAAACATCTTTTGTTCATTTACTTTGGGAAATTTCTTTTGCATGTTTGATACTCTCTCTTGTGAGTAACAGATATTACCAACAACTTGAGAAAGAACTTCATAGATTGATCGGTATTTGGAGAGGAAAGATAATGTGCTGTGAAGGTTAAGAGGTTATTCCAGAATGGGATGGAAGGAGAACTGGGGAGCATTAGGTTGCCTTCTGTCATTTTCGTTTAAGAGCTGAAAATAGTGGCATTAATACATGATAACCAATAACCACAACAGGGCAATTTTGAATGTCCCGCCCACCAACAGTGTCCCAAGTCATGCAGAAGGAACAGAAAGAAAACCCTGAAATGCAAAGTCAGCCATCCACAACCATGAAGCCGGGCAGCATGCTCAACGTGCACCCACGAACATATCTGGTCTCAGGGAAGCTGGGTTTCTATCATGAAGATAAAGGAACAGGGGCTCTTATAAACCTCAACACTTTCATTTTATTCTATATTATTTTTAGATTTCTGAAAGCCTTGAAAAACACAGTGTAAACAAACCACTGGCATCATAAAAGTAAAGAGAGGTTCAACTTCTCCATCCATGGAAATGTAAAGGTCATGGGTTACTAGGTCAGAGCTTTTCCTCACAGGTAGAAATCTGAATTTTATGGGCAATGCACACACATACAAGACCTGTATAGTTTCTGAATAATAAACCCAGGAGGCAAAAAAAAATAATCCTAGTTTATGCCAGAAACATAGTTTGAAAAGTAAAAGTGAATTGCAATTTGAAGAACACCAGAAAAAGGAATTTATGGTTGATGTTTATTAGGCATGTTAACTGGAGATTCTATTAAGTATATCTCTGAGGTTTAGGGCATTAATAGGCAAACTTGCTTCAGCAAAATATTTATTCTTTAAAAGAATCTGAACTGCTACATGAAAGAAATTCTCAGGCTTAAGAAATACATACTGTGACATTTCCTTTAAATAGTGTTATTACAATATTGCTTTTGGATAATGCAAAAATGCCAAAGTGGAAAATAAGGAAGTGATTCAGGATTTGTGAGTGTACTAGGTGCACACCCTTTTGCTCTGAAGAAAAATGAAACCCCTGGGAGACGAGAGAGGGGAGGAGAGAGCAGGACAGGGTTTAGGACAGAATTGAAGGTATCTTGTAGAAAGGGCTCTGGCCATACAGATGATGCCTCATTAAAACAGTGTTCCTGGTTCTACACATGGTCCTTCAATGACTGATCCTGCTGGTGTTTCCTCCCTGAGATGAGTGTTTGAAAAAAGAAGGGAAGGGGAGGATCTTAGGACAAGTCTTCATTTGTAGGAAAATGATCTTCATGTCCATGTTTGGAAGTACAAATATTTTACAGCTCGAGGAACATTGGACCTAGGATCAGACCAACTATTTCTGGGAAAAGTTGATGATGAAGGAGGAAGAGGAAGCATCCCGATTCTTACTGAGTTAAGACACGGAATTAAGCTTTTCTTTCTGAAATGTCTCAATTTTGAAGACTCAGTGGTAACTACCACCCAGTGTCATGGGTATCTCTGGAGAACAGACACATGAAGAACTAATCTTGAGTAGGAAAACATGAAAATGTGTGTTAATGACATCGACGTCTCCATCTGCTGCTGCCACTAGCCTGAGCCCAACTTCATCTCAGAGTCCACGCTCAGGGATTTCATCTTAAATGTTGGGGAAATGGGATTCCTTTTGAAACAGGAGAGGACTTTATTGAAGTGGAGATCTTTAACTGAAGTTGGTTAAGTTTTCTAAAACGTTTTTTAATCCAGTTGTGATCCAGAACTTAATGTTGTTGGTAAGAAGATAATTTTTTAAACTAAGATGGGGAATACTCACATTTGTAATCTTTCATATAAATTCTTAAATGTGAATGGAAAGACACGTAAGGCAGTCATAAAAGGGGAAAAATAAAAGAAACCCAAGGAAGTAGCAACAGAGAATCTTAAACTAGAACTCAGAATCCTGGCATTTTAAAAGGGGAAGAAATGCAGGGATCTAGACTCTGCTATGCAAGGCAGAGCAGCTTTTAGGCTTCACCTGAAAGCTTGAGAAAAATCTAGAATTTCAGGTCCCTCTGGACCTGATATAATTTAAATAACCTGCATTTATATAAGACCCCCAGATAAAAGGTGAGAAGCCTTGGTCTCCCCTGCTAGCCACACCCTTGTGGAGCATTTTACTAGTGTAAGTGTCTGCTCCAGTTTAAGGCAGGAGAAGCAGCTTTCTATAAAGCACAAGGGTACTGAGTCACTATTTATGATTTCCATTATGAAATGACCACAGCAGAGGTAGCTAGATACTTTCTGTTGTGTGTTGGGTGAGTTAACAAATAACTGTAGCAGTTCATTCAACAGTGTCTCTGACGATGTGGACTGTGGAGGCTGGGTGGACCGTCCACAGCAGCTTGGCCAGTGAAGAGAGACACTGAACTCGGGCAAAAGGTGCCAGAAGAGTCCAATTTAGGAAGACGGAGGCAAAACTGGGAGCCCGAAAGGAGACAGAACAAAACGAGTCATTTTTTCCCCCTGATTGTAATTTTACCAGCTTTCTGAGAAAATGGTCATGTTTTGACACATCATATCTGATGCATGCAACCAGACATGACCCTTTTGACATGAGACGTGACTTAGGCAGAGCTAATAAGAAGATTTATATCTGCATTTTCTCTTTCTATTTCTTAATCAGCTCTGATGCCAACTGAAAACCAAGAATCACAATAAAGAATTTGGCTTCTCAGAATGATTTTTGGAAAAGTTTGCCCAATATTTTGAATTCTTCTCATTCCTTCATCGTAAGATGTATAGAACAGGGAAAATGCAGATGTGGGGCAGTGGAGCTCTGCCCATCTAAAGGTCTATGGAGCGGAGGGCCACACACCACACATCAGTAAAATGTCAAATACCTTTGCAGCTCGGATTAAATACTGAAGAATAGTTTTGGGAAGTTTAATGATAGACTTTGGCAAGGCTAAAATGGCTGATGCAAACTTCCCAATAGCTCTCTACAAAGAAGGACAAAGCAAGAGTAATTAGTAGAAAAAAACCCCAAAACCGATCACTTAATATAAGACATCAGTATGAGTTTGGCTCTACAATTATACCAACTGGGTTAAAACATGCCCATCGCTGAATGTGGAATAAAACATGCCCTGCTTGTAGGTTAGGAACAAAGAAAATGATTTATCATTCATGTAATCTGTAAAAGTGGTGAAGATGACCCGCTCTCTCCTCTGCTGCCTGATGAGTGAGGACTAGAAGGAAATTCGTTGGAATAAAAATAAACAAGTCAAGTCATTAGTGTTGGACAAGCCAGCTGCACACATGCACACACTGTCATCAAGAAACACACGTGGGCAGCAATGAGGTGAGTGACAGAGCATCATCAGAGCAAGATGTTCCCGCGAACAATTTAGTTCTTCACTTCCACCGGGAGGACGGGTGGAGGTGAGCTGCCAGCTTGGGAAGACCTGGCCAGCAAGCGGACATTGGCCTCATG
This sequence comes from Antilocapra americana, assembly GCA_007570785.1. Lineage (NCBI taxonomy): Eukaryota > Metazoa > Chordata > Mammalia > Artiodactyla > Antilocapridae > Antilocapra > Antilocapra americana. Next base: position 39,338,615 of record ML662445.1, read on the forward strand.
GGCACATCATGAGACTGGCCGGATGTCCATCTGTTTGCCTTGCAGTCTAACAACGGGGAAAGAACAGTCCTATGTCTGCTCCCGTGTAACGGAAATCTACCCAGTTTTCATCCCATATATAACTCTACTGAGAAGCCCACATCTTTAACAAACACTGATGATACAACTGCTGGATACACACTACTAGGCTGGTGACTCAGGTCACGGAGAATGACGGCAGGTTCTGAAAAAGAGACACAGTTAAGCTGAGACTGTCAAAACTGGGCTGGAGGTTTTCATGATTTTAATACAGCCTAAAATCTTTAGAAGTACAAAGGGAAATGATTTTCAAAATTTGAAATGACTGTTTTCAAAACAAAGTGAGGATTTTATTTTCATGGTCAGCTATTTCACTTATGGAACTAGAAGTCTACTCAAGTGATATAAAGCTTGAAAGGAAGTACACTCAGGGCAGCCTTAATTTTGTTTAGAGCCTCAGGAATTTTTCTATGCAAATGAACAGCTGGCTGGACCAGTGTCCTTGTAAGAATTCTGGCAGTAACAATTGCAATGCTGACAGCAAGCGCAAGACAGGACAATGAGAACCACACGACTTCAGATGTGAACTGGAACCTCTGGGGGCTACCACGCATGAACACAGCAGAGGAAGTCGAGGCCTGTGGTCAAGGTCTGTCAGGAAGAAAACTTCTTCAACCAGCCAAGGCTGTGACGTCCTTATCCCCACAATTACCTGGAAAGCTGACCTCCGGGGGGGCTCTTCATCTTCCTTTTTTAATTCTTCTTCTTCCTCCTCTTCACTATCCGTTTCAAACAAATAGTAATCTCCACTCCTGACCACTAAGTAAAACAAAATATGTACTTATTTCTTGGAAGAAATATGAGTTTGGGGTATATTTATGAAATGCCCCCCAAAAGACTCATAAATTGTCCCTCAAAGGCATCGGTGGGGAGGAGGAAACAGGAGATGAGGAGACCTCACTCTGGGCTGAGCTACATGGTCTGCGGAGCACCAGGCCTTGTCCAGGCCATGGAGGGGACCTGGCTGCTATTGGGTTCATCTGGCATTTTCTTCCTTCTTCACAGGAAATTGTACACGGATGCACCAGGTCAAGCCTGCAGCAACCAGTTCTGTTACCAAGATGGCCCAGAGGACTGAAAACTATCATCATGTCACAGTTCAGCACTTTGGGACCTCAGACAAGGTCAAAGTGAGGCGGAAGCTTTAGCATTGTCTGAATGGGTACAGATTGCTATGGCAAAGCTAATTGGGATGATAGGGACCAGGAGTCATGTGTCACCATCTTCCGCTTCACTTTATACTATGCAGAAACAGGCCATAACACAGGCCACAAGACATTTGAAAAAGAGTTTTGTGTGTGTGTGTTTTTAATCACACATTATCATGAGGAGGAAATTGGCAAGTAACATAAAAAAAAGAAAAGAAAAGGAAAAAAAGAAAGCACAATCACAAAAACACCACCACCACACTCCGGCTGTTTCTACTTATAGGCTAGGACAGAAGGAGCCAAGTGGACATGATCCATACGGTTTAGCACTGTTAGGCTTCTGGTCAACAAGGAACCCTCCAGCTGCCTACTGAAATTTGAGGACTGTACGGACCACAAGACACAAAGCACAAGCCGTATGGATGGTCCTCGCCTGGCATTTTCCTTGCAAAGACATATTGTGTCTTAAGCACGGAGGCAGTCTAGAAAGCTGAAATGTTCAGAGAGCTCAAGAAGTTTGAGAATGGAATCTTCATCAGTTTGATGACTATTTTATCAGAGAAAAGAGACCCAGCATGTGCATTTCTGATGCTACAAGAACTGTACTGTCACTGCAGGAAAGCATATGCATATTTTCAAATTATATTAGAATTTTCAAATGCTGAGGTATCTTTTGGATGACATCATGTGATGTCTTCAGGTATCTTCTGGACTTATTCGTTGTAAGGTCACAGGAAACCTTGGCTTGTTGAAAATCAGTTGCTATCACTAAACATGACTGTGAGTAATTTTGCCCATGTTTTCAGACATATCTGAAACCTTCATCCATGAAGATGCAGAATGAATGAATTGGGCCTTATATCCTTGAACAGAAGCACTGTAGTTTGTTACGTTTATTTTGAAGAAGGAACCAGGACCAGAGGACTGGGCCCAGGCCTGAGGAAATAAATGCAATTCAACATAAGGTAAGAATAAGCAAGAACAAACCAAAGTCACAGCATTACATTGGACCGAGATGGAGACCATGAAAGTAATGCTTCAGATAAGCTCAGAGATTTGCTGGAAAGTCACACGGACTTGACGTCACGTGGTCATTTGGTAAACATCAAGTTTTCCAGGACTGAACATTTTACCCTCATTATTGGGTCTAAAATCAACAGTAGCTTCAACTGTATTCAATCATACCTTCGAGAACTTTCGTTCACGTGGCCACTGAAGTCAGTTTTCATCATGAGCAGTTGTACATTGATTTTTATTGTTTGAAAGGTGCTGCCAATTTGTATACAACATGTGCCATTACCACATTAAAAATGGAAGAAAATGTTTTAAAAATCTCCTATTCCTTTATCAATTGTTACTGAAATGAAACTTAGGTAATATTTTCTGAAGTTCTCTCTGCTAATAATAAGTAGGGAAGCTCTTATATTTATGTTTGTGAGTTCTGATAGGGGTCCTGCCTCTAGCCTGGGTCTGTGTATGTATCATGGACACTGATGCTCACAGCTGGCTTTTAAAATCCCACCACCTGTAACACCAGGGACTTGGTCCTGTATTTCAGATATCTGATGACAAAGTGAGGCTTGTCACTGGTTCTGCTGTACAGAACTGATGTGGAAACAGGTGTGTCTCACCAGCATGGAAGGTATCATTGAACAGCAATGATGCGATGGTCTGTGTGCACATAGGCGTGGAACTGGGAGGATGTCACCTACGGAACAAGCTGAGAGCGCAGATGCTCACCAGTAATGTGAACAGCACGGCAACATTATTGTATCATCAATAAGTTTGCAAAGGGCATTCCAAAGACACTTATTCTTACACTTGGCACCTCTAAGAAATATTTAAAAGCCCAGTGACTGAAGAGATCGGAAAATGGACTTTCAATAAAGTGCTTCCAAATCTAAAGATAGGTTTTGGAACTCGTCATTGTCTGCAAAATAAGCCACACATCAATTCCTTTCCTTTCCTCCCCAGCTTGTAAAAAGAAATATGTGCTTCCAAACTATGAATGACACACACCCTGGCATCATTGCACTGAAAGTTTTACAACGAGGCACAGGTAGTGTAATCCCAGCCTTCAAGAACTTGATATAATGAGGGTGAAATGAATCAGAAACTCTAAAGTCAAACAACATTCAGAGGAAGTTCTTTCAAGGATAACCAACTCATAAGGTGGTGATCGAAGACCATATCCAATTCCTTCCAAAATGCAATGTTTACACGAGCAAAGGAAAGACTCATGATGACCACAGTGGGCATATACCCCCAGTTAAAGGACAAAACATCAGTATGACACCATTTTGAAATGGATAGGTCTCTCTGAACTAGCAAAGGGCCCTTTAAAAACAGAAAGATCGGCACAGTTTACTTGTGACTTGATAGAAATTGGCACACAGCGTCCGCACAGGAGACTGTTAGCATGACTGACACGCCTGCAGACAGTGGGTCTCACAGAATTCCAGCTTGAATCTTTGTCTTTTGACTTGAGCAGAAAATGAAATGAAACTCTTTAGAACTCATGGATTTTTTCATGCCATAATGCTAAATTCAGTATTTGGGATTACATTTTATTACATCCAGGTATATGGTGCAAATTTTGAACATTGCTTCCTGAAATTGGCTTGCTGATTTTGGGAAATTTTTTTGGAGTGAAAGGCCAAAACCAGATCTAAATGATGGTAAGAATTAGGTGAGGGAAAGGATTCTGACTGATTTCCTACTGATTCTGAACACCATCCTGTTGACGTTAAGGACCTTGTGATATTACTTGTCTGATTACATAAGCTGCAGTAATCAAGACACAATACAAGACATAAAAGTCTGAAGACATTACAAGTAATCTGCCAGATAATGAATAATTATTCAATATTCTAACAAATTCAGAGTGGGCCAGACTGAAATGGATCATGCCATTAGAATGCCATTGCCAAGAGTAAGTGCTACATCCTTTGCTAAGCGGAGCAGGCATAGCCACTGCATTTCGCAATTACTCATTTTTTGTTTTTCTGTGATAGGGTGAAACACACCAACTCTATGTGGCTATTGAGCTCTGCTTTTCCAAAACCATCATCTGACTTCACTCTGAAGGGTCCTGTCTGAGCTCTGGTGACTCTGAGACTACCCACACAAACCAAGCGTTGAATTTGGAGGGTAGTTTTAGAGCTTTTTTGAAACTGAGGAGGCAGGGTGAGAAAGTAACTGTCTTAAGGTATCCCCATCTTTGTGCTTAATAAATTGCCAACTACCCTTACATGAAAATGGAATCATTGCTCTTGGAATGGCTGAGCAGTGAAGGGGGTGGGGCGGTTCGTTTACATTCACACCCAGTGCTTTTCAAAGAGGGTCACGAATATTCCAAATACAGTGGTTCTCTTTAAATTCAGAGTTCCAGGAGGCGCTGAAATCCATCTTCAATAAGGGTTTTCAGCCATGGAACAAACACACCTCAGCAGAGCTCTGGACCTCAGAATCTGATAACAAAGCCATCAATCCCTTTTCACTCTCTGAGCTCATGTGATGCTCAGGAACATGTGAGCCACATGGTAGTCAGCTGACTGCTCTGGAAGATTCCATCTGTCGGGCTCAGAGATCCACAGAGATCACAGTGTATCTCCCCTCTGCCCCTCCTATCAAGTCACAAGCATCAAACCATGCATGGAACACACAGGTCACGGGGACGCCTGAATTCTGGTCAAGGATATAAGGGTTAGAATCGATGAAATCATAAGAGGATTGAGAAAAACCTACTGGAAGCATGATCAACCCAAGGCCGCCACCACTGCTTTTTTTTGCCCTTGGTTTTCTGTTTGTCTGCTTCTCCTAAAATAAAATATGTTTAAATATTAATTCTCAGGAAGTGAGAAAACAAACTTTGAAAACCACGCTTTAACAACTCAACTGTCAAAATCTAGACATATTGCAAAAGTACACCCAAAGTCAGGAAAAGAAATTCTACTGACTCTGAACGTTTATGTGGTTCAGCAGTCAATTCCATATTCCATAGTCATTCAATATTCTATTAACAGAATGCCACGTTTTCACTTTCTTTTTAGTGACTGAGGGCATATAAAAAGTATAAGAAAAGGATTATCAGTCAAAAATGTATCCCACATTGAATTTTCCATAGAATTAACAAAAAGAAGCACTCAGATATTATAGAAAAATTTAGTGGCAAATAATTTGCTAAAATACATACATTCTAATAACCAGAAATATCTCTTGTGATCATTTTAATGCATGGTTGGGAAAATATCCATTTGCTGTTGATAAATAGATACTATGCACTGGAAGAATATCATGTATTATTTCTCCCTTCCCTTCAAATAGAAAAGCATGCAAGCATCTTTAAGAACTTTTAAACTTAACTGGATATAACAAATCTATAATTAGATATAATAAATGTGTATTTCATCTCAAGCTTCATTGGAACAGACCATAATTGAATATTTTAACTATTGTTATTCAGAGGTCTATGTATTTAATTTTTGTATAAAATTTATAGAAATTAAAGACAACAGTAGACTATGTATTCCCTAAAGGAACAAATGAAGCCAACTCATCCTACTTTCTTCAGAAGCACATGTCTGTGAAATGGAAGCTAGTTTATACTAAAGTCATCTTGCTAAATATGGTGCTATTCATAAAGTCATGGATTTATTAAATATGTACTTTCTGAAACAAACACATTCCACCCACAACTGGAACATAAAACTAGAATGAATAGTAATGTTATTTCTCAGCCCTACCATATATTATGTTTTTACTTAACATTAAGGTACTGAGTCAAGAAGGAAATGTTTCAACATACTCTCGTCATCCTCTTCAGAAAGTTTTTGGAGATCTTGGCCTTCCCCCGACTCCTGGGTCAAGCTCAGCATCCTCTCCTTACCCTTTTTGTATTTCTGTTGCCTGGCTTTGATGCGATCCATCCTGAACAACAAAATAGCAGCAGCAATGCCAAGAACGCATCCACAGATACCTATACACTTATGCAGCCTACACCCAGTCACCTTTACACTTTTATGCACACAGCCAAAATTGTGGATGGAGTGGCAACAGTTTGGACTTGTGGATGGTTGCTTGTTAGCAGCAAGTGTGTCCTTGTTTGTTTTATTCTCCCAGCTTTTGCATTCTTCTTTAAAAAAAAAAATACCGCCTACCTCATATAGTTGTGAAGATCAAGTGAAAAGACGTATAAATATAAGAACTGTTTTGTAAGTAGCAAGCTGCTACTCAAACATTCTCGAGTCTTCTATCAGACCCCACAACTCCTCTGTGTGTCACATCTAATCTCTTATTGGATCTGGGAAAATGTTGTGCTGTAGCTCTTTGTCTGTTTAATCAGGAAGTCTATTCAGAAACTGCAGTGTTGAGCTTCATCTCTCACATAGGCCCTCTTGAAAGATATAATTTCTTTTATTTTTTTAAATTAAAAAAAATTTTGGCCACACTGTGCGGCATGCAGGATCTTAATTCCCAGATCAGGGATCAAAACTCTGCCCCGCACCTGCAGTGGAAGTCTGCTGGACCACCAAGGAAGTCCTAAAACATTTCATTTCTTGGTTTCTTAAAATTCTAAATGTATGGCCCAAGTTTTAAAACTAATCTAAGTGACATTTCTGCTTGGGGCAGCTTACATAATATTTTCTTTATTTGTTTGTCTTTAGCAATGATCATTGCCTTCATTCTTTTTTTATTCTGACTTCTCATTTAAGGAAATGGAAAAATCCAGTGACATAAATAATATTAAGAGGCCTCACTTATGGGAAATTAGGAATACATACTACATGTGGGTTCAAATTTGCTATTTCTCTAGAGCTGATTTAGATAGCTAGAAACAACAATAGCAGTAGCTATACCATATTGTACTTTCATTATATGTGTTTTATATAACTCATATCTTTGATTATGAAAATAACCATGCCATGGGATAGTGTGATTCATACTGACAAATATTTTTTTGCACAGGGAAAGAAGCTGGGAGATGAGGTCAGGATGGAATGAACTAGTCTTAGAAACTCAGGGAACTTTTCTTGGGCTAACAGAGTCTCTCCATTTTCCTGGAGAAAGTGGCTAGGTTTTGAATTCTATGGCCATCAGCTCTTGAGCCTGGCCCCAAACATGTGAGGCACTAGCCTTCCACAGAAGTTCCACTTACTGCTAGAGAGTTCACTCCAAGAAAATAACTATTTTCAGTGGGCTAATTAAAAAAAAAAAAAAAGACTTCTCAGATCTCCTGGGTGGAGTTAGTCCATTACTTGAGTTCTCCAGGATGGCGTGGTGGGATAGGAGGCCATGAGCTGGACATGGAAATGTGGGTGTATTTTTAGTGCCACCTCCAGTTAGTTGTGGGTTTTAAGTCATCTACTATGTGTGTCAGCAGCTTCTCCCCAGACTGGACTGTATTATCTCTAAAGGTCCTTCGGAAATAAGAATCCATGTTCATTCGCTTCACCCACAGACATGATGGACTTCTCTCCGAGTTAGAGTCACTGGAGATGACCCTGTCTCATTCACTAGCTTGTTTAATATTTACCAGGTTCAGGCAGAGTTGAGTCCTAATCTAAAACAGGAAACTGGAATTCAGAGAGTTCAGAAACCTGCTGGGGGCTCCAGAAGAAGCATCTAAACAAGGACCTGACACTGGTCTTGCTCATGGCAGCTCCTCCCCTTGCTCCCACCCCTCTGCATCCTCCTTCGGCCAATTTCTATGTCAGTGGACACAGAGCAAATGCCTGGGCAGGTGTGAAGGTCACCACAAATGGCTTCCTCAGCGCTTGGGGCTGCCTGGGAGCCAGGGGCTGGTGGGACAGGATCAGGTGAACCCCAAATGAAAGAGAAGCATCCTTACTGCCTCTTCAGCTGGTCCATGGACTTTTTCTCCTCCTCGATTCTGGCCTTCACAGCCTTCACAATGGTGGCCTGGAAAAGCTCAGCCCCTCTAAAGGAAAGCCAGAAACAGAATGAATGAGCATTTTTTTCGGTATTGGCCACATTTCCTGACAATGGTTACTAAGAGAGAGAAAATATTTGCAGGAGGAGGGTGGCGCTGCTGCCTGGAGTCTCTGGGCTGGAGCTGGGGCGGGGGGGTCCCAAGTCCCATAGAAGCCCCATCCCTGTGGACAGACTCACACAGCCTCCAGTCTCCCCTGGGGAGAGGGGCTCCTCTGGCTACATTCTGAAAGATAACAGGTGAGTATGTTTTTCTCTGTCTTCAGGAGTTTCTCCTTAAAATGGAGGCAGCAGAGATTGGGGAAGATGAACTAGACTCTGGACCAACATGGTCTCTGCTTCTGTTCTGACTCAGGAGGCCCTAAGGAGCTATTCCAGGACTGAGGTCTGGACAGAGGGGTTCAATGTCCAGTCTGTCTTTGAACTTAAAGGGTATCCCAGTCCTGGTAAGGTGTAACTCCCTATGGAGTCTTCCTCTTTATTCTTCTGTTCTAGATCTTAAAGCCTTGGATCACATTTCCTGGAAGGAATGTATCTTAATTTCTTGTGGGTTCGACAAGCAAGCTCAGACAGCAAGCTGGGTGCAATGTCACTTTCCGGCAGGTTTCTTAGGAGAAATCCCTTGATTCCACAGCCTGACCCACCTGGATGCCAGGATCTGCGAGGCTTTTATATCTGCCACCACATGCAGGAAATAGTAACTCATGAACACTCTTCTCTGCAGCAGGAGGAAAGCAAAACATATGCTGTCCCAAATGATTCCTGCCTCCCCACTGGGCAGTTTACATGAGGAGTCATCATCAGCTGGGGGAGGGGAAAAGAAAAAGAAAAAAATTAAAATGAATACCCACTTTCTCTGTTATTTTATAAGCTCCGTGATATGGTCACACAGACATACAAGCAAACTTCCAAGGCATTGAGTCCCTGTGAGTGGATTTATTCACAGTCAAGGGCACAAACTTCAAGTCCGGTAACAGCACCAGTTCATAAGGCTGACCACAAGTGAGCTCTGGATTCTCTAGGGCTCAGGAGGAAAGGCCAGGGAGAAACTGCATCTGTATGTCCCAATGCCAGAGGGAATCTTGGCACAAACAAGACTTGTCCTGAGAATGGACCCTTCCCAGGGTGGCCAGCAGAGCAGCCACAGTCTACTGGAAGAAGAGGTGCCAACAGCGTGTCCTGACCCCAAATGAGAATAAGCTCTAGCGCCTTCTTCATCCTCTGACCGGAAGGCAGGGCAGGGCGGGGGATGTGGGTGGGGGAGCACCGGGTTCTAGGCCCCATGGAGGAGAGAGGAACATGGTGCTGTCCAGGGTTCTGACGCAAGAGGCACAGGGTGGGAACGCGAGTCCCACCGCCAGCAGGGAGGGAGTCAACTGCAGGCACCCTCTTACTCCTCCCAGTTGCCCACCCGGTGGGGTTTCTCTGAGCTTCGGGGTGGGGGGTCTGCAGGCAGAGCTCTTCTGATGACCAAGATGCCACTGCAGCAGCTACAGGTGTGCGTGGGCATCTGTGGCCCTTCCCTTCATAAACACAGGAAGTTTAGGGAGTTGCTAAAGACCTGCCTGGGGAGGGGCACAGGATGTTTGTAGAAGATCCAAGAAAGATTATCCTGGGGCTGGAGGTATCCTACCCATAGACAGCCTTGCAGCACCAGCCCACAGCTCCAAGAAGACAATGAGTTGGGCATCCCTTTACTTCCTTCCTTCAGGGGCTTTGGCCCCAATGTTTAAATTAGAACACTACCTCTGCCCTCCCTCTTCTGTCCCTCTGTTTCCAAATCTGCTTTTCATACTCACGCATTTTGTAGCCCTTGACTGTGCAGGCCAGGCTGAATGCTTGGATCAACCAACAACTATTTTGAACCAACTTTTCAATATAGCCACATGCTCCTATCTGAAAAACAAATGAGAAAGGGGTATCCTGAAACTCTGCACCCAGAAAACAAGGTTGTTTTGCAATTCCAACACATTAGGAATTCCCCACAGCTCAGTGCTCTGATGGTTCCTAAAATCCAATCCCACCCAGTAAAGTGCTTGATGCTTCACTTCTGGGAGTTAAACCTGAGGTGCAAGGAGGAGAAGCCTTAGCATGGCGCTCTCTGCACTGGGAAGTGCCTCTCTTTTCAAAGAGGATACTTAGAGCATCATAAGTCTGACTCTGCAATAGCCAATGGCTGAGCACTAATCCAGATCTCAGACTTGGGCAGAGACAAACCCAGACAGCATATTAAAAAGCAGAGACATCACTTTGCTGACAAAGGTCCATATAGTCAAAGCTACGGTTTTTCCATTAGTCATGTACGGATGTGAGAGCTGGACCATAAAGAAGGCTGAGCACTGAAGTACTGATGCTTTTGAACTGTCGTGCTGGAGAAGACTCTTGAGATTCCCTTGGACAGCAAGGAGATCAAGCCAGTCAATCCTAAAGAAAATCAACCCTGAATATTCATTGGAAGTACAGATGCTGAAGCTGAACCTCCAGTACTTTGGCTACCTAATAGGAAGAGCCGATTCATTGGAAAAGACCCCGATGCTGGGAAAGATTGAAGGCAGGAGGAGAAGGGGACAACAGAGGATGAGATGATTGGATGGCATCACTGACTCAGTGGACATGAGTTTGAGCAAACTCCCTGGGTGATAGTGAAGGACAGGGAAGTCTGATGTGCTGCTGTCCATGGGGTCTCAAAGAGTTGAATGTGACTGGACAACTAAACAGCAACAACAACAACGTGAAGACCAGGTCTGAAACCTGGGTTTACAGAATGAATGAATGAATGGGTGGATTACACAGTCACACACTTTCCAGGAACAGCTCCTGGGTGACGGTCTCTGCCCATCAGACTGGCTTCAGGAGAAAAGGTGACCTCTTATCCTGTCTCACCCCACGCCTGACAAGTCTCAACACCATCCCACAAGCAAACATGCACTGCTGCAGGCCAACTGAGGAATAAAAATCACTTTTACTACCAACTAGAAACTTAATCATTCTCATGGACTGGAGAAAAAAATAAATTCTTCAAATACACACTCATGGTTACATAGACTTGGCTTCCTCAGACCTCTAAACACAGCAATGCATGTTCCTCCCCCCACCTAAAGTCAAATGCTTTCCAGTAGAATTGCCTGGCGAGCTCATCTTTAAGCGCTAGGAAGAGGAGAAGTAGGCAGCCATACATTACTGCTTTTTAAATTTTTATTAATTTTTTAATTTGAGGATAATTGCTTTACAATATTGTGTTGGCTTTTCCCATACATCAGCGTGAACCAGCCATAGGTATATGTATGCACACTTCTTCCTGAAATTCCTTCTCACCTCCCACCTTATTCCACCACTGTTCTTCTAATACACTGTCAGTTACAGCCATGAGGGGCAGGCCCTGGGATTGAGTTTAAATCAGAGTTAGAGGTGGATTAACTCCTTCAGCTCCTCAAAGATCACTGTTTAATTTCCTGACACAATAAATAGCTTCAAAGGTATCTTTTTGTGGCCTAAAATTTTCACAAGACTCTGGGATAACCCATGGGCAGTTTATCTGCCAGGGAGGGGCCACACTGTGGCCTGGAAGGTGGAAATTTAACAGAGAACCAGCCATGTTCTGTGGACAGGAGGTGTTGGTCTCAGCCCTGAACTATCTTAGCTGTTTTTAAGTCAAGACCCCATGCTTGGAGCAGCCATGAAGCTCCCATGTCCACCTGCACATCAGGGCACCACCTGCACCTTTGGGGGCCTATCCATCCCATCTGCACCCCACATTGTGTCATGGAAAATCTCGCCCATTGTATCGGTATTTATACTTGCATGGTCCCAGTAAGAGAGTTGATTTCAGCCAACATGATATAGTTTGTGAAGACATCACGTGACTGTTTCAATTCATAAAGGGCCACGTGCAGCCTGTCCTGAAGTGATATGCAATCGTTCCTCAGAAGGGATAGATTTTAATTGAGAAAATACATTTTAGAGTCTTTTTTTTCCCTACAAATACATATCCTTTTGTCCTTGAGATGGTGGACATGAGCAAAAAGGATTCTGCTTAAAACAGCAAAACAAGGAGTGATAAACGGTCATTTCGATTCTGAGTTTGCCAGCATCCTCTCTGGGGCTTTTAAGAGAGCAGCATGAGGGGCTGAGGGCTTTCAGTAACCACTGAATGGGTCGTTTGCCCTGAGGCTGGGACCGCAAATGTGTTACACGGTGCAAGCCACTTACTGACAGTATGTTTTTCATTGTGATCACGAAGACGTTGTAAGCAATTAGCCAGTCCCAGTAGCGCAGGATGCTCTTGATGGGTTTCAGCAGCAAGTCGCCCCCGAAGAGCAGGAAGTAGAAGCAGGCCACCAGGTAGCCCATGCAAAAGATGCTGATGCGGGTCGTCCCAGTAATGAAGATGATGGTGAGCACGAACCAGAAGAGGTAGCTGAAGATGACCACCTTGGACATGTCCAGGTACGACCTGGACAATGAAACCAAGAGACCACAGAGACTGCAGCATAGACCAAGTTGGGAGGTTCTAGTCAAGGAAGGAAATGTGTGCACACATCCTCCTCCTGACTCGGCCTGGAGGCACAGGCCCGATGGGGCACTCTGATTGGCTAGCTGGTCCACAGGCAATCCTCGTCCAGTTAGTGATGGACAGAGCAGTACTTTGTGAAAATGCCCAGTGCACTTTTATCGTCATCAGACTGGGGCCAAACTTCCCACAAGCAGCAACATTCTCTGCCTAGTACCTGAAGAGTCAGACACGACTGAGGAACTACTACTTTCACTTTTTTACACGTCGACATGGAGCTCATGGGCTCTGTCAGCATTGTCTCTGCACCTCCCTGGGCCAAGCCAAGGTCCCTTTTGTGGGACCACTCCTCACTCTGTAGACAGGCAGATGCTCGGGCCCCATCCCCCCACCCCCTGCCCCCGCAGTGATGGAGCTCCAGGAGCTTCCCTAGCTGAGTATCTACTGACAGACACTGTGCCTACAAGCCGCAACCCGTCTGGACTCATTTGCTCAGAGTCTCCAGGCTTTGGAGGCTTTGCTTTGGTTATTTCTCTTCCCAAGATTGGGGAGAAGCACAGAAGCACCAATTGTGCATCAGATACTTGACAACTGAGTAGTTATTTTGTGGGAGCTCTTAAGTCATCTCTGATAAAATACATACTACACTGTTTTCAGTGTGGTTAGGGAATAAGTGGTGATGGACAGGGTGATGGAGTTTGTGATGCACAGGGAAGCCTGGCATGGTGCAGTCCATGGGGTTACAAAGAGTCGGACATGACTGAGTGACTGAACTGAACTGAGAAGAACACTATCACAGAAGTGGACTTTTGGACTGTACTCTTCTTAGACTAAAAATACTCAACACGTTTGAATAGTTCCATGATTTTTCTCTAAACTCTGTTTCACTCATCCTTGATGTCACACTGATGTGGGTGTTTCTCAGCATTCCACGATCACACAGGTAACGTCAGTGATCCAGTCCTGGTGTGGGATCTGAACACCCACAGTCCTCCCAATGTGTGTGACTTGAAGTCGGCAGAACTAGGCTACTGGCATGTTTGAGTGTGAGTGTGTGTGTGCTTGTGCCACGTGCTTGTGCATCAAGTGCTTTCCGTCCACTTCCCCTCCCTGCCTGCAGCTGTGAATCCCCCCGCAGAAGCCCTGGTCCTCACTCTTCAGCCTGACCTGCTTTGGGTTCAGAAATCATAAAACTAAGCCTGTGGGAGCAGCATGGAAACATCAGCCAACACACCCCGGGGGGGACCGCCAGAGACCCTGGGAATGCTTGTAGCCCTGGCTGTCCTGGGGTTCAGGGACATCTGCACCCTAGAACCGCTCTGGGCATGTCCATGGAGGATAGCAAGGTTTGGCCTCCAGACCAAGCTGCCTGGACCTGAGATTCTTGGCTTCATGGTGTAATCAGCGGGTTAGCACCCAGGAAATGCAGGGGAGCTGGAGGCAAGGGCTTGGGGGTCGTGCCTTCCCAGAGGCTGCCTGTGGGCAGCCACGTTACCTGCAGTGGATGAAATCGGGCACGGGGTTGTGCTGGCTGAACGAGGCTGCATCCAGGTTCATGCAGATCTCCACGTTGTCGCCCGCCACGATCCGTACAGCGGCCTTATTCTCGTCCTCAAAGATCTGCCGTTGCAGCGAGGCGCACAGGAGTAGCATGAAATCATCTGGCGGAACAGAAGCATCTGTGGTCTGGCCTCATCCTTCCAGCTACCCTGTCCAGTCTGTGGGTCTATGTCTGCGGTGGCAGCAAGAAGCAACAGCCTCCCCCAGGACCAGGCCCGCCCACTGCAGCCTCTCTCCTAGAAGGTGGGTGCATACAGGTGTGTGGGGCTGGATAGTGGGGGTGTGTGACAGGAGATAAAATTGCTAAAGTGAAAAAAGCGCTTGGATGCTAACACGGTATTAACTCTGCAGACAAAACAGGGCCGGCAGGAGCTGCTAGTGGCTGGTGATGCTGATGCATGGAAGCAGGACTATATGTGCAAGGTGCTGTTGTGGGGGGCAGGAATGCACCACCAGGGGAAAGATGAGCAGGCGGGACCCCAGTACCCTACTTACACACGAGGAACACGGGGTTGGGCCGAACAATGAAGTCAGGGAAGTACAGCCACTTGACGATGTTGTCATTGAAGCTGGCACCCTTGAACCTCCAGGGGTAGTCTGCAGGGTGTGGGGTGGGAGGAGCCGGTCAGGGAGCCCCTCATGCTGTAGAGTTCCCTCCTCCCAGCACCGGTGGGAGGGAGACTCACCTCGGCAGGGGGCAGGGGGGATGCCAATGCAGATGAAATACTGGAAGGTGATGATGCAAGCCAAGAAGCAGCAGTACTTGGGCCAGATCTCAGCGATGGCCTTCCTCCTGCGCCGGTACAGGACGGCAATCAGCCAGCAGGCGTGAATCATGGCGTAGAAGTCCATGCGCTGGCCAATCACATTAACTGACATGAGGAAACAGGTCTGCGTGAGGATGAAAGAGGCAGAAAGTTGGCTTTACAGGGAAGGGGAGTGGCATCAGCGGGCAGCCCCCAGGGGCGGTGGAGACCCATGTTCCTGGGGCCAGACCCTGGATGAGCTCTTCACCTGCTCTGCCTCTGCAATGTGTTTTCATCATGAAGACAGAAGACTGACCAGGTGGCTGTCAATAAGAATCATTGTTCCAAGTACTGAGGGCAGGCCTCCCACACTATTCAGGTCAAAATAGTGTGCTCTGGCTGAGGTCATACATTCAGAAGGCACTGAACAGACACCCAGGCATCTGTAAGACCAGGCGTCCTGAGAAGCCATGTCCATGGCTGCAGAGCAGGGGACAGGCACTGAGTCCTAGAGACTCTCCACCAGGCCAGGGAACCCTGCCATAGAAGTCCCCCCCTGGATCCCAAGGAGACAGAAATCAGGGCATGGAGATGTGCCACAAAGCCCTAGTGGCCACCTGGCTGAAAGCAGCCGCTGGAATTTTCAGAGAAAAGAGAAAGAGAAGAGGTCAGCAAGGAAACTCACTTCCAGACCAAACTTGTAGAAGAAATAATTGATGAAATACTTGGCACAGTTAACAAGTCCATCATCCAGCTGGAGTCTTGTGATGTTGTGGAAGATGGTTTTAGACACAGGGGTTGAGAGGTTGTTCCGACCTCGGTAGTACTCCTGATGGCGGTAGATGGTGACCTCGAAGGCCAGAATGGCCAGCATCAGCAGGTTGTTCTAGAAAATAAGGAAACTACACGTGATGCCACGTGGTCATTTATAGTCTCCTCAAAAAGCCATCTCATTTCACTGTGGGTGTCTAAAAGGACAGTGTGTGATCAGATCCCACATCCATGAAACAGTCTTGACTTTAATGCTCATTTTCCCTGTTTTGTGCTAACAAGGGTGAAGTCATCTCCAGTTTGCAAATCAGACTAATTTTCATGATAACAGGATTTAGAACCTCTACACCAATGACTGGCGATGATCACGCCAGATCCAAAAAAAGTACCACCGAACCAGACAGCTGGGTCCAGTTACTCAGAAAAGTTGTCCAGCCTTCTCTGCAACTAAAGGTGAGAAATCCTTATACAGCATCCTACAGGGACCCTGGGAAACAGACTGAGCTGCAGACTGGAGCTCAACTTAGCAAGTTTTGAACACAATACCTCTGAAAGCTGGCTAGAGAGAGCAGTAGAGTGAAAAAATATGCTAACCATACTACAAAATAATAATATAAAATAGACAACGTTTATGTGCCAGACACTATTCTAATCACCCCTTTCAAATATGAGTTGGTTTTATCCTTGTAACAGCTCTTAATGGTAGACATCATTTGTATGTTACAAGCAATATCAGTCATATAAGCAAAAAACCAGAAAGCTATACCAAGAGAGAGAGGAGATGCTTAGTACACTTTCAGACTCTAGGAGCTGAGTACAAAGGCTTTGATTACACCATCAGCATAATCCATCAAAGTAAAATGCTCAAACTATCCATCACAGTAACATGTGAATAATCTGAACTACATTGCTTTCCTTACATTTGCTACAACTATTAGCAATCAGAATTCAATTTTCAAAGACACACTCTTTATATGTGACTACTTCTAAACATAATAGATGCCATTGACTAAAATCTGTAGAATTCAGACAGCAAACATTTCTTGTCATACTACACTTACTTCTCAGAAATAATTACTCTGACCATTTGGTGTAATTTACTCAAAATTTTTTCTTTGTGCCTATAAGACGTAATTCTATGTATCCTGTTTTGAAGTTTGCTTTTTTTTTAACATTACAATATATTTTGGATATCTTTCAGTGTCTGATAATATCATCTATTTACCTTAGTCTTTGAGTGGTTTCGTAACATTCCAGTGAATATACTTGTCATTCTCTATTCAATGAATCTCAGATTACTCAGCTGATTTCTTTTCAGCACAATTCAATACCGATTTTTAATATTAGGTTGTGTGTTTTGGAGGTGACTGCAAACCCCATGTAAGAGGATGAGGCTGCTCTCAAAGGTGAGGTGAGCGATCTTCAGGGAAAGGGCTGCAGACGTGAACTTGGCAGAGGCAACATTAAGGATGAGGAAGCCTTACCCTCAGGTAGACGAGCAGAGGAGATGACTTCCTGAGGCCCACCCATTCTGTGGGGTCGATGGGTGCGCTGTAGAGCAGAGACTTGTTCAGCTGGTGCAGGGGGATGTTCGTCTGGTTTTCATTTGGCTGAAAAGAGAGAAAGGAGTAAGAAACAGCCCCGCAGTCAGGAGAGTTCAGACTAGTCTCCCTCAGCTTTGAGCAAAGGGACATGGAGATGGGAGGGAGGACCCACTTTAGGGGGAGTCAGCCTCAGGAGAGATGGGGCCAGGACATCTCCAACTCACTGAGCTGGCGAAGGCCTGACGGCGAGGGCTGGGGGATGTGGGTCTCCCAAGGTCTGCCTCCCTTCCCTGAAGGCCTGGCAAGGAGACCCCTCCATCTCCGAGGCTCACCAATGAACAGTTCACAGAGAAGTTCTCAGGCTTGATGGTCTGCAGCTGGTACAGCATCTTACAGACGATGATCACACATGTCCAGACGGTGCAGACGCTGGAGGCCAGACGGCGGAGCTTGGCATATGGCAGAGCAAAAGCCCAGGAAATCAGAAACACGTAGTTGAACAGAGACACCTGAGAACACAAAATTGGAAATGGGGACAAAAATATGTGGTTTGGCACAACATCTAAAAATCTAGATGTTTTTAGGCAACTTGACTGATTCGGTTGCTCTGAGCTGAGCAAAGGCTGGCTGAGCTCCTCGTATGTACAAGAAACAGCTGTGGGTGTTAAGATACACATCTTGTACACAGACAGGTGCATAACCAGCTGATGTCAAGTCACAGCAGGAAACTACAGAGGTGAACAGGCTTCTGGGAGAACCCCCAGGGGGTCCTCGGCCCAACCCGGAGCTCCAGGAACCTCTCCTGGGAGAGAACACGCCTGAGCAGTGCCCTCAAGCTGTGCGGAATTCAGACATACCCACACAGGGTGGGCACGCAGCGCACAACCACGTATGTGAGTCAGCGTACGTCTCTGCCCCACCTGCACTCAGCGTAGGGACCTTAAGTCCAAGCAGCTCGAGGCTCCAGCTGGAGCAGACGCCTGGCTGGGTCTGACCTGAAGACGGAACGGTGTCACTTGCCTCCTTCACGGACACCCAGATGATGTAGGAGGACACGATCTTGACGATGTGCAGCTCCAGGATCCACCACAGGAACGTCTGCAGCTGGTGGAAGCCCTCCAGGAACCGCAGAAGCAGCACCGTGAGGCGGTCGATCACCAAGTGCCACTTATTCCTCAGATCTGCAAGGCAGGGCACATGACTATGAGCGGAGGCCCAGCCTGTATGGATCATTCCCTTGTCCCTCAGATCTGCAAGGCAGGGCGTGCAACTGTGAGTGGAGGTGTGGCCTGTACTGATGGGTCTCTTTCCCTCTGATCTGCAAGGCGAGGCATGTGCACAGCTGTAAGTGAAGTCTGGCCTGTACGGCTCCCATTCCCACAGTTTCTACCTCACTGCCAGGGTCAAGTATATACTTGAGCATACATTGAGTATATATTTTATTATATACTTATATATTGAGTATATATTTGATTCACTTGGAGCAAGTCAGCAGTTGGTTTCCTCCACCTGTGAGCCAGCATCCAAGTGGCTTCTGGGCGGGCGGCTTACCTGATGTCTCCTCCTCCTCTTCGTCCTCATCCTCATCCTCATCCTCGCTGTCCCTGCCAGGCTCTCCCTTCTTGGCTTTTTCAGGGCATCCCCCTGGCATCTCCTCCTCAGGCCCAGCCAGCTGCTTGACCTCCGCCACCTCCAGGCTGGCGGTCAGCTTCATCATGGCGAGGTCCGGAAGGCTTCCCTCAGGGTGGGCCAGCCTGTTGGCAGAGAGCAGCTGAGTCAGGGAGTGAAGGGCGTGGGGAGCTGAGAGCGAGGGGCACGTGGAGGAGAATGAACAAAATGGAAGTCTCTATTCAGCCTGGCATGTGGGCTTGTTAGCGTCTGGTTGCTTTTTATTTTTCAAAGCTCTTTTTAAAAAATGAACTGTAAACTCAGGTTTGGTGAACTCTTCCAATTCAGGTTCTAGTGATGAGTCAGTCATGAGAACTATCAACACCTAAACTTGACATTTTTTCCCACAGGAGAAAATGGTCAGAGTTTAGGATGGAGAAGCATGAAATGGCATCATGTAGAGCAAGCATTTCATTGCTTCACAGGGGGACTTACTCATTGTGGTGGATTGGTAATTTTTTCTTGATGCTGCTCAAAGTAATGGAAATAGAAAGGGGAAAAAAAGGAGATGAGAACAGAAGAGAGTTATAAGGAGAGTCAGAGATCACACATCATGCTACAGTCATCTACTATCGCATTCCTGTATGCCGGGTGCAGGGGCCCTAATGTCACGTGCATTCCAGGATGGCGGCCGCAGCGTGCTTTGATTGAGCCCTGAGCCGGGCAGCTGATCTGAGAGTGGACGGCGCTGCAGTGGTGAAGGGCAGGACGCAAAGACTGCTGAGGCAAATCAGGTCATGCTTTCTTAGAAACACAGCAAACCATCCCCTAGGAACCAAGTCATTCACAGTTTAAGGAGGGATTTTTTTTATTATTATTATTCTTAAATAACGTGTAATGTTAGTCAACCTTTGCGTGGACCAATCTCATCCTGTGGCCATCTGAGGCATATGCAGTGGATGCAAATGCTTCCGAGGGTAAGAAGCCTGCATCACACCCCATCCTAGGGCACCAGGTGAGCTGTGGGACCAGATTTCCTGAGAAGAGTGCGGGAGCCCGGCTGAGGGGGCTGCAGCCTTAGGGAGCTCAGCGACTCTTGGGAGTCCAGCTTGGTTCACAGCGAATAGTAATGAGTATGATCTTGCTCCTCAATTTTTAAAGAGTATATCTTTTTATTCATATTCAAATGAATGTTTGAAGGAACGTTTGTGGGCAATAAAGTAGACATTAGGAAAAGGCCTATTACAGACAATGCAGGTAGTCCTCCTCATTTGCAATAATTTATTCATTTCAGCCTGACTGTCACAAGACAGACACTTAATAATGTTATCATATCTGTAATACTCTGAGTATTATCTGTAATATCTGTAATTGACTCTGAGTCAATTTCATGTCTCTGGAATTTTACTTTTTTTTTTTTTTTTTACAAAATGAAGAAGTTTGGCTAGATAAAAATCTACGCTCACATGCAACTTGGTTTTCTATTTAAAATGCCTGTGATATTGGAGAACTGTGGTCAAGGTTCTGCATTGCCCTTGGACTTTCAGAGAGGTTCCCCTTCAAAAGCAGTTCCTTTTAGCAATGTCAAGCAGGTAGATCACAGAATGTCAGAAATGAATTGCTAATTTAGTGAACAAAGAATGTTCTGAGGTCGGTGGAAGAAAGTGTGCTGACCTGTACTTGCTTATTTTCTTTTTCTTTTTCTTCTCTTATTGGATATAGGCACACATATAGCTGATTCACATTGTTGCACAGCAGAAAGTAACACAATATTGTAAAACAACTACACTTCAAAATATAAATTAATTAATTAAATTGTATGATCCAAAAAAGATTCACCTTTCAGTTTGACTTTGATGATCCACATTCATTATAGCCAGATTTCCACAACATTATTTTCCACTTATATGTTCTTGCTTATTTTCTTAAGCTAGATAATTCACCCGAGAAAATCTGTGTACATAAAATGCCTCTGGATGAAAGTATTTTCAATGCACGGTTAGAGTTTCTACTTTAAAAGTCACTGTATGAATCCTTTCATTGTGCTTTCATTGTTTTCATAGCGTTTTTCTGAGACAATCCAGAACAATGCTAAAAGCAAGCTTTTGGGAATCAAAAAGATTTAGATTCAAGCCTAAACTAGACATCTTACTAACAAGGGGAAGTGGCAAAGCTCCTTACTCTTTTATTTTTTAAAAATTTTATTGAAATATAGTTGATCTACCATGTGTTAATTATAACAATGTGATTCAGTTACACACGTACACAGGATCAGGTGTAATGGCCCTGGTTTGTGTATATGTAGGAGAACTAACCATTGCTCCTGTTAAAATATTCTAAATCAGTCTATTTACAAATTCAGTTGGAACTTCCCGCAATTTTTCACACCATCAGAATTTTATCAGTCAGCCACTGTCCTTAACACAGCCCCACCTCACATCTTATAAGGTCAAGTCTAAATTATGATTGACTCAGAAGTCGGATATAGGTATGTCCCCTCTTTCATCAGGACTCCCATCTACAAACACATTATTCTCCTTATTAAACAGCACTGAGCATACAGAAATAAATTTGGGGAGGAAGAAAGCTTATTTACTCAATAAAAGGTTCACTCTATCCTTTTAATCAAGAGAAGTCCCTTCAAAATTGGACCTACTTCACGTGCAGCCTTTCAGAAGCACACACTGTGCAGGGAGGAGCGTTTGTTAGGTCGAGTGCTCCCTAGGGCACAGCTCTGACTTTTCTTAAAATATGGGCATTCAGACAAAAATGAGAGTTCACTGGAAAGAAGACTGGAATGCTTCAAGTTTTTATTTTAGATGACTGCATCTAGGTCGTTCTGAAAACTCCTGAGTCAGTTCAGGGTTGATGAGCATACACTTTTCCTCAAGAGGGGAGCAGGGGGCCAACTCTGTACCATCAGCATCCTTGGCACATTGGTTCTAGGACCCCTGTGGACACCAGTACCTATGGGTGCTCAAGTCCCTTGTGTAAAATGCTATAGTATTTGCTTGTGACCTGCACACATCCTCCTGTATATTTTAAATGATCTCGAAATAACTTGTAATACCTAATACTATTTGGATGCCATGGAAATAGTAACTTGCACACAGCAAATTCAAGTTTTGCTTTGGACAACTTTCTGGATTTTTTTAAAAATGTTTTTGGTTGAATCCATGGATACAGAAACCATGGGTATGGAGGGCTGAGTGTACCAGTTGTCAGAGCCCATCAGACCCCTCCTGCCTCTTGGGCGCCCCAGCCACCTCCTCTTAAAGCACATGGTCAAGACTTTATCAAAAACACAGAGGGAGAGAGAGACAGATATAGTGTGGTTCTTTATGTTAAGAGGGATAAGACTGATATGGCTGCCCAAGATTTATGGTTCAAGTCTCTAGCTTACTTCTCTAGCTGGCAGCTAAAAGCCTGAGGTTGACATTTCTCTCTCAGGTTGCCCCCAAATCCAGCCCCAAACGGAGCCCACTGGGCCTCATTTCTCTTCCATAGGGATTGGCTCAGAGATACACTAAGTTTTTACGCCTCCTTCTAGAAGTTCTGCCTCCTCGGGTCTGCTACTTGGTTATCAGCCTCAGCATTCCTCTTAAGAGGGAAGAGAGTGGAGTAGAAAACCTACAAATCTTTCCAAGAGTTATTTTGTTAAGTGGATTTCTTGCAAAATGCATGCTTCTACTACCTAAATTATTGACCTGATTACTCAAGACGTGAAGTTATGGGAGCGGATATTTTAATTCTCTCAATAGAGTAAGAAGAGCTTTGGTGAATTAGAACTGAAGACTCTTCTCTTTTGGGCACTTGAGGATAACTCCACACACGGCAGGTGTCAGAGCTCACCCTTTGTTACCTGTGATTATGAGCATGTGTTATCTCCCCACCTGGGTGATGTGCATCTAAGGCACGCTGCCCAACTTGGCTTTTTTCTTTTTTTCAGAAGGCAAATATATTATGAAATCTGTCATGTAAAATACCTTCCTTCTATACGATGCTCTTTTAAGTAGATGTATACTTGAAAAAATTGGTGTTTTAATTTTCTCTTAACCATAAATGTGCCTATTATCACTTCATTCAGGAATATCTAATAGTGGTTAAGCCCCCACAGTAGGTGAGATGTTGGCCCTGCAGTGGATTGTACGGGTACCCCGGGCCTGAGGGCAGAGGTGGCAGGCGGGGGAGATAAGACAGGCAGGCAGACAGGGCTGAAGGCCAGTGTCGGGAGGCGGCAGCGAAAAGAAAGTGCTCCAGGAACTCAGAGGAAGGGCTGGTATGCTCAGCAGGGACTCGGCAGAGATGGGTGGTTTGTGGAGCAGCTGGCTCTTGAGCTGAGCTCTCAGTTATGTGTTCAGGAGGGAGGTGGGCTCACAGGCAAGCCCGGGACTGATTCTACCAAAGGGTGACCAATGCTGAGCGCCAGCTGAAGACCCTCGGCCACCTCCCAGTCCACTCAGCAGCACCATTCAGTCCAAACACCGAATGGCTCGGTTTGCAAAAGACATCCATAGCATACCTGGAGGCCATGTCCACTGTCTGATGATGTCAGTTTCATTTACAAGCTAATAAAGTGCTTAATACCCCCAGAGACCATTTTGAAAAGGAGCCAAGAGAGAAAACGTTGAAGTACCCACCTATTTATTATCAGATACACACGCCCATTGACCTTGGCATGGCTACGCGGGAAGTGCAAGGCGGCAGCAGGGAGACAGTCGGAGAGAGAAAGAGGAGAGTGTTAGCCAGAGAGAAAGAGCTGACCAGGTGTGTCACCAACACCTTTCATGCACTGCGAAGGGTCCAGACATCGAGGTTTGGCAGCACCATGAAGTCAGACAGAGTCAGGTTTGAAACACTCGACAGTAACAGCCTCTTCCTCCCTCTCTCCCTCAAAGAACCACATGTCTGGGCAGAGACCTGTGAGGTTTAAATATCCAGAGTGTACCTATTAAATAAAATACCACGTAAGACATTAATTCTTGGTCCTTCTCCAGAATTAAAAAAATAAAATCCTTTGAGCATCTGTATTCAAGATACCGTTTTCTGAGGTTTTTCTAAAGTTAAAGTTTAAAAAAGTCATTCTATTTCTGTATGTGTCACAGTACTTTCTGAAACAAATTATTGACACGTGGCAGTCACATATATTTAAATAAGGAATGGACATTCAGTATCTTACTATTAAGTATTTATTATGTTATAGTTATGTTATAGTGTCTATTTTATCAATCTATAAGGGAAATGATATTCCTGACAATGTCTATCTAGAAATAATAATAGTTTCTCATAAGATTTGTCATTAAATTTTTCATAATGCTAACTATAAATTCTAGAAGGCTCAACATGATGAATTCTGCTTTAGACACAAATGACACTTGCCTACAGGGCAGACGCAAACCACACAAACAACAGACAAAACAGGCAAAGGATAGCTGGCTGTTCATAGAAACAATAGGACCAGAATCAATATAAGGGATAAAATGTACTGATCACTCCCAATTTGGGATTTTATTTTTTTTGGTGTAGTATCTACTAAGGGGGAAGGAACAGAGAAGGCAAAGCATGGCAGTCAATCCAATTCTGAAAAGACTTCTTTCTTCATTATTTTGACTCTAACGTAGCCACTTACTAGGGTCCTAGGGACTAAAAATCACTAGTAAGGAAAACACTACAATGGAAAAGAGTTGTGAAAAAGATGGGATATACACCCCATGCTCCAGGCAGAAATTTGGGGACTTTCATATGAAACTCCTGCATGAAATCCCTAAATACCAAACTCCTTTGAACTCTTTTCACAGAACCAAAAATTAAATCCCATGACCCTAGACCATGCATACTGCTGACATTACTCATTCTTGCCTTGCCCTTTACATTCTCTTGGAAAAGTAACAGTTCAGGGGTGTTAGGGGCTGAGCCTTGGCCAGAGGAGGGCCAGCCATGGCCTCAGACTGACCAGACCACAGGGCCTCCTTCCTGTCCAGCCAGGTGAGGGGGTTACAGGCTGGCTGGACAGTAGAGGGAAACAGGAGGACACATCTTGATAGGAGGCTGCTATTCTTTTTCAGAACCCACATAATTAAATCACGTTTACGTACTTAAGGAAACCCTGTTCAACACATTCAGTCTTCCATAATTCCACCAATCAGTCTTAAGGGAAATCAACCTTGAATATTCATTGGAAGGACTGCTGAAGCTCCAAGACTTTGGCCACCTGATGTGAAAAGCTGATTCATTGGAAAAGACCCTGATGTTGGGAAAGATTGAGGGTACGAGGAGAAGGGGATGACAGAGGATGAGATGGTTGGATGGCATCCCCAACTCAATAGACATGAGTTGAGCAAACTTGGGAGATAGTGAAGGAAGGAAGCCTGGCGTGCTGCAATCCATGGGGTCACAAAGAGTCAGACATGACTGGGCAACTGAAGAACCACCACCCCCTGGCACAGCAGAATGTTCAGTCTGACATTTCATAAACTGTGCCTAGTGAATTACTGCTTCATCTTCTTTCCACGGACTCACTATTTCCCTTGAGAAGGGGCTTGGGGGAATTTTCACCTGTGGCGTCTGTGTTCTTCTGAAGGCAGCATTTTGCTCCCTCATCTACGCAACAAGGGTTTTCCAGCAGCTGAATCACAGGCTATTATGTGAAGCAAAGAGGAAAATCTGTATCAAGGCTCATTAGACGAATGCCTGAAATGTTCCCAAGATGGAGCAGGCCTACGGATGTGTGCTGACCGGCTGTGGCTCCACGCACAGGGCCAGGGCGAAACAGATCCCATCAGCTACTTGGAAACACTTTGTATTAGTATTTATTGATGGAAGACAGCAACAGTGAACTGGTGGCAGAAAACAATGCCTTTACTCTTTCCTTAAATGTTACTCTGGTTACCCGCAGATGGCAGAACCTTTCAGCTGAGGTCCTTCCTTCCTTCCCGAAATGGAAGGGAGAATTCTGTACTACGTTTTCACGCATAGAGACTTTCTTACTACCTGTCAGTGCAACAGAAAACTCACCCTCTGAATTTAGCCAGATTCTGTAAATGTTCTAAAAACAACCCACCACCCCAGATACAAAAGACACATTGCCACTGCAAAGGAACCTTAGTCTGCACAGCTCCTCTGGACCAACTCACACGCCTGTCAAGATCACCCACGAAATGTTATAAATCACTACCCGTGTGCATGCTAAGTTGATCAGTCATGTCCGACTCTTTGTGACCCCGTGGACTGTAGCCCATCAGGCTCCTTTGTCTATGGGATTCTCCAGGCAAGGATACTGGAGTGGGTTTCCATTTCCTACTCCAGGGAATCTTCCTGACTCAGAGATCAAACTTGTGTCTCTTATGTCTCCTGCACTGGTAGGCAGGTTCTTTACCACAAGCACCACCTAGGAAACCCAAATTACTACCTAGTGTTTCATAAAGTACCATAGAACACTTCACGTTTTTTCTCACTTTTTCCCACTCAGAGGCTGACTGTCATGGCAAGTACAGGCTGAGATTCTCAGGGAGAGGAGGCCGAGCTTGCATGGGCTCACCTGTAGACAGCGCTGTCCTCCTTGCTGGGGATGGACTTCAGGTCGGTGAGCTCCAGGAATCGGTCGTGAAAGTAGTGCAGATGCAGGATGCAGACCAGGAGGAAGGAGGTGGGGATGAAGATGCGCGTGAACAGCTCGGCCACCGTGAACTGCTTCAGGCCAAGGTCCTCCAGCCTGTGAGACAGGGCGGGTTTCCCCAGTGGGCTCTCCCACCCAAATGTCCACCGGAATTTGGCTATTTCTCGGTGATTTCACACTGAACATTTTCAAGCCAGAGGTCTTCATTTCCCCATGTTCCTAAAGCAGCTAAGCTGTTCTCACCCCCTCCCCACTCCGGCCTTCCCTGGCACAACTGTCCACCTTGTGCAAAACACCCAAGTCAGGATGCCCCCTTCCCCCCCCACACACTTTCCTGTCTCCACCATCCACATCCCTTCACCCTCATCTCCTGAATCTGTGCTCTTGTTTCCTCTCTAGTGCCTCCTATTCTAGGTGAGGCCACCATCCTCGATCACAGGACCCCACCCCCTGCTGCTGGCTGACCACCTGGCTGTGTCTATTCTTGCCCCCAAACATCGCTGCCTTCTCTGCCAGGCAAGGGTGCTTTAAAGACTTGTAGACATTTCACCGAGAATGAGACGCAAACCATCATCACCTAGGAGCCCTGCACATCCAGGCACCTGGCTGACCTCCACCCTCCCTGCAGGTAAGCCTCCCTGCTGTTCAGCACACTCACCAAACCCTGTCCTGCCACAGGCCCTTTGCATTTGCTGTTCTCTTTTCCTAGAGTGTTCTTCCACCTCTCAGCTCCCAACTCAGTTTTCTAAAGACAAGCTCCTTCTTATTCTTCAAGAGTTTAAATGATATCTCCTGGGATTTCCCTGGTGGTCCAGTGGTTAAGACTCAGCACTTTCACTGCTGAGGGCATGGGAAATCTGTGCCAGTAAGGGAACTAAGATTCCATATGCCAGGTGGTGCAGCCAAAAAATTAAAAATGACACCTCCTCAGGGAAGCCTGCCTGAACCACTCCATCTCTAGCTATTGTGCTCCCATTGTTCACTACCTCGGCTTGTTATTGTTTCCTTCACAGATGTGTCAGTTCGTAATTTATTTCACATAAAGTAGGTTTTTTGGTTTGTCTCCTGTCCTAGAATGTAAACTCCACTGGACTCAGATTCCCTCTGGCTTCCAGCTGATATTCAGGTGCACAAGAGTGTCTGGCTCAGGCAAGGTGCTCAGCTCTATGCCTCCTCCTCTGGACACTTAGCTCTATGTCCAGTCCTGGTTTGATTTCCAAAGGAATTTAGCAAGTTTAGAGGGGCAGAGTAGAAAAGGCTAGAGTCCTGTCTATTTCATGCATGAGAAAGAGCTCATCACTGCTAGTTTCTATGGCCACCCACTCCTTGAGAGTCCCTTGGACAGCAAGGGGATAAACCAGTCAGTCCTAAAGTAAATCATCCCTGAACATTCATGGAAAGACTGATGGTGAAGCTGAAGCTTCAAGACTTTGGCCACCTGATGGGAAGCCCCAACACACTGAAAAAGACCTTGAGGTTGGGAAAGATTGAGGGTGGGAGGAGAAGGGGATGAGGGAGGATGAGATAGTTGGATGGCATCACCAATTCAATGGGCATGAGTTTAAGCAAATTCCGGGAGATGGTTAAGGATGGGGAAGCCTGGCATGCTGCAGTCCAGGGGGTTGCAAAGAGTCAGACATGACTGAGCTATTGAACAACAACTCCTTAGAATCTCAGCACCAGCTCCATCAGGGAGGGAGGCTGATGCTCTGTGTTACAAGACTCTGGCTAAGAAGGGAGACCATGAGACTGTGAGGAGCCAGGCAGGTGAGCTTCACATGAAACACTAGAAAAAGCCATTTCATTAATAAGGGGCTGAGAATTTACTTTCAAGTCGATTCTTACTGAGTACCTATTATGTGTCAAAAGCTCAGGCCTCGGTCATGAGAAGCCTCAAAAACCAAGACCATTGAGTTCTGTTCTGGTGATGACATCATCAGTGATGATGTCAGGTTTTACTAAAACCTCCTTCCTGGCAAGGTGTTTGAAACAACACACCCTCATGATTTTACCTGGAGGGTCACTTTCCACCCTGCTACCCAGCACAGTTACTTACTTTTCTTTTTTCAGCCCAGTCATGTTTTGCCACAAGCCTGGGAAGTTTTCAAACTGATATGTGTATATGAAGATGAGCACCAGCATCGTGTAGATAACCACCGACATCCAGAAGTACTTCAGGATCCGCCTCCACCATTCATAGTGCACCTGTGAGTCAGTGAACAACAAATGAGGAAAAAGCATGTTAGCAGAAAACTCACAAAAATACCTGCTCCATTCAACAAAATCAGGTGATTCCATTCACACATGTCTGAAAGCAAAGTCAAGTTCATTTTTAGTTTTTGAGGCTGTGTGTGGCTCATACAGTTGGGACAACGTAGATTGGAATCTGAGGGCTTCCCTTGTGGCTCAGATGGTAAAGAACCCGTCTGCCAATATAGGAGACGTGGGTTCGATCCCTGGATCAGGAAGATCCCCTGGAGAAGGAAATGGCAACCCACTCCAGTATTCTTGCCTGGAGAATCCCACGGACATGGAGCATGGTGGCTACAGTCATTAGGGTCGCAGTCAGACACAACTGAAGCAACTTGGCACGCACACACGTTGTGTTAGTTTCAGGTGTATAACAAAGTGATTCAGCTATATGTATTATATATATAATATATATGTATTATATATATACAGACTCTTTTATAGGTTATTACAAAATCTGGGTATAGTTCCCTATGTTATTCTGTAGGTCTTTGTTTATCTCTTTTATAGATAGTAGTATGTATATGTTAATCTCAAATTCCAATTTTATCCCTACTCCCGCTTTGCCTTTAGGTTAACGATAAGTCTGTTCTCCATGTCTGTAGGTCTGTTTCTGTTTTGGAAGTGAGTTAATTTGTGCTGCATTTTAGATTCCACATGTAAGTGATATCCTGTGGTATTTGTCTTTCTCTGCCTGATTTACTTCACTTAGCATGATAATCTCTAGGTCCATCCATGTTGCTGCAAATGGCACTATTTCATTCTTTTTATGGTTGAGTAATATTACATTGTATAAATATACCACATCTTCTTTATCCCTTCATCTGTACAAGACAAGGATGCCACCCTAACCAATTTTCTGACTTTTTAACAACCTAACATTTTAAATTAGTCAACAGGTTTAAGAGGCTCACTCCTCACTTTAGGATTCCTAGCATTTGATGTTTGAATCTCATCGACCCCTTTACACAATGTGTTCATGAGGTCACAGTAACTCAGAGCCTCGCCGAAGGAAGTTCAGGCATAACCCTGGACAGATGAGGAGAGGATGGCAACCTGGTGGCCACAAGCACCCACCTGATACAGGGCCACACAGAAGAGGAAGAGAACCATGTAGATGATCTTGTACATCACGATTTTACCCTCGAAGCTGACGAAGAAGAACATCCCCCCACAGACGTAGATCCAGTACTTGATGAACAGGGCCACCACCAGGTTCCCTAGCACTTTCATCACGTCCTGCTCATCTGCTTCTTCCTCTTCCTCTTCCTCTCTCCGCTCCTGCTGCTCCTCCTTCGGCTCCTCCTCTTCCTCCTTCTCCTGAGCTTCACTGTCCACCTGTACATCCTGTTCATCATCTTCAAGACAGAAGACCCTGCTGTTATGAGGAGCCAGTCCCTGGACCAGAACCACACACTCTGACCCATGTGAGGTGGGTGCCACACACTTTAGGCATTACCATACGATTTAAATAATTTTAGATGGTTCTAATAAACAAGGCAGAATTTATAGAACTAATCATAGTTCACTTTCCTAACCTTCCTGAAACATAAAAGAAACATATTTTTTAATATTTTTATACAAGCTTTTCATAACACCTATTTCACTTGCATTGTCTAATAGCTATAATTACTGCAGGATGGAGAGAAACAAACAACAATAACACAAACCGAAACTAACTGACAATTTCAGATTCTGACTGCAATGTGCCTCTAGCAGTATTTTACTGAATCTGGGTTATTGGTAATAATGTTAACCAGAAAGTATGATTTTATAGAATGAAAAAATTGAGTCGAAGCCAAATATAATTTAAATTAGGTTTTAGGACTAATTATAATTTAACTAAATTTAAAATGGTTTTATGCATTGGAAGTAAAAGCTTATTTAGTCTTACTTTAAAACATGCTAACATATAGGACTCATCTTTGTGGTCCTAAGGTGATTTATTATTTGCATAACTTATTCAAATAACTAGGAGATCCACAGAGTGAGGGGAATGCACGTGGAGTGAAAGGTCAGCAGTTGTTGATCTTAAATGAACTGTTCTTTACATAAAATAACTGGTGAATTTAATCACTGTGTTAACAGACATCCAAACTCAAATGGTCAAGATTCAAACCTTAAAGACTTTTGTTGTGAAAACACAACCAATGTTTAAGTCTAAATGAGAAACTTTAAGAAAAAGATGAGTTGATTTTCTCCTCCTCATGGGGTTAATCTGAAGGTTACCAGCCTTGCCTCTGAGAACATTTATGGCTTCCTTTTCAGACAATGCTACACGCCTCACTAATGGTCTCCAAGCTGTTCTATGAGCATTAAATTGTATTGTATTTATTGACACATCCACACAGGTAGGGAGCAAGTGACTCTCATTTGACCCATGGAGTGGGGTCTAAAACTACAGAAGTGATCATCAAAACATCATCTTCCTTTTTTTTTCTGACTTTGTGCTCCATTCATTTTTGAAAAGGTGAGAGGATTTGAATTTGGGAGATCTGAGTCACTCTCTTGGTACTAACACTCAAGAAGCTGTGACCTTGAAGGACCCAGGGAATGCCCTGCAGTGAGGATCACTTTTGTGTGGGTCAAATGACCCAGGGTCTCTGAAGCTCCAGTGGACACCCATGTAAGTAGGGACTCAGCTCTGGGACGTGGTCATCTATCCACTCACATCCATGCCTAGCCTCCCTCTGGTCTGGGCAGAGCCTCCAGGGATGTCCTCTGGGGCCCTTCTTCTGGTCACACTGCACACACTAATTACCTTTTTCTTCACTTTCCTGACTTCCGATTTTGACCTCAGACAGAAGAGCTTCCTTTTCTTGGAGAGCTTTCTGCTCTGTGAGGTGTTGTCTCAGCAGTAGCCAGAATGTGATGGTGAACAGAATCTGGAAGGAGACAATAGGGATCAGAGCATCATGCCTCTGAAGTCTAACCACGTTCAACCACAACTATGTTTCCCTGCCCTTCAGTGGGAGCATGGTACATAAACCCGTCCACTTGAGACAGTCAGGCACCCACTACATTGCACCTGAAAGTCACCAGCTTTTAAATCTCCCTTCCTGAGGATGCTGGTGTGTGGTCCAGGACTGGGGGTGCCTTCATGCCTGGGACACTCCAGGAAGATGCTCAGGGCCACCTGGGCTGGAAATCAATGTGGGCCAGGGATCTTCTTCCTGCCTAGGACCTCAGCACAAGTAGAAGAGGAAGATGTATTTCTTCTATGAGCCCCCGTTACTTCTACAGTGTTCCTTATTTTGAAGAAATCCACAGATGGGGAAAAAGAACATTTCATCCCAGTAAACACAGTCCCTGAATCCTCCCATTCTTTTCCAGAAGCTGAAGGGGTAGAGCTTCTCAATGCCCACACATTTATATTAGCATTTTCCTGAGGGCAAGGGAAAAAAAAATAACGATTTCAAGGAGCATTGAATACTTGGAACCCACTTTTGCACGTTCCTGCTTGGATATGACTGTTTTGATTACCATTGTTTTGTCTGAATGCCCTGCCTGCTTTTGCCCTGCCTGCTTTTGCCCTGCCCACTTACCTTTGAGGCAAGCTCCCCTGGCTCCTTCTTTTCTAAGAATCCTGGGACCTTTTTAATCTCGGGGAGCTCGAAGCTCCATATGTACTGCAGTATGAGTAGCAGGTTTCCGTAGACAACCATGAAGGGGGAGCTGATCATGGCGTACTTCCTCCGGTTGCGGATCATCCACAGAGTGCAGGACCAGATGAGCAGCACGAAGGTCAGCCAGCTGTGGTAGGTGATGCTCCAGGCCTCCAGGGGGGAAGGGTGAGAAAGTGAGGTGGTGAGTACATGGTACAGTCCCTACTCTGCTGAGTTAGACGTGGTCTACAAAGAAAAGGTCAGTGACATTCACACTAGCGGGGACGATCATGGTGAAACTGTGGGGGAAACGTCCCAGCTGCATAGGGGAAGAAGCAGGGAGAAAGGCTGCCCTGTAAGCCGACACTGCCCTCAACCTCCTGGAGGGAAGAGGGTCAAGCAAGGGTGGGGACAGCTTCACTCTGTGCCCTTTGCCCTCCAGCCCAGATGTCTTCCTTTTCACTAGATTTGCTGGATGAAACACAACCCTAAGTGCTTCCTCCTTCATTCTTCCAAATCAGCTTGGGGTTGGCTATTTTTCCCAGGTGCTGGGTGAGTATGGCTCAGAAACGGAAGCTGTGGGACCACAGGGTAAGCAGATTGAGCTGGCTTCAGGGGTCCCCTTAGTCGACCTGCCAGGAAGACAGACGTGATAGGAATCAGGGAATCGCCAGGAGGAGATGGAGTGTCAGGTGTCTGCACCCCAGTAGTAAAGTCAGGTTAACAGAGAGGCTGGCCTCAGCTTCTGTCCTGTAGGGGGCAGGACATCCTCCAGTCACACAAAACCCCAGCAGACCTAGAACACATCTCAAAGGGCAGCTTCCGGAACATTCTAGAAACTTAGACTCATGAATATCCTTAACCTCAAGAAATCTATCCTCTTACCATCATCTTTGATACCAAATTTCTGTGAAAAGGCCTCTGTGACCATCTAGAAGGGTGGGATGGGGTGGGAGGTGGGAGGGAAGTTCAAGAGGGAGGGAACATATGCGTACCTATGGCTGATTCATGTTGATGTATGGCAGAAACCAACACAATATTGTAAAGCAATTATCCTCCAATTAAAATACATAAATGTATTTTTAAAAAATATTTTCTAGTTGGGGCTGAATTCAATCATATTGCTGACTATCACGAATTTCAAGGGTTATTGCAAAGTCTGAAATGTTTTATGTCTCTGTTTTGCTTCTGGAAAGCAGATAAGTATTGAGATAAATAAGATAAATGAATGAAGTCAGCACGGAACAAATACTTCCTCTCAGCAACTTGCAAATGTGCCCTAAATCAAAGCTAGTTTTTTAAGTACAGAGTTATTTAAAACTGTTGTTTAAAACATATGGCAATTATTAACTGGAAATTAAAACTGCTTTTATTAAAATTAAGTGAGAAATTGACAGCTATTATTAAATCATGAATTATTTTCATGAAAAATAGTATTCCTTGGAAATGGTGCTGTCAAAGTGTTAGTTGCTCAGTTGTGTCTGACTTTTTGTGACCCCCAAAACTGTAGCACTCCAGGCTCCTCTGTCCATGAAATTTTCCAGTCAAGAATACTAGGGTGAGTATCCCTTCTGCAGGGGATCTTCCCAACCTAGGGATCAAACCCAGGTCACCTACATTGCAGGCAGATTCTTCACTGCTGAGCCACCAGGGAAGCCTGGCGTTATCAAAGGTCGGTAATATTTAATGCCTCTATCCCAGAATGAAATTCAGATCTGACCTTGCCACTTTTGTGTGGATGACCCAGGAGAGTAATCTGCACAGATACTGTAATTCCAGGAGATTTTTTTTCCCTTGTACATTATTTCTGTTTGGATGAAAAAGGGATGCAAACTAGTACAGCCACTATGGAGAACAGTGTGGAGATTCCTTAAAAAACTGAAAATAGAACTGGCATATGACCCAGCAATCCCACTGCTGGGCATACACACCGAGGAAACCAGAATTGAAAGAGACACGTGTACCCCAATGTTCATCGCTGCACTGTTTACAATAGCCAGGACATGGAAGCAACCTAGATGTCCATCAACAGACGAATGGATAAGAAAGCTGTGGTACATATACACAATGGAATATTACTCAGCATTAAAAAGAATTCATTTGAATCAGTTCTACTCAGGTGGACAGAACTGGAGCCTATTATCCAGAGTGAAGTAAGCCAGAAGGAAAAACAAAAATACAGTATACTAACGCATATATATGGAATTTAGAAAGATGGTAATGAGAACCCTGTATGAGAGACAGCAAAAGAAACGCAGATGTATAGAACAGTCTCGTGGACTCTGTGGAAGAGGGCAAGGGTGGGATGATATGGGAGAACGGCATTGAAACATGTTAATTATCATATGTGAAATCAATCACCAGTCCAGGTTTGATGCTCAGGGCTGGTGCACTGGGATGACCCAGAGAGAGGGAATTGGGAGGGAGGAGGGAGGGGGGTTCTGGAAGGGGAACATATGTATACCCATGGCAGATTCATGTCAATGTATGGCAAAACCAACATAATAAAGTAAAAAAATAAAAAAATAAAAAAAATTAATAAAATTAAAGAAAGAAAAGAAAAAGGGAGGAAAACAAATTGGGAATGTTTTGTTAAACTTCTCTGATTTTTAAGGCCTCAGTCACATATGACCCTCGGTTGTTGGGGGTAGAATCTGCTTCACGTTCTTTCTTGTGTGCAGTTCTAGGATCACTTGAAGGTATGGAATATTCGCACTGTGTGTTTTTGAGTAAAGACGTCTATCATCCTAACAGACCCAGCTGCTTAGGACTGCCCTAGAAAGAAGAGATCTGCTGTGATTCAAAGTCTGCTGCCAAGGGGAGCTTCCAGGGAAGATGCTCACAACCAGAAGATGCTCTTGGGGACTCGGTGCTTGGTGGTCAGACTGGTAAGCATTTGTTCCAGTTCAAATGGAATAGTCTCACTCAAATCCAAGATGTGACTATAACTGTCACCATTTGAGAGAAATAAAAGTGGCCCTTGTTAACCGTGAACACCTTCAAAGCCACTTAGAAAAACTACCGACATGTCCTTTTAAATCCTAAAAACAGGGGACAGTCTGACTGGATAGGTTAATTTGAGAGACAGGTATTAATATTTAAAATCAGGCTAAGTGGCATAGAGGAGGACATGGTTTTGAAATCTATAGTATAAAGATCCCATGAAAAATTAACAGAAGCAGCCATTGTCTGCCAAGACATCAGGAAGAGGAAGAAGTCGCGCTGGTGGGAGGAGGCGGTGGGGTTGGAGCCAGTGGGGCTCAAGCACCATCCATCCCGCCAGTGCTAACGTTGTCCCAAGGACAGAGAAGGTGTGGGGCGAAATCCAGGCAGAAGCCAAGACTCTGGCACACACGCACCATCATGGCGATGAGGGCGCAGATGTAGCTCTGTTTCATGATGAATTGGAACACAGACACCATGGCGTGCACTTTGACACTCCTCTTCTCCTCCCGGCTCCGCTCCTCCTCAAACTCTTCTTTCTCATCATCGTCTTCCTCCTTCTTTTCTATAGGGACAGATTATTTTATACAACAATTTATGTACATAGGTAAATTTCATATAAGCATCCCAAGCACAAATTTGTGCTCTCTAGTAACAGGCAGCTCTCTTTCAACAGGATTGTTGTGTGCTAAGTCGTTCAGTCATGTCTGACTCTTTGTGACCCCGTGGGCTGTAGCCCACCAGGTTCTTCTGTCCACGGGATTCTCTCTGCAAGAATACTGGAGTGGGGTGCCATTTCCTCCTCCAGGGGATCTTCCTAACCCTGGGATCAAACCCATAACTCTTTCATCTCCTGCACTGGCAGGAGGATTCTTTACCACTAGTGCTTCAACAGGATAAACTGAGGGAAAAGGGAGAAAGTTCTAGTCAAAGTTTTGGGCCTCTTGGTTTTTTTTATTAGACAAAAAGAACTCTTCCAGAAGACATTCATACACTAACCAGCAAAACTATGGACTGCGATAGTGGAATCAAATTACAAAAAGACTAAGACACAAATATGTGTCTTATGTGCATGTAGGTTTAACACTGCAAACAAGATGACTTGTTTAAAATAATGTTTTACCTTGTATTTTTCAAAGTTTATTCCCATTGTGATCAGTCACTTCAGTCGTGTCTGACTTTTTGCCACCTTATGCGCTACAGCCCACCAGGCTCCTCTATCTATGGGATTCTCCAGGCAAGAACACTGGAGTGGGCTGTCATGCTCTTCTCCAGGGGATCTTCCCAACCCAGGGATCGAACCTGTGTCTCTTAGGTCTCCTGCTTTGGCAGGTGGGTTTTTTTACCACTAGCGCCACTTGGGAAGCCCTTACCCTCATTAGCTCACTTCTTTTGTACCAAGGACAGAACACACAGAGCAGGATGTAGGGGCAAAATCTAGGCAGAATCTAAGGAAATGGGCTTCATCAGACTGACCATCGGAGAAAAAAATCTCTGATAGAGATGAAAAGGAAAGAGAAACACATCTGATGAAGAATAAACCAAAGACAAGAGATGCTGAGCTCTGCAGGCTGCGGTCCTGCAAGTTCCTTACCCGGGGAGGCGGCAGCAGGCTCCCAGCGGTACTGTGGCGTGGAGTACAGGTCAGCCTTGGCGGGGCCATTCTCCAGTGGGAGGCTGGGGTGGATGGTGTGGTAGTCCACAGGGTTGCCATTCACAGTCACCAACAGGCCCTGCCGGGGGCGCAGGGCAAAGGCAGGTGGGACAGCAGCTCTGGTTTCCCACGCGGACCCCCCTCCTCCGCTCCACTAGGTTGGCACACTGGGCACTGCAGAACCAAGGGGAAGCTGAGCACTGCTGTGCTTGCCAGCAAGACGGTCCTGCTTGCCCTCCAATCCCAGCCCCAAAGAGCCACACAAGACAAGGCAAACCTGAGCTGGCCCACCTCTGCTGCACCCACGCCGTGCACCCTGCTCTCCGTATGAAGTGTGAAGCCTGGAACGGCTGCAGAGGGCTCAGGGCCTGCTCTGGTCTCGCTCCAGCCCCAGCTCCCGGCCCTCCTCCAGCTATAGGATCTCCAGACAGCCTGGGTTCTGGCCTGGAGCTGCTGCCTGCCCCCCTACCCCCACCCCAGCCCTGATCCAACCTGCCCCACACCCTGCATGGCCCCCGGGAAGAGCAAAGTCTCAGGTTAGCTACAACCCTCTTGTCTCTCCCTGACACTGCAGCCTGCAACTCCCGTGTTGTAGCATCTCATACACTAAATACATTCTCCTACTATTTCCCTCTGGTCTCTTTGGCTTTACAATTTTTTATTTATGCAGATACATATAAACATAGACACTCACACATACACATGTGTGTCCACAGACGTGTGAGACTTCCTATTCAAATCATAGAATAGGCATATGTGCCGAGCAAAATGCCTTTTGAGAAAAAGCCCTCCAACGTGGCTTTTTAAAAGTTTAAATAAGTTTTATATGTTTATACTCAAGCTCATGTTATATGAGTCAGTGTTTTAACAGCAATAAATCAGATATAATTTCTGCAAAATAGTATTCAAAAACGTATGAAAATTTTATAGAGCATTAAACTACACTCAGAGGGCCTAATTCCATTTATGTGCCCTTTCCATTACTGACGCGTGCAGAAATGAGAATTCTAGGGTATACTAACGTCGGACGGCTTGTAGTCATCCTGAGTCATGGATAAAAGCTGCAAAAGCAACACAGGACAGCATGTTAACATGTGAGCAGAAAGTGATGTGATGTTTACACACCGCTACCAAGTCTCAGCACACAAGCACTCGCTCCTTCAGCCAGGAGCATGCAAGTGTGTTAACATCACAGTGCAAAACATAGAGGGACAATGATACAGCTGGAGGCTGCTGTTTATTGTAACCATTTCCAGTTTCTGATGCTGTCTTTTCATCACAATAAACAAGCAGTCACTAACCACATGACTGAAAAAGATGATGCTGTTTTTCAAGTGTTTTGTTCTCATGGAATTAGCTGCTTGGTTTTAGACTTCTAGGACCCCTTGAGAAGTCTGTAGGATTCTGAAAGTGTTGACTTTTCAAGAAACTGAAGTTTCATAATAAAGAAAATTTGACTTGTAGTACGGATTGGGATTAAGATTTGTGTACTGTCCACAACAGAAGAATTACGACATGGCTGTGACTTTCAGCTGTATTAGAGCTGGGGGGTCTGGTTTCCCCAATAACAAGCATCTGCTGAACTAGTGGTTCTTTCACGTTTTGGGTCAGAACTCACTCACTTTCTTAAAAATCACTGAAGATGCTGAAGACTTTTACTTATGAGAGTCCTACCCATCAATATCTGTTGTGCTAGAAATTAAAATTGTGGCATTAAAAATATTCATTTGTTCATTCATTAAAAATTGGCTTGTTCACATGAATAATTTTATCTAAATAGTTATCTTTTTAAAAAATAGTGAAAAGAATGGTGTTGTCTTATTAAAATATGCTTTTGCATATCTTTAATGTTGGGCTTAAAAGACCATTCCATTTATTTTCTAGTAACTGTCTGCCAAAAGCTCACGCCGGAACCCCCCAAACTGTCCATCAGCTGTTCTTGCATGTAGACCCATGGTACATGTTCGGCAGCTGGGTCCACTCGCCAGCCAAGCACTTCTCCTCCTCCAGGGATCAGGACTTCAGGGAGTCTTCCGCTGATGTCACTCAGAATATTAAAAAAGCGTGTACCCCAAGGTTAAGATTTAAGAAAAGCTAAGACTATTTCTGGTTTATCAAGAATATTCTTAAGTGGAATTGACCTTTCTGTTTTGTTTCCCGTGCACACGTGGCTGTCAGGTTTGCGCTGCTGCCATGGCTAGAGCTCTTGTTCCATCAGAGCAAGTGTCAGCACAGCCGGAAGGCAGATCTCTTAAATGTCGTTACAAAACTTGTTTCGAGCCATAGATCCCAGGAAGGGTCTTGGGAATCCCCAAGGGTCCCAGCCCTCACCTTGGAAACTGCCATGCTGTCTCCATGGATACCATGGCTTAGTGACCTGAGCAGGACTGTCTGGCACATGTGTGACGGGACAGAAGGGCTCCGGGACACCAGACGTCTCCGGGCCCCATGGCTGCTCCTCCAGGCTGCAGCGCTCTGAGAAGTTCATTCACTGTTTCCCCATCTCTCGGCCCACAGTAGGCAGGTGCACAGATAGGACCATCTGTCTTAGAGAAACTCTGCCACCGAGTCAATCAGAGAACTCCTCCTTGATTCCTAACATGACCCCACCAGAGAAGTGTGAGCCTCTGTGGTCCCCACATTGCAAATGGGTCACTGTAACAAGTCAGTGGCTGGGGCATGTTGAAAACAGTGAACAAATGGTGAAAAGCTTAAGAATCACCCAGCCGTGCTCTCAGCCCCGGCGCCCACACTGCGACCCTGACACAGGGAGCGGCTCCTCCTCATGTCTACACAGACTGGCCGGTGTCCCATCAGTGGCCGTGTGAGCAGTCATGTTCACCACGGGGGCGCCCCATACAGAATCACTCTCCACAGCGCATCCCAGTGCCTAGGCTGTCACTGCCCAGGGCCAAGGGATCACTTTGCTTTTTTGTTTTGTTTTGTTTTAAAGACAAAATTATCTTTAAAAATTAAGACCACTCTCTTTTTCTGGGGTTGAGAGGCTTCAGGCAGGAGCACTGAACTGTAAAATGTTGGGTCTACAAGAGCCTGGGCTTTCCTTTCCAAGCACTGGGCTCCCATGTCTGATCCTAACCTTCACCATCAAGCAGCCGCTGCAAACTGAGCAACCTGGGTTTGCACGTGGACTCGCATGGCCTGTATTCAGCAATATGATAAAAAGCAGAAAATAAATGAGAAACAACCCCTGTCCTGGCAGCTTACTTTTCTCTCGTCCGTGGGGTAGTGGGTTGCATACCACAGGCTCCGCCTCCTCTCCGCCGTGATGGGCGCGGGGCTGCAGGCCAGGGCTCTGTCCTCCTCCTTGGTCCTCTCTTCCTGCACCTGAGACACAGAATAACCCACAGGACGGCCCTGCTTCTGGAGCAAGTCCCTCAGCAGCCCGGGAGCCCAGACAGAGCTGCTCATCTCTGACCCCGCGTGCTGATCTCATAAAGTAATGTACTCCCTACACGGGCTTTCATCCAGACACTTCACAAACGGCCAAAAGGCCACCCTGTAAACTCAGAGACAGTAGACTTGCTTGTGAATTACAGGAACAGGTGCCCATTCTCTGTTAGGAGCCTCCATGTATGTTCTGATCTGCAGGAGGAAGGCCGTGCAAGGTCCACAGAGGCCACAACTGCCCATAGAACCTGCCAGGGGACTCTTATGAAAGAGACAGTCACTAAAGGCAGAACCATCCAGAGCTTACACGCAACATTAAAAAAAACAACAACAACACAGCTAACTGCCTAACATTGCTGCTCGCCTAATCGAACCTTGGCCTAAATCAGACAGTCAGTCCAGGAGAGATGGATAGAGAGATGAAGGATCAGTACACACTTGGTGGTTGAGGATGGTTTCCAACAAAGATGCCCCAGGAAAGGGCGCTTACACACACTGATCTGCGGGCAGAGGGAGGGCGCTCAGTGTTGCTGCTGATTCCAGGGGCCCGGCATCCACACAGAGCACCAGAACCCAGGGAACCCGCGTTTTACATTCAGCTCTAGACACTTGCTCCTCTCTTTCTCAAACTTACATCATAGACTTTTACAGCAGAACTCACATTTTTCATGACACCTGCCAAGCCACCTGGAACCATGATATTAATACAACCAGGCACCTGCCCTCCATCACCGCCTTGGTGAGTAAGTCCTGAGTGCCAGCCCCATTTTAAAAACCGACCCCCCGAGGGTCGACCTGGTATGAACGAGACCCTGCTCTGCACACACCCACAGACGCTGTAGGGTAGGACCTGCTGTGGATCGTGTGGCTTGGAATGTGTCTATCCTCCCCACTCTCGGCCTTCCCTGGTTCCTGGACAGCCCAGGGCCAAGGAGGTAGAGAGTCTCCAGGGCCTGAGGGGCTGGAACAGCCTGGCATCTCCTGCCTGAGGCACCAAGGGAAAGCCAGGGGCACCTGGGACTCTTACCAACCTGAAGGCATAAAGGTCATTTCCATCATTGCCTGAGACGTTGTTCAGAGTAGTTTTCACATTTTAACTTCTTTTAACACTTTTATGTGTGCGCCTACATGTACCCATATCTGTGTGTTTGTGCAGGAAGCAAACACAGCAACACTTGTAAGGGGTTTACTGGCACCCTCATGTTCTTAGAAGAGACTCAGAGGAAAAGGTAACCAAGGTGGCTGGGATTCTCCGTGAGCCTGGAATCATCCTGTCACCACTGCTGTCTTCAGGTCCAGGGAGAGTGAGACCTGAGATCCCTGCAAAATGACGCCTGTACCGTGGGCCAGGGTGGGGGTCCCCACACAGAGGGAGGCAGGCAGACCCCCGGCACACAAGGATGCCTGTGCTGTCGGCTGCTCATGTATTTGGGGGCTGCCTTTCCTCTTGTAAAACGTCCAGCCCCTCCCCTCCTCTGGGCCGCCCCAGGCCGAGGTCTGAGACACTGGCTCGCTCTCAGTCCACACTGGCGGCCTGGCTGCTGACTGTGTGGATGGAGCTGGAGGGGAGCAGGTGCCAGCCTGGCATCCCACCTTTGCCCCCCATCCTCCTACCCCACTCGGCACGAGGCCATGAGGTGATGCGTAGCAGCCCTGTCTATGCCACCTGTCTCCCTCATAGCTGAGCTTCTCAGTCATTCTGGGAGAACAAAAGGGACTGGCGTTGCTATCACTGAAAAGGAAAAGAGAGGGACCACAAGCCATCCTC
Organism: Antilocapra americana; assembly: GCA_007570785.1. Taxonomy (NCBI): domain Eukaryota; kingdom Metazoa; phylum Chordata; class Mammalia; order Artiodactyla; family Antilocapridae; genus Antilocapra; species Antilocapra americana. The sequence continues at coordinate 39,380,774 of ML662445.1, forward strand.
CCTGATGGTGCTCCAATGTACCACATTCTACAAATAACCCTACAGGGAACAGTCCAGTCCTCAGCCCTGCCCAATGACCCTGGCGGTTACAGCACCACAGAGAGTGGAGACATCCCCATCATATCATCAGAGGTCAGAGGTCTAAGATTTAGGAAACTCCAGTCGCCATGACAACAGTCTGGGTGGTCAGAGACCCTTGTTTTGTCAGCAGACATGGGCTTGAATCTGATTTCTATTGTTTAGCAAGTGCGTGATTTACCTTCCTACCCTTGGCCTGCTCATCTCTAAGATGAGTACAGCACCTGCATGTTAACAGCCCAGCACCTGGCCTGGCACTTAGCGAGTGCTCAATGAAAATGAGGCTTCACTGCCTTCACCACCAGCCCTCTGAGTAGCCTGGGGGATGCTAACACAGGTCTTTGATCTGATAGAATCGGTACTTGCTTAGGGCTCTGTGTGAAAACAAAACACTCTGATAAGAACACTATAGTTATTTCAGGATATACTATAGTCAGCAGTTGAGAGGAACGAACCCTTTCCCCGGAGTCTCCTGCTACTTTGCAGACAAGACCATGAAAACTTCTGGTCCTTACAACGGGCTCCTGCAGCCAGATTCGGATCAGAGTGGCCAGCGTGTAGTACATCACCAGCAGGACAATGGGGTTGGCATGGTGGTACCAGGACAGGTCAGGGTTGGCAATGATCTTCCATGTGCTGGAACAGTCCGTCTGAATGACTGATTTGATACCAAACAACCTGTTTAAAAACAAAGAGAAATATTTTTTAAAAATGCAACAAAGATCTGGGTCTGATTCACAGAATACAACCACCTTGTCTCACACATTCATGAGCTGCGCTGTGCTTAGTCACCCAGTTGTGTCCGACTCTTTGTGGCCACATGGACTATAAACCACCAGGCTCCTCTGTCCATGGGTTTTCCAGGCAAGAATACTGGAGTGGGTTGCCATTCCCTCCTCCAGGGGATCATCCCAACCCAGCGACTGAACCCAGGTCTCCAGCATTGCAGGCAGATTCTTTACAGTCTGAGTCACCAGGGATGCCCCATATACAATATATGCATCTTTAAATCATACATATGTATCTTTATGTATGTACAAAATTCATGCCAACATTACCCAGATGACCTTTCCTCTGGTTCAAAAATCTAGTTAATACTAAATCTTTGCACACTTATTAGAAATTTATGTCTTAATTGTCAATAAGTGTTTTCTTAATGTAGATCTCTACTATATAATCAGATATATGATTACATAATGGGAAATTGTGTAAATGTGATTCATTAAGAAGTTCATTTTATATGAATTTTTTTCTCAGAAATGACTCTACTAAGTGAATGAAACATTTACATGTTAAGTTCCTCCTGGAATGGAATCTTTAAATCGTTTGTAGCTTTTACATGTGAACTTCCTTTGACTTTCACGTCCCATTTTCGCTGCTCTAAGGTTTTCCAAGACTATGAATTCTCTACTTGTAAAACCTCTCAGAGATATTGCAGTTATTATCATGAGGCCAGGGCGATATTAGTGACCATTCCCACCCCTATTCCTATCAGATTCCTGCTTCTCTCCCTCCTCCTCCTTGGCAGGGAGCACAACTGTCTCTCCACTCCCCGTGGAGCACTTGCTTTGTAGTTTTTCTCCCCTTCCGAAGCACTCCCAACATCTGACAGCACGTGGTGGTTATGACTTGGCTGGGTGTTTGTTTCTCCTTGCACACGTTGGCAGATTTATAAAACCTCCACCTGTTTTCAGGTTCACTCCAGATCACATCAGCTGGTCTCTGGCAATACAGAAACCCAGCCATTTGCAAGAAACACATAACACTGAAAATAACACCTAACTTTAAAACATCAAATTACGGTAAAATACAGATAACATACCCTGGGTTGGGAAGGTCCCATGGAGAAGGGAACAGCTACTCACTCTAGTGTCCTGGCCTGGAGAATTCTATGGAATGTATAGTCCATGGGGTCACAAAGAGTCAGACGTAACTGAGTGACTTTCTCCTTGTAGTCTGCTATATAGATCTCACACATACCAGAGAATCGATCATCTTACATTTTTAAGTGTATGGTACAGAGGTATTAACTGCATTCACACTGTCATACAGCCAATCTCTAAACTTGTCATCTCGCAAAAACTAAAACCCTAAAACAATCTTCCCCCTCAGCTCTTGGTCACCACCATCCTACCTTCTGTCTCCATCAAGATGATTAAGCCATGCACCTGGTAGACTCTAAGTGGAATCACACTGTATCCGTTCTTTAGTAACTATTTCACTCAGCACAATGTTCTCAAGGTTCATTCATTGGTGTAGCAGGTGTTAGAATTTCTTTCCTTTTGAAGGCTGAATAATATACCATTGTATGGATGGATCACATTTTCTTTATCAATTTCTTCAAGGATGGAGACTTACACCTTTTGGCTATTATCAATAAAGTTTCCATGAACACAGGTGTACAAATACCTTTTTAAGATCCCACTTTTGATATTTTTGGCCATATACCCAGAAGCAGAATTGCTGGACCATATGGTAGTTCTATCTTTAATTGTTTGAGGAACCACTGTACTGCTTTCCACAGTGGCTACAATCAGTTTATGTTCCACCAACAGTGCACAGGACTCCAATTTATGTACATCACTGCCATGTTTCAAGTTTTTTGATGGAGCCATCCTTGCAAGCGTGACCTTAGACACCATGCTTTTAATTTATCCTTTTCTTTCAAGAGCTCAGAGATCTTTATGATCCGAGCCTGTCATACTGACACCTGGAGGCATATTCTCCAATCAAATACGCCCTCACTAATTAGTTGACACAATATCTTCACAAAACTTCACCGAGAGATAGTCAAGAGGTGAATCTTATTTCAAGAGCTTTTTATTTGTAACTTCAAGTTTTTACCAAGAATCACTTTCTTTAGTCTGTAAAACACCCTTTAATATTAAAAAAATATATATATATATAGTGTGTCATGAAGATCTGCTGGTGCCAAACACCCTCAGTTTCACCTACGAACATCTTTATTTGACCTTTATGTCTTCCCATATATACCTTTGGATATAAAATCACACCTTGATTTTTTTTTCCAGGGTAATGTGAAAGATGTTGTCCTCTTGCATTTAGACTGGCATAATTTCTGGTGAGAAGTCTGTGATTCCCTTTCACAAAATGTACTTTCTATTGTGATGCTGTTACTATTTTTCTCTATCATTGTTATTCACAATTTAATTGTACTGTGGCTTGGTGTGTCCAGCACCCTGCATTATGGGGTCACAGGGTAGGGCAGGTGTGGGGGTGATAACCCTGCAGAACGGGGGGCCACCAGCAGGCAGGGACAGAACCTTCTCCTCCAAAATCCCATGGTGCAGTCAGCACAAGTAAAGGCCAAAAATCTAACTGCTGGAAGGTGGGAAACAGAATTAGTTTTACACCTGAATGAAAGCAAAGATACACTGTCAAGAAGGCAAGGCAGGTCAGATGTCCACAGAAAATGAAGTTTGAGCTTCCACCTCCCTGAAGGCACTTCCTCCAAGTTCGACAAATGTCTTTGCTGAAAGGAAACTGAATCTAGCTCTCAGTGGTCCTCCCAGCAAGATGCTCCCCTGTCCTTACAGCAGACCACTTTTACAAACATATTCTTGCTGCTCTGGCTTCCAACCACCTTCCCCTCTGTATTGCATCATATGAAAAACACAGCCAATGTTTAACGTCTTTTTTCATTAGTTTCCTACTTATGCTTTAAACACATTTCCATGCCAAACCCATAGACATTTTTGAGAAACTAGAGTTTGACAGTTTCCGCACAACATTGTTTTCTTAAGCTTGGAAAAACTTTGCATGGAATCCCCTGGGCTCTGTATCACCCCTTTGAAGTCCTTTTTGGCATAAGTGTGTCTTAACGGTCTGCCAGGTTCTTGTAATTGGGCTTAACCCTACATGCATGGAACCATGCCTTATAATAAAATCATTCTGTCCATGAGACAATTTTGCACAGGTAGAAAGTGTGTTGTCTTCAGAAGGGGGACAGCTGATGGACACACTGAGGCCATGTGGAAGCTCCTTACCATTTCGCCATTAAAGGCCCACTACCCTACTTGAGATGATGCCACATCTCAAGAACATTTATATGTTATGAATGTCGTAGATTTATGGTCTATTTTCTGTGTCCAAACACATTTTCACCTCTGAGAGCAGTGCATAAATGAGTCAGAACCAGGACTCCCAGGACCAGTTGGTCATCCCATATGGCTTCTTATGACAAGACCAAGTTGGCCCCCTAAACCATGCAGCCTTCCGTGTTGGGAGTACACGATGAGAAATATCAACTGTGGGCATTTCTACTACCCACAAACATAATTTTCACCAAGTATCTATAATGTAAGCATGGATTTGAATAGCTCATTTTAAGGCCCTACATAGTTAATAACCAATGACGTTACAAAGGCATAAAGAAGGAGACCCAAGCCAACTCCACAGTTCCTCTGAAAAATCAGGCATTACGTTGAATGTCTTGAGGCCAGCTCTGCTGGGGATCTGCTCTTGGCTCCATTATACATGTGGATTGAGGCACAAATGAATAAAAAGGTTTGTATGTGGTAGGGCTTATGTATCCAGGTCTGCTGGCTTCAAATCACACCACTCCATTTCTCAGGTGCAGTAAGTGGTAAAATAGGAAAACCCCAAGGGTATCAGGAAACCTTCAGGAAAGGGCATCAGTCATAGGAAGATTCCACTACAGGACATATTTAGTAAATTTGTTCTTTTAAGTGCTGAGTCCTGAGTCTATTGAGTACTATAGTTATTGTCGAGGATGTGCAAACAAATAAGATACTATCCCTGTCATCATAGAGAATTCATGATGGTGGGAATACTACTCAAATATGGCGGAATGATTTTATGAAATGTGCTCTGAGCTGTTTACCCATTGGAAGGTGGTTATCAAGCTTTCCTTCTATAGAACTACTTTTTTTTTTCCTTCTATAGAACTGCCTAGATGGTGGGTGCAGAGCAGTGATTTGCGCCACCCCTTTCTGAGCATCAGAGCAGCAGGCATTACTTCTGAAGGGCACAGGGGCACCTCACTGACCCCATGGGAGGGATCTCACTCCCCAGTGGAGTAGATAATTGTTGGCTCTTACATTTTAATTTACTTGAAGGGCACTAAAGAGAAACCTGCGAACTAATGACAAGGGAGTTTCATTTAGTATCAGAAAGGTCAGAGATATAGTAGGAAAAAGATTGGATAATCCATCTGTGGAGGCATGCTCAAACAGGGGAAAGCAAGAAACCTTCTGTAAGAAAAGTTGTAGCTAAAGTTACTCCAGGAAGACGAAAACACATCTAGAAAAGGAAACAATTGGCAGAAGTCTAGCTAAAGCCCAGAGCTTCTCCCTTTAAGTCCACATAAAATGCTTCTATGTTTTCTAGGATAAAGCCCTAGGTTTCTCAGGTTCACATGATAGCAAACAGCTTTCCAAAGTGTCCTTGTAATGTGATGCAACAAAAAGTATAAGCTTTTCCCACTCTTGGGAATTTTCTATTTTAGGGAGACATGAATATATTTTAATGGACATGTATCATGGAAATATGGTGGTGTTAATCAGTTTCAAACCTAATGAATCATGGAATGGATTCTAACATCTGGGTTAGAATCTAGGTTTTTTTTGTTTGTTTCTTTTTCTTTTCTGTTTTTTTTTTTTGATTCAGGGAAGCAGTTATCAGGAAGGTGAGTGAAATTTTCTGCCAATATTAATATATAAAGTAACAATAATAGGAATTTCAGATTTATTGTCAGACACAACACAAGTGAGAAGACAGTGAGGGGACATCTTTGAAGTAGCAAGATAAAAGCTATTGCCCTAGAATTCTATACCCAGCAAAAGAAAACAGTCATTTCAATAAATGGTTCTGGACTAGTTAACATCAAAGGCAAAACAAACTCTATCAGAGAAAAAGATATAGAGGAAATGTTTGTGAATTTGGGCTTGGCAAATAATTCTTAACTACCATACCGAAAGCATGATTCACGAAAGAACAGTTATGAAGTATATTTCATCAAAACTGCTCTTGCAAAGACACTAGTAAAAGGATGATAACCCATAGACTGGGGAAATATTTGCGGAAACATATACTTGATAAATGATTTATGTCCTGGTTTTCTAAACAACTGTCAGACTCAACTGTAAGAAAACAAAGTTAACATGATTTTTAAAAATGGGTAAAAGGTGAAAGATTTATATAACCTGAAGAGAGTGTGATGAAGAGAAAGTAGCATCGACGTACAGTCCGTACCGTTGCAAAGAGTTGGACACGACTGAAGCGATTTAACATGAACGTGTGTGTAAAATAGCTAGTAAGAAGTTCCTGTAAAACACAAGGAATCCAGCCTGGTGCTCTGGGATGGCCTAGAGGAGTGGAATGGGAGGAGGGGAGGGAGGCTCAAGAGGGAGGAGATATATATATAATTATGGCTGATTCTCATGGCTGTATGACAAAGTCAATATAACATTGTAAAGCAATTTCCCCTCATTTAAAAATAAATTTAAAAAAACAAATAATAATGGGTAAAATATTTTAACAGACACTTCATCAAAAAGATATATGAATGTAAAATCAGCTTATGAAAAAGATCCTCAGCCTCATTAGTCATTAGGGAAATGCATTAAATTAAAACCACAATGAATGCTGCTACACAACAATCAGAATGCCCAAATTTAAACAGATTGACTATACTAAGAGAGGATGAAAAAGAAATGAACTCTCACACTGCAAAATGAGACCTGCCTTCTGCCCCCACCCAGGATAATAATAATATTAATTATAGCAACCATAATAGCAACAGTAGATCCAACCAGTCCATCCTAAAGGAGATCAGTCCTGGGTGTTCACTGGAGGGACTGATGTTGAAGCTGAAACTCTAATACTTTGGCCACCTCATGCAAAGAGTTGACTCATTGGAAAAGACCCTAATTCTGGGAAGGATTGGGGGCAGGAGAAGGGGACGACAGAGGATGAGACGGCTGGATGGGATCACCGACTCAATGGACATGGGTTTGGGTAGACTCCAGGAGTTGGTGATGGACAGGGAGGCCTGGCGTGCTGTGATTCATGGGGTTTCAAAGAGTCGGACACGACTGAGCGACTGAACTGAACTGAATGGCAACAGTAACATTAAAAAGTACAAAGTGCATGATTTCATTTAGAGAAAGTCCTAGAAAATGTACTCTAATCAAGTCAGGGAGAGCCATCAGAGGTTACCTGGGGATGGGATGGAGGAGGATGAAGACAGGAGAGTGATTACAAAAAGGATGATGGAGCTCCTGAGGCAGATGGGTATATTCTTTCCCTTAATCATGGTGATGGTTTCACGGGTATGATTATGTCAAAACTGATCAAATTGTAAGCTTTAAACTATGCAGTTTATTTCATATCAATTATATGTCAAGAAAGCCATTAAGAAAAACAACTATACTACTTCCACCAAAAATGAATAACTAGCAACTTTATGAAAACCATTATTTAGTTTTCTCAGGATAAAAAAAAAGCTTCTTTAGAGAAACTCTGAAGAGAAAAATCAAAGCCTCTCAGTTCCCATTTCCAGAGCTAATCTCTTATTTCTGGGTCAGTTTGTTTAGAACTAAAATGAACACACTGCTATATTTAAAATGGATAACCAACAAGGACCTACTGTACAGAACATGAACTCTGCTCAATGTTAAGAGGCAGCCTGGATTGTAGGGGGTCTGGGGAAGAAAGGATACATGTATGTATATGGCTGATTCCCTTAGCTATGCACCTGAAACTACCACAACACTGTTAACCAGCTGCCCTCCAATACAGAATAAGAAGTTTAAAGTCTGGAACAAGAAAAAAGAAAAAAATGAAGACAACAGCAGCCGCAGTTACTGCATAAGCAACATTCTGAACTTCAGAAAGCCAAGCAGTTATGAGGCAACATCCTTCTGTATATTTGTCCTCAAAATACTTTGCAAGTCAGCCAAATTGGCTTATCTACAGTCTAAAAAATTAATGAGGTGTTACTGCATTGAATTAAAGTCCAGTCCATGAATGAGAATCTTAGCTCTAATAAACAAGATGGTCACACTTTCCAACAAAACGTTTGATAGCAAAATAATTGTTTTGTTCCAAAATGCTCTTTCTTAAAAGATCACTTTAATTTTTCATCTGCTGTTATCTTAACTTGAAGGATTAGCCCATCTTCCCACCACAAGAAATTTTACCATCATTAATTTGCTATTAATTTTTAAAGTTGAAAGCACTTAAATGTACCATCCAGGCATAGTTTGTAATATGTTCATTAATACTAATCATTTGGAGCAAATGTAGAAAAAAAAATAATGGCCAACTCTGCCTAATCTCTATTCCTCTTCTTATTTTGAAAGGTTAAATGTAAAACGAGTCATCTTTCCACCTGACAAGGTTCACTGGACCACACTTTATCCTTGAGAGCAAGGATAGCACTTGGGCAGAAAGGTCCTGACTCACGGTGACCGGTGCAGGTGAGCTGCTCTGTACAAGCTCCAGAGCTTGACTGCCTTCCACATCAGCAAGGAAATCAGGTCACAGGACAGGGTGGGTCCTTCCTGGACACTGGAAGAAGACCCTTCCTGAGAGGCATGCTCAAGAGCAAAGGCAAGACACAGCCAGTCGAGGGTGCACTTTCAGAAGCCCAGGTTGGGAGGTTTCAGGTTAAGGTTGGACAGATGTCCAGTGCAGAAGCTCGTCTGCCTGGTCAGGGGCAGTGGCTGCTTTAAACACGATGCCAGGTGTCACTTGGGTGGCAGGGTGACACCCCACCCAGGGATCCCCTTTCCCAGGGGTCTTGGGCCAACACCACACCCACTCATAGCCCCAGATGACTATCAGGTTGTGGAGATTCCCCAAGGACTCGAGGGTCAAGTATCTACATGTTATTGATTTTCCATTTATCTGTGGAAAGTCAGTTTGTTTCTCTTGGTTCCCAGTTTTTGCCTTTTAGATGAGCACGCATGAAGTGGGTCTGAGATCGGTCACTTAAATCCAAAAAGAAACAAGAGTTGGTTGCTGTTATGTCACCTACCAACTGGGCAAACTAAACCATCGACTGCCTGGTGGTGACACCCTTAACAAAAAAGTGTTAACCACAGGTTCATTTACATTCCTCAGTGTGAAAATGACCTGCTTGACATTAATTTTTCCCACACTGGACTGTGTTCAGATGAAGTTCTTGCCAACCTGCCTCCATTAAGAACAATTTTGTCTTTCTGTGCTGTTTCCATTAGCAAGGCTCAGATGGCTCTGATGAGGAGACAGTACCACGGTGGTCCCAGGTGAGGCTGCAGACACCCTAGACAAGCCACATTAGACAATCACCTGCAAAGCCAACGGCACCAGACACAATACAAGAGTGACTGCATTGTGTCACTTTCTAGGAGCCCACTGGCTTCTCCAAACTAGAAGAAAAAGACCCAGCATCAGGGCCATTGTGACTCCTGACACATTACTAACATTTTAATGACTAGTGTAAGAATAGGATAAATATAATAAATAATACTGTACTTTTGTGTTTTTTTTTTTTCATTTTTCTTATTTGTTACAGAATGGTTACATATTGCTGAAGTTTGAGGCTTTGGCTTTTCTTTCTTATACTGTTTTAACACTGGAATGAACATGTTTTTCCTTCACTAAACAAAGCACATTTTCTTATTGTGATTTGTTGAAACAGGACATGGAAAGGGCGACATGGGACAAGTTGTTGTGTATTTATTTAATAGAGAAGGCTGCCTCCGCAGGGAATGGCCTGAATCTCTCCCATCCTTTCCCACAATTCTAGTTCATTTTCAAATTGCAGGATCTACGGTGAAAAAAAAAAGCAGCAAAACAACAAAATGAATTTGAGCAAAGAAGTCCAGCCCCTGCAGTATAGAGAAAGTGACTGTGACTGTCACAGAGAAAGTGCAGAGGTTGGAATGACAGCCAGTCAGAGATGATGAGACACAACTTTGAGGGCTATTCGGTCACCTCCATACAAGTGCTCACTGTGCACAAATGTTCATGACACCCAGAAGAAGAAAACCTGCAGGTTCCATCACTCTCAGTCATGACTACGAAAACAATAGATGCTGACTCCCCAGCCAAGCCCTCCACCTGGCCCAGGTCGGAATATTTGCTGGGATTGTTCAGATAACTTTGGTGAGAAAACAAGGACTGCCCCCCACCACCCCCACTTTGCCCAGGACTGTTTTTACATGAATTCACCTCAGAATTACTTGTAGCGTCATCTTTGCAAGGAAACAGTCAACAGTGAGCTGACACTATTAAAACTGGCTTTTTGTAAAGTCACCAGCAAGAAGATGTTTGTTTACAGCATTCAGCACATTTCAGCTTACATTCAAGGACACCACAGATCAAGTCAGGTCCACCTGCCTCGTTGCTGTCCTCCACCCCATGCACATCCCACACTTTCGGTGCAGAAAACCCACAGGACTCAAGCTGGCTGGGACTGGTGGCTTTATCACAAAGAGGAACCCACGTCAGGACTCTGAACCCTAACCCCTGCCTCCCGGCCTTCAAAGTGTAAGGTGTTTGCTGTCTACAGTAATTCCCGAGGAAACACAAAACCTTTGGAAGGTCCCATACTTGGGATTAGCTAAGCCAAATTTTGTTTAGTCTTCCATTTTCCTTAGGGAGATGTGCCAGAATCCGTTGGAACTGGGCTCTATTCCATTAAACAAACTGTGCTGAGAGGTATGTTATCTGTCTTTTGTAAGTTATGGGGATTAGCTTTAAAGCTTTATTTTGCTGGATCAACTTCACAAGAGGGGGCACTGAATATTTTTATGGTTTATAACCATGTGAACCATATAGTCCAGTGTCTCATATTCTACTCTCACTCTGCCTTAACCTTCCCATGTGTTACTTGCTCCAGTCATGTTTGTGACCCTATGGACTGTAGCCCACCAGGCTCCTCTGTCCATGCTATTCTCCAGGCAAGAATACTGAAGTGGGTAGCCATTTCCTTCTCCAAGGGACCTTCCCAACCTAGGGATTGAACCCTAGTCTCCCACATTGCAGGCAGATTCTTTACCATCTGAGCCACCATGGAAGCCCAACCTTCCCATAGGTAAGTTCATAACTATCAGAAAAAAGCCCTGAACTTTGTTTTGGAAAATTTGGACAGTTATGTGCACAAACAGGCGGGAATCACTAAATTTTCCCCGGGCAGCCCTCCTCCCTGCCCCTTCTCTATGTCCTTCCAGTCTCCCATTTGCCCTGTCCGCTACTGGTCCCTGCCCACCTGCTCCACAGGCTTCCCTGGCAAGAACCTTTGAGGAACTCCACCCAGTTGCGAGTGGAGTTGGAAGGAATCATATGATCTCTTGGGACCCTTGGTTAAACCCTAGAGAAACACGAGCCCACAGAGGTATACTCTACACAGGAGCCGGATTTCAGGTCACAATACCTGTGTGCAGACCTGTGGAGTAGCATCATGTGGTACCAGAACCAGAAAAACCTCCATGACCTCCTGCAGAGCAGAGCACTAGCCAGCCTGGCGGAGGCTCCCACACAGCTGAGGGACCCTGGGGCTGCTTCTGCTCGTTATGAGTTTTTCCCAAGTTCATAAGTAACAGGGATATTCAAGAGAGCAAAAGTGAAGAATCTAAATCTCCCAGGTCAGAAATCAAGGACTGACTACATTACCACACAGCTACACAGTCAAACACAATCAAAAGCTTTGCACCCCATGAAAACCACACTTTAGAGGAACATTTCATGACATGAAGACATGCAGAAGGTGCACAGAGCAAGTTATAGAACAGCCTGTGCACCATACTGACAATCAAGCATCACGAGTCAAAGTCTGTTTGTAAAAAGCACATTTATGCACAGGAAAGGCACTGGGAGAATACAGACCAAAAATGAACAGTATTTCTGGGAGTTAGGATTATTTTTAAGTGTTTTTCCTGATTCTTTTTTATACTTTCCCAAACAATCACCAACAGGCATCCTAATGATAAATAAATCAATTCAATATTTCTAAAAGTATTCTAAATATATTCTAAAAATAAAGCTAATCTTCACCAGCAAGCCTATTTGAAAGCTTACAAAAAAACAAAAATGACTTGGATTGTTTTGAGGACAGCCACATCCGAAGCTAGATACATGGGCTGGAGTCTCTGTGGTTATGAAATTTGTGACAAACGCCCACACAGGGTGACTTTTCCTTTCTGCTTGTTTCCAGTTTGTTTTCTGCCAGCTCAGTTGGTAGATAACAATGCGTTGAAATTATGCCTTAAGAAAAAGCTATCGTTTAAAATACATAAATTTCCAAGCTTTCAAAGGCTAAAAGGCAATGTCTTATTTTCACCAAGTTAATGGAGGAAGAAACTACAATAAGGCAGCTTACATGCAAACATACGTGTACACACACACATGTGTGTGTATATAAATGTATATATATTGCATTGTTTAGCTCAAACTATCAATACTCTGATAAACCACCCAGCTTCTAATGACTCTATGAGAGTATAGGGATGAAACTTTTAAACTTTTTAAAAGTATTATCTTCAAAGTGTTTATAATAACTTACAACCATAATTTTAAGTTTGAGGCAATCCCAGTGAAAGATAAAGATGGTAAGTTATTACACTGTTAGGTCTGCTATTATCCACACACTTGGTTGGCAAGTCTGGTTTAACCACCTGTTATAACTAGTGAGCTAATAATGGTTTCTACATTTTTAAGCGGTTGGTTAAAATCAAAATAGTATTTCATGAAATGTGAAAACATTTTGAAATCTGAAGTTCAATCCAAAGTTTTTCTAGAACCTAGCCAAAACCTTAAAATCTCGTACAGGGCTGCTCTTGCACTAAAATGGCTTCTTTGAAGAATTGTCACAGAGACTATAGGCCTGCAAAATCTAAAATATTTACTAACTGATCCTTTACAGAAGAGGTGTTTTCAAGGTGGTTCAGAATAGTCTTTGTATTTCCTATAATCAGTCTCTAGATGGCAGAAAAGAGCCTTAAATTGGAGTCTGTGGAGCGACCACAGCCCCATAGAAGGCATACAACGCGCTGCTGCTGCTAAGTCACTAGTGTCCGACTCTGTGCGACCCCAGAGACGGCAGCCCACCAGGCTCCCCAAGTCATCCCTTAAACGTCCAACAGTGCAAGACCTTCTGCTGTATGTGTTCAGTAAAACCAAAAATTAAACTTTTAGGAGAACTTCAATATTCATTTAGTCTGAAACTAACAATCTTGCAACAGCAAAAACATTTTTCTACATGTGTTCAATAAACCAAAAATTATGTCTAGAAGAAACTAAAAGACTCACTTAGCCTAGAACTAATGTCTGCACTGAAATTTGGTATCTATCCACTTCTGCTTAAAATAAATATTATGCAAATCTGCATCATTAGAGAGACTTCTCAGTGCCCCCCAGCTTTATTGAGGTACAACTGACATGTGAAATTGTAGTATATTTAAAGTGGACAGCCTGATGATTTAAGTGTGGACTGTAAGATGATGCGTAGCACCTCAATCAAGTTAATAATCACTGCGCATTGCTACTCTTTCTTTCTGTGTGTGTGATATGAAGGCTTAAGGTCTATTCTCAGCACACATCAGCACAATGTTATTAAAACGCAGTGCTACTACGGTGCCCCTGTATATAGACCCTCAGAATTTATTAGCCTCATACCTGAAAATATGCACCTTTTTCCACCTCTGCCTATGCTCCCCACCCTCCAGTGCTTAGCAACCGTCACTCCATTCTCTGTTTCTTTGGGTTTGACTTTCTGTTTAGATTCCACATGAGGGGTCAGATCATACAGTATTCATCTTTCTCTGACTTATTTCACTCTGCAAAATGCCCTCCAGGTTCATCCAGGTTGTTGCAAATAGCAGGACTTCCTTCTTTTTCATGGCCAAGGAACATTCCTTACGTGCTGTGCTTAATCGCTCAGTCATGTCCAGCTCTTTGTGACCCCATGGATTGTAGCCCGCCAGGCTCCTCTGTCCATGTGATTTCCCAGGCAAAAATGCTAGAGTGGGTTGCCATTTCCTTCCCAGAACATTCCTTATATATGTATACTATTCTTTCTTTTGTCCTTCATCCATCAACAAACACCTAGGTGTTTCCATGTCTTGGCTCCTCCATTTTTCATGTCCATGTATCCTAAAGAATTCACCCTGTATCTTCTAAAATAATGACATTTCCCCAAATATCCACATACAACCATGCACCTAAGAACAAACAGGAAGTCTGTACTATCAGTTAATAACCAGTGAATATTGAAATTTTCCCATTTAATCTCAAAAGGATTTGTCCTTAAACCGGGATATGATCCAGAGTTGGACTTCTCTTCTGTCTGCAGGCTTCCTTGCTTCTCCTTTGAAGTAGAATGGTCTCTGCCCACACCATTCACACATACTTCTTTTTCAGAATGCTGATTTTTGAAGAGACCAGGTCACTTCCCTTACATTCTACATTCTGGATTTAATGACTGCTTCTCTGTGGAGTCAATTAAACCACGTTCCTGCCCCTTATATTTCCTGGAAATCAGAGGTTAGGTCTAAAGCCTTAATAAGACAGTGCCTCGTTCCCCACACTGCATCCAGCCTAGAAGTCTGAAAGGTCAAGGGACCCCACTCCAGTAAAGGTCATTTGGATCAACTGGTCAAGGTGCTGACTACCCCAGAAGGGGCTTTTCCCTTTGCAATTAGCAAATGATCAGCGAGCTTACATTCTGTTGTCCTTGCAAACAATCTTCATCCCAGAGCCTCTTTAAGTCATGGTTTCAATTTGCGAACAGATTTAAGTATCTCATGAAGAATTGGTAAATGGTAGTTTTCTAATTCCAGCACTCTTTTCCCTTCATTAGCCAGTGACATCCTGTCAGGAGGAGTTTTCCCTCATTAACTGAGAACAGCCTAGAATTCCTTCCAAATAGTCAAAATAAATGCTGGGTTCTTTACCTTGAATTCTCATTTTCATATAAGACTTTGAGATAATAGTCAACTTCAGATGAAGCACATAAGATCTCTCTCTCTCTTACTTCTCTCTCGCGCTTTCCCTCACACACACACACACACACACACACACACACACACACACACACACTCACTCACCATGGACACATGTGTTTTTACTTTTACATTTCTATGGTCACCGAGTTCTTTTTGACCCTCAATTTGTCCTCTGTTTGCCCTCAAGAGCTCCCTCGCACGGATGCTCTGACATGTCTTTCTTATTCTTTGCTGTAAAACATTCTCCCTGGCCTCCTTCCTCAGCTGAGACCATGTGTCTGCTCTTTGCTGCCAACAGCAGCTTCCCTCCGCTTCACCCCAGCAGTACCCCGACCTGAAGCAACACTTCTTCCCTCCAGACTGTGCGACCGATACAGTCAAGGCAGAGACCATGTCCCCATCCCCACCAAAGCCCGGCTAACTCACCAGTGGGCATCAGAAGAAACGTAGCAGATGCTCAGGGCCTGGTAGGGTCCTCCCAAGGGCTCGAGAATTATCTTATGGAATCATCAAACGCCCAGCGATGCCTCTTACCTGGCATAGTAGTCATTGGGGGGAACAGCTTCCTGGAAGAACTGGAACTGGTACAGATAGAGTCCAATCAGGTGTCCCGCGGTGAAGATGGCCAGCAGGACGCAGAGACAGCTGAACAGCAAGGGGTCGAAGGTTCGGCACCAGGACCACCAGGTGCACAGGCCCAGGAACACGAAGAAGTACACGGACGAGGTCAGAGAAGGCAGCATCATTCCTGGGGGGGCGGGGAGGGGCATGTGTGAGAACGTGGAGAGGAGGAAACCCCGCACAGCTCAGCCTCCGTCACTGTTGGGGATGATGACGAATTCCTCCTGTGCTTGTAGTAAAATTCATCACACTCTCTTGATGAAATCAGAATTGGTGCTATTCGTATTGTGAAAAAAAGTCACAGGTAAAGTGAAATTTGTAAACAAGGGGAAATATCAGATGAAGAAATCCTACCTGTGGCACTTGAGCCCCGACCACAAACATTCACTTCTCCACCATGTAGAATTTAGCACGTTTACTAGCCTGTTTCCATCTATTTCTCCCCAGTTTTTCAGGAATACTGTATGTCCTTGATAAATTTTTAAAATAATGATTTACTTTTGCTTGTCTGTTGACGAGGGTTCATGATAATATTTCATTCAGTGACAAATAAAACCTCACTAAATCTTTGCCCTGCCTGACAAAATGTGATTTGCTCTATCACTAAGAGTGGAAATGTCAAATGAAATCATTCCTTCATAGGCGTTTAAAAACTCTGCAGGGAGCATTTTGAAACAACTTCTCATTAAAGTCCTGAGTTACATTTCTTGAGAAATATTCTTCACTTTTCTATCTTTTAACTCTCCTATGGAAAAACAGTTGCTTCATCTCGGGAAACTTCACAGAAGCAGGATGGAATAAAGTTTGCAGCAGCTCTGGGGCAATGGGGATGGGGCAAAGATGGAGATAAAGTTTTTATGGAAGGAGCAGCCTGCAGCCAACAGGGAGAGGAAGTGGGCGTGTGTCCTGGGAGATTACCATCTAACCCGGGAAGAAAAACACTCTATCCTGAAGAGTTAAATTAAGAACAGACAAGCTTCCGAAAGCCCATGTGTAGCTTTGGATGGGGACAGAAAAGGATTCCTTGTCACAGATCACCACCCACAGGCTCTGAGGGAGGTGAACCGTGGTCCTGTTGGTCACGTAGAAAGCAACGCCACCTAACTGTTAAGGGCAAAGACTGCTTTACAGAGGTCAACTGAAACCATCTAATACATAAAACCTACAACTGAACAGGAAAAGCTACGTGTGTGTGTGTGTGTGTGTGTGTGTGTGTGTGTGTGTGTGTGTGTGTGGTTTGTACACGTGGCCAGTTTCACAAAAGCTACAGTTATGATTTTGTTGCCACACAACAGAACTGTTTCCTTCTTTCATCATTTGCCAGCTCGCTCCCTGTGCGCCTCAGGACTTAGAGGTTCTCACCTGATGAACCCAGTAAAATCGTCACAACAACCTTCCCTGCAGTGGTTATCATGTTGCCAATAAACTCCTTCAGCTTGGAGGCCACGGAGGCCAGCCTGCGGAAGAGTTTTAATTTCGCGCTTTCCTCCAAGTCGCCTTCAGCACCATCTCCTTCATCCAAGTCCTCTTCATAGATCAGGGCCTCTTCAGAGTCTATTTTTTCTCCTCCAGCCTAAATAAATGAAAAACAGAAAACACTACAGTCTCTGCCTATCCACCCAGAATATTATATGGTTTGTAATTTACCGGTAGGTCAGTGAGGTGAATTTCAGAAATGAGGAAAAAATGCAGACTACCACTCAACCACATAAGCCCCCTCAGGTCTCTGGTGGTCCCTGTGTGAAGCCCAAAGAACTTTGATCTTTCTTCAAGGCATAAACAGGAAGCATCGCTAATCATAGGGTCCCCAACGGCAGGTCATCTCACCTACACGAGTTCATTTTATTTTACACACAGAAGCCAAAACTGTCTGAAACACTTATTCATAACTTAGCTTTCAGCAAATCTGGGTTCGGTTCCTCAAATTTACTTAGTGTGCCACTAAGGTGATGGGAAGTTTGATGAATGGGCTTAAACGGAAAGGATGGGCCAGATCAGCGCCAAGGAAATCCCTTTTCTTTCTGGAATTTATCTTTGTTCACTATTTTAGTATTTCCTGCCTGTGGGAGGACGAGTGGTCCCGGCTACTTCGTTAAATAAACAGTGGCTTCCTATCTCATCCTTCTAGAGAATCGTGCATGGGTCCAATCCCAGGCCACGTGGGACCTCAGGACCATCACTAGAGATTCACAAGGAAACACATGCACAGCACATACACACTTACATGGGTTATTTTAAACTGTGTATACCATGGGCTGTTTTTGTTCATTTTTAAAGAATACGTAAGAATTTTTTGGATAATTACAATCGTTCCCTGGAAGGGTTAGGATTTATTTAAGAAATTATAAATATAAACCATTCCCTTAAGATAAGAGGAGCCTGTCTCAGATGCAGGACAGGCTTCATCTTGAAAAGACAGCAGCTTCTGCAGTCAGAGGACTCTGAGGCCCAGATCAGACGTCAAGTCCAAGCAGTACCCGTTTGCTTCATTTTCCCATTTTAAAGGTTCTTTTTTTAAAAAAATTTTTATTGAATGAAAGATCCTTTAAACTCTATGGTGCTTTACAGTTTCAAAGATTTCACACATATGATTTCATCTAATTCCATACTAAGTCTTTTTTTCCCTACTCCACTGCTAACTACTAGTTTGTTCTCTACATATGCATGTCTGCTTCTTTTTTGTTTCATTCACTAGCTTGTTGTATTTTTTTATGGCTCACATATAAGTGATATCAAACAGTACTTATCTTTCTCTGACTTATTTCCCCAAGCATAATGCCCTTCAAGTCTACCCATGTTGCTGCAAATGGCATTATTTCATTTTCTGCTGAGTAATATTCCATTGTGTGTGTGTGTGTGTGTGTGTGTGTGTGTATACCATGTCTTCTTTATACATTCTTCTGTAGATGAACGTTTAGGTTGCTTCTGTGTCTTGGCTGTCGTAAATAGAGCTGCTGTGAACACTGGGGTACCTATTTCTTTCCCAATTAGTGTGATTTTTTTTTTCAGATATACATTTATATATATTTCTTGATGTGCTTAATTCAGAATTACATCATATTCACTGCTGGTGTCTGAGCTTCCATCTCACTGGAGGAGAGGCTGGTACACAGCTCAGTACATGCTAAATGACCCAAGGGCTCAGACCTGCTGTTTGCCTGGGTGGGTACAGGCCGTTTGGGACTTACATTGGCTGTTGATGAAGCCAAGGCTACAGGATGCACTCCCACCCCTGTGTGCTTGCACACACACACATACACTCACATACACAAAGACACACATGCACACCATACATACATACATACACACATACACACACACACACACACACACACAAGGATGTAATCCCAGGCTATTTAAGTCCATATACGCAAGTTGTGTTTTGCATTACACTGTATTTCATCACAGCACATTTGTACTTTTTCTGTAAGGAAGAAGAATGTCTCAGGCTTATGCATGAAGATTTTTCAATCTTCTCAGAGCCCAGTATATTTCAGTGTCACTAGTAAGAGACAGAAGAGCACACACACTAGTAAGAGATACAAATAAGTTAACTAACCATCTCACAGCAACTCTTGCTATTTCAAGAAATTGCACTCGTCTCACACGCTAGTAAAGTAATACTCAAAATTCTCCAAGCCAGGCTTCAGCAATACATGAACTGTGAACTTCCAGATGTGCAAGCTGGTTTTAGAAAAGGCAGAGGAACCACAAATCAAATTGCCAACATCCGCTGGATCATCGAAAAAGCAAGAGAGTTCCAGAAAAATATCTATTTCTGCTTTATTGACTATGCCAAAGCCTTTGACTGTGTGGATCACAATAAACTGTGGAAAATTCTGAAAGAGATGGGAATACCAGACCATCTGACTTGCCTCTTGAGAAACCTGTATGCAGGTCAGGAAGCAACAGTTAGAAGTGGACATGGAGCAACAGACTGGGTCCAAATAGGAAAAGGAGTACATCAAAGCTGTATATTGTCACCCTGCTTATTTAACTTATATACAGAGTACATAATGAGAAACGCTGGGCTGGAAGAAGCACAAGCTGGAATCAAGATTGCAGGGAGAAATATCAATAACCTCAGATATGCAGACGACACCAGCGTTATGGCAGAAAGTGAAAAGGAATTGAAAAGCTTCTTGCTGAAAGTGAAAGAGGAAAGTGAAAAAATTGGCTTAAAGCTCAACCTTCAGAAAACTAAGATCATGGCATCTGGTCCCATCACTTCATGGGAAATAGATGGGGAAACAGTGGAAACAGTGTCAGACTTTATTTTGGGGGGCTCCAAAATCACTGCAGATGGTGACTGCAGCCATGAAATTAAAAGACGCTTACTCCTTAGAAGGAAAGTTATGACCAACCTAGACAGCATATTGAAAAGCAGAGACATTACTTTGCCAACAAAGGTCCGTCTAGTCAAGGCTATGGTTTTTTCAGTAGTCATGTATGGATGTGAGAGTTGGACGGTGAAGAAAGCTGAGTGCCGAAGAATTGATGCTTTTGAACTGTAGTGTTGGAGAAGACTCTTGAGAGTCCCTTGGACTGCAAGGAGATTCAACCAGTCCATCTTAAAGGAGATCAGTCCTGGGTGTTCATTGGAGGGACTGATGTTGAAGCTGAAACTACAATACTTTGGCCGCCTCATGTGAAGAATTAACTCATTGGAAAAGACCCTAATGCTGGGAAGGATTGGGGGCAGGAGGAGAAGGGGACAACAGAGGATTAGATGGCTGGATGGCATCACCGACTCGATGACCATGGGTTTGGGTGGACTCTGGGAGTTGGTGATAGACAGGGAGACCTGGCGTGCTGCGATTCACAGGGTCGCAAAGAGTCGGACACGACTGAGTGACTGAACTGAACTGAACTGATGTGATTGACGGAGTCAGGGTGGCTGTTTTAGCTTCTGAGTTCAGGGAGAGCCTCTCTGAGGAGGTGACATTTAAGCTGAGCTCTGAATGTCACAGTCACCAGCCATGGGGAAATTCTAGCCAGAGCCTTCCAGGAGCAGGAAGGGCTGGAGGCAGACCCACTTCCTCTTCCACCTGCTCCTCCTCCTCACTGTCAGCTGATGCCCCTGCATCCCACGTCATAGAGACATGCAGGCTGAGCTCCAGTCAGTGCAACACCAGCAGCCCCACCTGTGTGCAGGTGCTCGGTCCCCACCTGGGATAACAGGAGAGCTGCAGCTGGGGTACCAGGAGGAAAGCCCACCACCCTCTGCCCTGCGTCACCCACAGAGGGAGTTTCAAAGCAAAACTCTCAGAGAGGTGGCTGGACTCAGAGCAGGACTTGCCCGATGCTTCACTTCTCTTGAACCCAAGCTAAGAGGACTCATCACCAACCACTCCACCCAGTGAGGGGGACAATAGGATCTCTTTCCCAGAGTGACTCCAGCGGCTGCAGTAGGGGAAGAGCAAGGGGGCCCTGCAGCCAGGAGGCTGTGCTGGCAGAAGATGGGTTAGGGAGTGGAGCTGAAGAGGGTTCATGTCTTGGGCAAGCATCTCATAAGTCCAGTCAGCAGACCCCGGTTGGTAAATTTCACGTGGTGGGGGCAGGGATGAAGGAGAATCAGAGGGAGTTCTCTTCTTTGTGGATGAGATCAGGATGATCTGTCATGGAGCAAGTTGGGAAGCCAGTTCTAAGGTGGAGGCATCACGGGGGCAGCTAGTGAGGAACCTGGAGTGTGGACAGAGGTGAGAATTGGAGAGGTCTACCTGAGGCTCACTGTCAAAGTGGATTCTGATGAGGTGATATGGAGAGAACACAGAGCTGCCTACCTGTTGGAGTTGCCACACCTGGGACCAGTCTCTCTCTCCAACTTTATCCTCATCTCTTGGCCCAGAAACATCACACACAGGGAACCATGTAGAGAACGTGGAATCCAGGGGCTCTCTGCTTTGGTATGTGCTGTCCCCACACCGGGGAAGCCCCTCCCCAGTGTCCAAGGTCCCGGCTCCCAGGCCAGCTTTCTTTCAACTTCTCCATCTCCCAAAGCTGAGTTGCTGTGGGGACTGACTCAGGGATGCTGTTGCTATGACACCCACATCACCACACACATGGGCATCTGTTGCTTAATACTCCTTGCACGGCAGGTGGGCAACATCCTAAAAATGCCTCTAGAGGAAGAAAATTAGTCCAAAACCTTCAGTCTCTGTACTTGACCAAGGAGACAGAGAGAGGGAACACAGATAGGGTTGCCTGGGTCACAGTTAGAAACACACTCCTAACTTCCACAACAAATGACTTATTGCTCAATACGGAATTGCTACGGATGTAGATTAAATCAGACAGAAATCTCTAGTCAAGAACCTTCTTGAGTTTAGATGAATGCATTTTCCTGAACTCTCCTGGGCGGGACAGGGACCCTGTGATTTTATAAACAGACCAGTGTACTTGAGGTTTTTCAGCATTTTTGTACCGGAATCCCTGGGGCTTTCAGCTGAAAACACTTTATAAACCTGCCAAACTGAGAGGGAGCCAAAAGTGAGCCCCACCATCCCGGCTGGGGCCAGAAGTACCATTAGTCACATCAGGCTGGTTTTCTTCCCCAAATGATCCATCTGTAGCTGCATAAACACAATGCCCTGGAAGCCCCTCGGCTCACGCACCAGAAAGCAGGCTGGGCTGCTGGAGCTGAAATCTGTCCCCACATTGGAACTCAACTGGATTCTGGCCTTGGAGCTAAGAAGGAGTGCATGCTAAGTCACTTCAGTCCTGTCTGACTCTTTGCGACCCCATGGGGTGTAGACTGCCAGGCTCCTTTGTCCATGGGATTTTCCAGGCAAGAATACTGGAGTGGGTTGCCATGCTCTCTTCTAGGGGATCTTCCTGACCCAGGGATTGAACTCACGTTTCCTACTGTCTTCTGCATTGGCAGGCAGATTCTTTACCTGGGAAGGGCTTCCCTGGTGGTTCATCCGATAAAGAATCCGCCTGCAATACAGGAGACCTGCGTTCCATCCCTGATTCGGGAAGATCTCCTAGAGAAGGGAATGGCAAGCCACTCCAGTATTCTTGCCTGGAGAAGCATGCTTAAACTTTGTCTTTCAGTTTCTTCATAAGAAGGAGTAGCTGTAAACAAAAATTTATTTTTCTAGTTCCTGAGCTATCTTACAAATGAAAGATAAAAAAAAAAACCTTTATAGTTTAAAAAGCCTAATAAAATATTACATATCAGCATTGTCCAGGGTGAAGTCTATACCTTATGTAAAGAAATGTAAGTGCTTTGACTCATCTTCTTTAAAAGTCTCTGACTTCAAAATGTGCCAAATGTGCCCTGATAGCATCTCATGTCACGTGAGGACACTCCAAGCGCTACAGAGTCAGCTGGGTGCGAGGTAGTGGTTCCCTGAGCCTGGACCCAAGCTTCCATGCCTCATCTCATCACCGTGTCCAGCCCTGCAGCCTCATCCCCGGCAGTCAAGCATTAGCAGTTACTCCCACTCAGTTCTGGATCAGGAAGACACCGCCAATTACTTCTAGTAGAACCCAGGCATTCATTTTTCCTTATTCCCAAGCACTAAATGAGTCTACCTGTCTTGGACTAAATCCAAGGCTCACCTGGGGCCCTTTAAGAGGCCAGATTACCAGGCTCCACCTCACAGTTCCTGAATCAGGAATCCCAGGAGTCCCAGGAATTGGTCTGATTAAAGGGCTGCATGAGATGATGTGGAAGCAGCCAGATGAGAATCCACACTCTTCCTGATACCTGCAACCATGGACAAACTCACCCTACCTGGAAGCCTTGTGTCTGAGTTGAATGCCAGGTAGACTCCCTTGACTGGAAAACATATTGAGGTAATTTATCTAAT
Organism: Antilocapra americana; assembly: GCA_007570785.1. Taxonomy (NCBI): domain Eukaryota; kingdom Metazoa; phylum Chordata; class Mammalia; order Artiodactyla; family Antilocapridae; genus Antilocapra; species Antilocapra americana. The sequence continues at coordinate 39,404,262 of ML662445.1, forward strand.
GGAATTTCCTTCCAATTTCAGACAAACTTAAGATGTAAGCCCAGAGCTCCTCAGACTGTGGACTCCATCCGCTTCTTCCTTGTGGCTTAAACCATGCTCGAAAAGACACTTTGATGGGAGAGCATCAGAGGCACAGATAATGAGCCAGCAGATCCAGAGGCAAAGGGAGCACTTTCCTAAAATGTTGCAAGTTATTTACTCATTGCTTATTATTGAAAGTTAACAATTTATCTTCATGGAGTGGAGTCATCTCAACAGAAGAGTCCATGGAAGGAAGAGGCAAGTGCTGTGACTCATCGCCAAAGACAAATGTCCACCATCCTCCGCAGTTTCCCCATGGATGCAGTGCCCAGAGAGCTCTGGGGCCATGCTGGCAGGGGTCACGTGTATCATGTAAGCCTATCGTGACAGCACCGTGCAGATGAAGCCAAGATTCTACTCTGTTAGTAAGCTTGTTTTAGGAAGATTACTTTTCCAAATGTATAAGCACAGTTAAATTGTTCCCTGTTCCATTTGGAAGTGTGAGTATAGAAATGTATGCTTTCAGCCACCTCCTACAGAGCAATACAAGTTCAATAAAGGACAGGCTAAGACAGACCAAGTTAGCAGGCAGCAACCCGCTAGGCTAGCCAGGACCGCAGGCCTGGGAGCTTTAATAAAACAATCCTTGTACCACCAAACATTCTCCTGCCTCCCAGAATTCTGACTGAACGTATCTGGGATGCAGTCTGCACCTGGACCTTTACAAACTCCCAGGTTAAGGTCAGTTCAAGGTGGTGAGGAAGGAAATACTGGAACCCACCTCCTCCCCTGGACATGACAAATAAGTTCATGGGAGGACTTAACTACAAATATGCAGTTACACATGGATTTATTTTCCCCAGAAAGGACCTGAGAACAAGCTGAACACCTGGTCCATAGCAGAGGACAGGAAGGGCCACACCTAGGCAGGTAGGGGAGGCACGAGGTTGAACTTGCCCTCAGAGAGGTGAAATGCCCACAGTGACACCTGCTGAGACTGTGTATAAAGGACAGTCATTTGCAAATCCAAAGGCGTCTACTGGAGGGTGGGGGAAGGAAGACACTGCCCAGACACTGAGGTACCATTGTGCTCCCACCTAAGTCAAGTCATTCTCCCCCTGTCTTCCCAAAGCAAGGGAGCAACTCTGTCCCCCACACCCTCTGGCTGAGCTCAGCAGGAGCATGCACAGAGTGCATATGGGGACATGCCCTGGTGGCCCCTAGGACTGGAGACCCTGAGCTCCACGGGACAGTAACAACCAGAGAGAGTGCTCTTATCAGGCCACCACCCCCCGGGCATCGCAGGACAGCAGAGAAACACAACCCCAAGCTTCCTGTGAAAAAGATCCATCTGTGGAACCCAGAGCCTTAGGTTTCCCTCATACCTGGAGGTGAAGGAGGGGCCCCTGGGGAAGTTAGCCATGAGACATCATCCTCGAACCTCCGTAGCCTTGCTGCCGCTCAGCCAGACTCCAGATGGAGCCTGTGTAACCCTGAAGAGCCCCAATTTCTGCAATTGTTGCCCAAAGGACACCTCCAGACCCTACATCTGGAGAGCAGCAGGGATTATAATCACAGCCCCACGACTGTATGTGTCTCCATGCTTTAGAAGCTGCTACTGTCTGAAGGCCTGGCTTCGACCTGAGTGCTGAAGGAGAATCTCTACCCCATCAGGCACTGACAGATCCCAACATGCCCTCAACAACAGGGCCGCTACAGGGATAAACCAGGTGTATAGACAACTACAAAGATTTGAGAGATAGCCGAGCTAAGGTGGTGCTCCTGCGGCTGCTGCTGCTGAGTCACATCAGTCGTGTCCGACTCTGTGCGACCCCACAGACAGCAGCCCACCAGGCTCCCCCGTCCCTGGGATTCTCCAGGCAAGAACACTGGAGTGGGTTCCATTTCCTTCTCCAAGGCATGAAAGTGAAAAGCGAAAGTGAAGTGGCTCAGTCGCGTCCGACTCAGTGACCCCATGGACTGCAGCCTACCAGGCTCCTCCGTCCATGGGATTGTCCAGGCAAGAGTACTGGAGTGGGGTGCCTTCTTTGAAGGTGGTAAAAAACCCACCTGCCAGTGCAGGAGACATGAAATGCAGACTCTACCCCTGGGTTAGAAAGGAAGCCGTTAGAAGGAAATGGCAACTCACTCCGGTATTCTTGCCTAGAGAATCCCATGGACAGAGGAGCCTGGTAGGCTACAGTCCATGGGGGTCACAAAGAGTCAGACACAACTGAAGCGACTTAGCACAGACAGATGAGCTAAGTAAGGGTTGAAGAAGAAGGATTATCACCTACACAAGGCCATGCCTTCAAGACTGAGAGGCAGCAGTTTTGCCTACTTCATAGAAACAGAGAGTCAGCAAAATGAGGAAATATGTTAAAAAAAAAAAAAAGACAAAACCTCAGAAAAAGACCTTAATGATACGGAGATAAGTAACCTCTCTGATAAAGAATTCAAGTGACGTGAAATTCACTCAGTAGTGTCTGACTCTTTGTGACCCCATGGACTATAGCCCACCAGGCTCCTCTGTCTATAGAATTCTCCAGGCTAGAATACTGGAGTGAGTAATTGTTCCCTTCTCCAGAGGATCTTCTCAATCCAGGGATAGAACCCAGGTCTCCCGCATTGCAGGCAGATTCTTTACCACCTGAGTCACCAGGGAAGTCCAAAGGATTCAAAGCTATGGTCAAAAGATGCTCCCTCACCTTGGGAGAAGAGTGAATATAGTGAGAACTTTAACGAAGACTTTGAATATATAAAAAAAGAACCAGTCAGTACTGAAGAAATTAAAAAAGCAATCCTGCTTATAATTGCATCAAAAGGAATAAAATACCTAGGAATAAATTTAACCAAGGAGATTAAAGACGTATATTCTAAAAATGATAAGACATTGATGAAAGAAAATGAAGATGACACAAATAAATGGAAAGATATACTATGCTCAAGGATTGGTAGAATTAGCATTACTAAAATGGCCATACCACTCAAAGCAATATAGATTCAATACAATATCAAATGGTAAAGAATCTGCCTGCAATGCAGGAAACCCAGGTCTGATCCCTGGGTTGGGAAGATCCACTGGAGAAGGGAATAACTACTCCAGTATTCTTGCCTAGTCTTGACTGGAGAACCCCATGGATACAGGAGCCTGGAGGGTTATACTCCATGGTATCACAAAGAGTCAGACATGACTGAGCAACTAAGCATACACACACACACACACATACACACACACACACACACACACACACACACACACACACACACACCAAGTACCAATGGCATTTTTCACAGAACTAGAATAAAAAATCCTAAAAGTTTTTATGGAACCACAAAATCCCCCAAAGAGCCAAAACAATCTTGAGACAAAAAAAAAATGAGAAGTATCATACTCTAATTTCAAACTATATTACAAACCTACAGAAATCAAAACAGAATAGTACTGGGACAAAATACATACACAGAGATCAATGGAGCACAATAGAAGGCCCAGGAAAAGCCCCACCTATTTATGGTCAATTAATCTATGACAAAGGAGACAAGAATCTACAACGGAGAAAAGACAGTCTGTTCAGTGCCCTTGGGAAAACTGGACAGCTACCTGCAAAAGAATGAAACTGGACCACTCTCATACCATATGCAGAAATAAATTCAAAATTAATAAACACTCATTCCACCCTAGAACTGATACAGTGCTCTGAGTAGAGCACAGGCTCCATAAAAATTCTGACTGGAGGGTGAAAGAGATGGATGGATAGTGGGGTGGATGGAGGGATGAGAAAGAAAGGCAGTGGATTCCAGGGCCACTGCACTGCTCAACTTTTTGACATTTTAATAACAAAGGCATGCATTTTCTTTGCATCTTTGTTCACAAGTAATTATTTGGGTCCTGAACATTTATGGGCACTTTCAAGCAACAGGAGCGGTATATATGCCCTCAAAACTGTGGCTTTTGGTCATCACTCCCTGAATTCTTCATTTCTAGAGAAGGAACAGCAGTCAGAAGAACTAAATATAGCTGGTTCTGATCACAGAAAATGGGCGGCTCAGGGTCAGTAATGATGTTAGTAACCAAAGACCAACAGAGAGGGATGACAGAGTCTGAGCTGGAAAACCAGGATCTAGAGGATGTTAAGCAGGTGACTCTGGACTAGATCTCGGGTGGGGACTGAGCAGATGCCTAATGATATAATTAATATATGCTATAATATGTTAATTACACTACACTCTTTATTAGTCATTAATAAAGAGATTGATTTATTCCATTATTTGTTTCTCACTCTCAAAAAAATAGCAACCAGAGCTTCAAATCTGAAGCTTGACTCACAGGCCAGATAGCCAGTTTCTGTGCCAGACATCACAGTAGCCTAAAGGACTTCAGGTATTATGAAGGTGTTGCAGCTTAGAGATTCAGAAAGAATGTCTAAATAATGTTAGTGAGATTTAAATGCTGCATCCTTGATTCTTAATGGATGGGCTATATCTGACACCGAAATATTCTTTATATCATTCATATTGGATTTGTTAGATTATATAGAAGAGGCCACTTGCAGCAGACTAAGTCAAGGCTAAAATTCCTATTTGAATAAACATTTATCATAAATTTGGTTTCAAATTAAACTACTCTTTGTTTCAAAAAAAATAAAGCCTGAAATCTCATTAAATAGCTAGAAAGAGCTAGGAGTACATAAATATGCAGATACTATCAACTTGGTGAAATTACTGATGTCATTGGTATTTTATTGCACAGATAACATTTCTACACAATTTAACTCTCATAACGCAACTCATTTTTTTTAAAGACTTAAGAATCTGAATCTTTCAGTTATGATTTGTCAATCCTTCTGAATTAAAAGGAACAAATAAACAAGACCACAAGTATGTCAGTTGGCAAAGAATCTTTCATGGCACCTGGGGAGTTGGTTCTTGACCAAGGTTTGCTTTCTGTAAAATTCAAGAACGGGACAAGGTCTCCTCCCCAACTCCATGCCCACTGGGTTTTTTTTCAGTATAATCCTTGGATTTGTGATGCCCTTTAAAACCATGAACTTAAGCCTCATTATCAAGTCCATGGAGATTCGGTAAGAGTCCTGAGCATTCTCCAGGGATTACTTGCTACTCTGAAACAAAGCTGGATTTGAAAAGCAATTCTCCCAGGCACCAGAAGGTTGATTAATCTGCCTTTTCTCCACTGAGATAAATGAGAGAAGAAGCAATGCCAGCAAACATTGTCCTTTCAAAGGATCCTCAAAAACCAAGCAATCTAGAACACAATTGCCAAGATTTACGAGTCGCAGGAAGTATGCTAGGGACTTCAAAATAAAATAAATTCTCCTGCTTATTTTGGCTGTGTATTTCTATTCTTTTCAGACTCCAGCCAGATAGTTCCCCAGTAAGAAAAATTTCCTCCTGGATTCATCTCTGGACAGTCACTCTAGCCTGCTCCCCTGGGCCACCTGGGACTGGAATGTACTGAGACTATGGAAACTAATATCTAAATTAGGTGCAAACAAATTCAACCTAGAGGGAACTCAACGTTATAGTAATGATATTTAGCATTTTCAATATTAAGGGTTTTTCTGGTGAGTGAGACAGTGAAGAATCTGCTTGCAATGCAGGAGACCCGGGTTCAGTATCTGGGTTGGGAAGATCCCCTGGAGGAAGGCTTGGCAACCCACTCCAGTATTCCCCCTGGCAAATACATGGACGTGACTGAGTGACTAATGCTTTCACATTTTCATTTTCAAAGCTCCCCAAAAATAATGCTTAGAGAATCTACCACTTTTTAATCATTAAATAATGTAATCAATAATATATAGGGTGCAGTTATGTAAACAAATTTCAAATGGGAGAGAGGCATCATGTGCCCATCTTGGAGAACAGAGGGGAATCAGGAAGGAAACATGATTTTAGTATTGGTTGGTGACGTCGTGTCTCTTCTTCACCAGATGGGTGACCTTGACCTAACATCCCTTATCTTCCGTAGTCAGTGCAGGTTTTCCTAGTTTTATTGCAAACAGTGTTTGAACTGGAGACAGAAGTTCTTTCTGTAGGAAGCTTTGTAATTCAGTCATGGTTGTCCGTTACCGATGGCAAGGAAGGAAGTCCTTTACTGATTTGGCCTCAAACACACTCTCCAATTTATCTTTCTCTAAGAGACTTTAAATTTGACATTTTTGAAACTGTTCTACTTCCTTTCAAACTGGAGAAGAGCAGAGGGAGGCAAGCAGATGGCCCTTTATTAAGTCCTCAGGACAATCTTCACTTTGTGGAAGAAGAAAGAGGATAAACAATTTTCCCAACATCACACAGCTTCCAAGTCTGACTTCAGAGTCTACTCAGTTTGCAGTAACTATCCCTTACTCTCCATCTACAATATGAGGAGAACTGAAAACAAATCTTGCCTTATAAAAAATAATAATGAAAAGTCCTAAGTTCGGAGAGCTTGAGTTAGTGGATTTATTTTCACTGAATCTGGAAAAAATAGGGTGATTGTTTAAGCCAGATGATTTTTCAAAACTTTAAATACTATAAAAGAAATTTCAAATGTAAAAGCATAGGTTAAAATTTTAAATTCTGTCTTAACCAGAAGAAAAAGCACCTTCATAGTTCTATCTGTTTCTAGGACACTGGCAAATGTTGTACAGTTTGTGAACTTGAATACAAGAGATAAGTAGTTATGACCTTGCTGTAATGATTTTTTACACCATGTACCCTTTTTAACACTTACCTTAAAAACAGCAGAATATGCATATGCCATGGGATTGTATATTTTTTACTCACAACAATTTTAGGCAATAACATCATTTCTAGATGTTCAGGCTAGAGGTTTATGGAATCAATCATATTCACTCTTTCTTAATTGTTGTATTCTAATAAATACCAAGGGAAAATGCTGTTCATTTGTGAAGCACACACATTATTTGCCATAACTGAGAACTTTGTTTGATGCCATCGTGGTTATCATTCTCAATATAAGTAATTTCAACTAACTTCAGTTTTATAGGTTTAATTTCTTGCCAAAGCTTATGAATGAAACATTCAGTAATTACAAGTGTCTTGGGTCAAATGTCCAAATACAGTCTTCTAAGGAATTTTTTCCCTGTAAATTTTATCTTTAAATTACCTTTTAAGTCACTGTCACCTAGACTCATATGACAAAGTGCAGTTATTAGAACAAACAGGTCAGGGACAGAGCAACAGCTGTCTCCTGCTTCCATTCGCCATGGAGTGAAATCTGACATGTCCCCCTGATCCAGCTAAAAATTCACAAACATTTTACTCATTCTTACACTTTTTCAAATGCATGTAGTTTTTCTCCAGAGTACTTTAAAAAATACTTCCATGGAGGCATGCAGATTTAACCACTGACTCAGGATCTCAAGGTGCAGAGACTGGAAGCTTCCTTCAAGGTAGAATTACTTTTTTTTCTCTGACAACCGCCAGGTGTTTCTTCTCTAAGAATTGTGCAGTAACTAAGTATCTAGAGCATGGACCATGACACAAACTTGAAAGGTTCCCAGTGTGAGTTAAGGGCAGATGATAATGAAGACACCAGGTCAGGCCCTTAGGGTTAATGCCTCTCAGAGGGCAGCCCTCATGTCTCCAGACTTGTTTCCTCGTGGCCGAGTGTGGGGGAGAATATGCACATGCGTGAGGACCACACCAGGTGTACAAAGCAACCACCCAGCACAGGAGGGCATAAAGCTCTGTGCATATCTCACTGTCCACTGTCAGAACCTACAAAGCCCCAGAAATCAAAGCAGGAAGAGGCCCGGACTCAGACTCACCGACTCTTCGTTCTCAAACTCCGGGTTACACTGTGCGGCCTCTTCGGCCGCTGGCTTCTGAACAATGTTCCTACAGACCAGCCAGATGGTCAGGCTGGCGATGAACATGCCCACATCAGGCACAAACACTCGGATCCCATTGCCAGCGTCGGCTCCCTTTAAGCTATGGAGGGAAAAAAAGGGAGGAGGAAATTCAGTTGTTTTGATATTGCAATGGTTAAACCATCACAAAGTATGTTTGAATCTTCTTAAGACTTAAAGAATGCTCAGTTTCTGCCTGGAAGGTATCAGAAAGCTTTTCTCTGACTCCATTCTTACACAATCTACTAAGATTCAGGAAGATTTCAGGGCGTTTCAGAAATAGCATGATGAACCCGAAACCAACTCTCATTTCTAAAATGTACAGATGAATTTAACTGTTATTAAACAAGCCACGTATCCAGGACAGAGACAGGTGTTTGCAATCTGGTGGGAGCAGTTAAAGACTGGATGTACATGAGCAGCCCTGGAAGTAAAGCAAAATTTAGAGGGAAAACAGAGGAGATATTCAAGCCATCCTTGAACAGGAGCCCTTCATTACTTTGAATGCTGAGTCGATTTTGTTTTCCATCCTATTTCAAGAAAATGCAGGTCATTAACAGAGAGGTCAGAAGATTTGGTCCCAGTGTCAGCAGGACCTGGTGGCTGTGTTTCACTGGGACCTTTCCCTTGTCCTATGCTCCCCGCTGCCCCAAAGAGATAACACTGTTCGTCTTCTTTATCGCACAGGACTCAAATGAAAGTGACCCAATGTGTATCAGAGCTAAAACTTGTTTAGGGAAAAGCAGCAGAAGATAGGAAGTTATGTCATGTGAAGATACGTATTTTTCAAATACACTTTATGTGATGAAATACATAGTCATCATTTACATTGGATATATGATGTATTTGGGTAAAACTATAATAAATAGCAAGACTTCAATCACTTAGAAATAACCATATTGACATTTTAGTGAATTAAAAAATCATATGATGTTGCTTCTATGTGGAATCTAAAAAAATGACATGAACTATTTACAAAACAGAAATAGACTCACAGACAAAGAAAACAAACTTCTGGTTACCAAAGGAGAAAGGTGAGGGGGGAGGGATAAATTAGGAATTTGGGATGAATATATACATAGCACTGTATATAAAATAGATAAACAACAAGACCTACTGTATAGCACAGGGAACTTTACTCAATAGTTTGAAAACTATAAGAAACTACTATACATGCAATCCTCTTACACTGTTGGTGGGAATGCAAACTAGTACAGCCACTATGGAAAACAGTGTGGAGGTTCCTTAAAAAGCTGCAAATAGACCTGCCATATGACCCAGCAATCCCACTGCTGGGCATATACACCGAGGAAACCAGAATTGAAAGAGCCACGTGTACCCCAATGTTCATCGCTGCATTGTTTACAATAGCCAGGACATGGAAGCAACCTAGATGCCCATCAACTGACGAATGGATAAGAAAGCTGTGGTACATATACACAATGGAATATTACTCAGCATTAAAAAAAAATTCATTTGAAGCAATTCTACTCAGATGGACGAAATTGGAGCCCATTATCCAGAGTGAAGTAAGCCAGAAGCAAAAACAACAATACAGTATATTAACGCATATATATGGAATTTAGAAAGACGGTAACGAGAACCCAACATGGGAGACAACAAAAGGAACGCAGATGTATAGAATAGACTCGTGGACTTTGTGGATGAGGGTAAGGGTGGGATGATATGGGAGAAGGGCATTGAAACATGTTAATTATCATATGTCTAATCAATCGCCAGCCCAGGATTGATGCTCGGGGCTGGTGCAGCGAGATTTCCCGGGGGGGAGGAAGGAGGGAGGGGGGTTCTGGAGGGGAAGCATATGTAAACCCATGGTGATATCATGTCATTGTATGGCAAAAACAATTAAAAAAAAAAAGAAACTACTATACATGCAATCTTAGAGTTAACAAAACTAGACTCATACTTTACCTATTGTTTTTGAAAATAATTCGTTCATTTAATACATCATTCAAGACTCACTGAAGATTTTTAAACCTTTACCACACTCACAGTCAGATATGCACCTTTAGAATATTACCATTTATTTGGTACCATAATATGAATGAAAGTGAAGTCTTCAGTAAAGAGTCTCCTAATCCAGGATCTTCTAGGAAAAATTCCTCAGACCAGTCTGACTGGCTTTTTATAAAAACAATCTGGACAAGGACCTCCCCTTTAGAAGCTTGGGTTTTATACATGACTCTAAACTTCTCTGAACAGAGAAATATGGAAGTGATGAGAAATCCCTTTACTTCCATAAATAAAACACACGTGGTCATGTGAGAGGTTTTTTTTTTTTTTTGCTTTTATTTTTCACTTAGTTGCCACATCTCTGTAGACATGGTTTACATTGTGTTCTTACTAGCATAGATTAAGGGCTTCCCAGGTGGCACTAGTCATAAAGAATCCAGCTGCCAATGAAGGAGATGCAAGAGATGCAGGTTTGATCCCTGGGTCAGGAATAGCCCCCGGAGGAGAGCATGGCATCCCACTTAGGAAAAAAATAAATGTTTATAGGATACTTTAGCCTGTTTGGAGGCCTATTTGGGGTTTTGGCAGAAGATCTTTGTGTTCCCTATATGGTTAACAACTGATTTCTTGGTCTTATATTGTAGGTCAAATGAGCACTTATCTAAAAACTTTGAGATGGACCCAGGTCTTTCATTCAAGAAGCTCACAATCTGGAAGTAGGGAAAGAGCCCAATATCAGATAAACCCCACTTTAGCCAGACCAAGATCAGTGTTGAAAGAGAGGCAATGACAAATGCTATGAGGATTTGGGAGAGTGAGATGTTGATTTTTGTTGCTCAAAAAGGTCAGACTCTTCAATAGCAATGTTTATACTCTATACTCTGTAGGTATTAAACTACAGACTTTTGGAAAGTTGTTTTTGAAGGACTTTAATTTTTTTTTTTTTTTTACTAAACTACACATATCCTATTTTTCTAGCATCTTCAAAGGCACTTCCTTCTCCTCTTTCTGCTGTTAGAGCACCCTCCTCACCTTCCATTGCTGATCTTGGAGCACTGTGTGTAAGAAAATGTATAGCCCCCACACTTCCTGAGATGGAGAGAGGTTTTAAAAAATGGCAAATTCCATGCATTTGGGCTAAGGGTGAGAGAAATCAAATAGGAAAACTTTATCCAAATGTATGATACTGTGAAAACTTCATCCAGACTTTACAATTACTTATAAAATCTATAATCCAAATCCATAGTAAGGAAATCTGATGATTGATTTCATCATAAGAAAACTGTAGAGGTTTTGCCTAATTTGCAAGTACACCTAACGTGATCAGACAGAGCAAAGGAGGATTCACATCATCAGAATGAGAATTTGGAGATCAAGAAGAGAGGCCAGGAGATGAACTCCAGGCTGAGTGGGGAGGTGTTTCCTGGGTGAGGCTGAATTTGGGGGAGCCGGCAGTCCCTCCTGAGTGGATTTGGGGGATAAATTACTGCAGCTCTTTTGCGGAAAACGAATTGACCATGGCATTTTATGAGAAGCACAAACCAAGCCAACTGGAGGTAGAGTTCTCTGAGGAACGTACCCAGAGTCCCACCCGGCACAGTGGACCCAGGAGCCAGCTGTGCCTGCCCCCTGCCCACAACCCCAACCTGCACTCTGTACATGGCTCTCAATTTGCAAACAGTGGCTTCGAGTCAACAGCCTCAGCTTTGTGCTCCTAGGTCCCCAAGGAGACACTTGATCACCCACAAACATGAGGAAAATAAATGAACCCCAACTGCAAAGCAATTACTCCCCAGTCCCAGAACCAGGACTGGGCTGTGGTCCAGCTCAGAGTGGAATCCATCAGCCACGAAGGTGCCAACCTGTTACCTGCTGCTGTCACCCGAGCTCACAAAGCAGCACATTCAGGGCACTGCCAGCCCACAGGCTACAGGAGCCTCCAGAAGACGACGGTGCGGGCCGCGGACAATGACCAGGTCAGAGTCCACTTGATACCTCCCATGGGACTATATTATCACTACAGTCTCCGTCTTCGCTGTCTAGACCAGAGTCTACTGAAGCACATTCATCAGAGTGATAGTCCTCAGAAATACTGTGAATTAAAGCAAAACATGACCAAAACAAAACCTGCCTCTGGTCAAATAAGTGTTAGAAAATCACAACAGTTATTATTATAGTAAAGAACTTGATAAGTTCTGTAGAAAAACAATAAATTGGAGTTTATATAAACCTCTAGGCTTCCCAGGTGGCTCAGTGGGTAAAGAACCCACTTGCAACACAGGAGACACAGGAATCATGGGTTTGATACCAGGGTCAGGAAGATCCCCTGGAGAAGAGTATGGCAAGCCACTCCAGTATTCTTGCCTGGAGAATCCCAAGGACAGAGGAAGTAGACTACAGTCCATATGGTCGCAAAAGTCAGACACAACTAAAGCAACTGAGCTTGAATGCAAATCTCTGCTTCCCAAATTTATCTGAGCACAAACCATTTCTTAAAGTTTTATCTAAAATCTGTTACATTCTGCCAAGCTACTGCTTATGGCACAGGTTTTAGAAAATGCTGAGCTGGAGTTTCCTCACTGGTCTAGATTTTTGACCACAATGAATGGATACTTTGGAAACTGTACTTAAATGTAACTAATCCTCATGTATTTGGTTTTGAATAAGCCCCTAATAACTATAGTGCCAGCAACACCTGATTTCTTTCCCTCATCGCCTCTCCCAGCTGTCCACCCCCTCTCCCAAGTGTCCACCTGCTCTTGGGACAGACTGGAAGAGACTAGAAAGTGCATGACAACTCACAGAACTGCTCACTAGGTCCCAGCACATCCCCAAGACCATCTGCAGACACCCATCTTCCTATGAGATGTCTTTCCCCAATGTCTGATGGTATGTCCACACGTCTCCCTTCACCACCTTCTCTTTTGAATGACTGTCACTTTGCCTCGGGGTGTCCCCTCTGCCAACCAGGCCGAGCTGAACTTTTAGAAGCACAGTTTGAACTTGCTCACGCACTGCCAATGAGAAAGGTCCATATTCCTAAGCTCACCTATGAGGCCTCTGTATTGCAGATGTGGGTGCTTTGTCTCTTGCTACAACTTCCTCGGACCTCAAATTTCAGCCACGCTGGCTGCACATCTAAGGACAGGTAAGTGTTTGTCCCTCTGAGTCAGAGCATGATCTTCTCCCTCAGGCCACAAAGCCCTCCTTACACACACTTCCACATCATCCCCATCAGTCAAGACTCACCTCCTTCATCTCCACCGCAAAGCCCACCATCTGTTTCCTTTAGACTCCTAACACTTTATGTTGCTCACTTATTTGTGAATCTCTATATCCAATATATATGTCTATACTATATTTGTATGTGTGTGTACATGTGGTATAGTGTGTGCTCTGAATACAGGCTGGCAAAAGTAATGCTATCTCCAAATATTTACTCTTTCTTTCCTATGACAATAGTTTGTGCAAAGTCCTGCTGAAGAATTAGATCAGGTGTCTGCCACAAAGATCCCCGTACTTCAGTTCAAGGAAGATAAAGTACAAAGGGCAGGGCAGTCAGTAGTGTCTGCAGAGCCCCTGAGGACGGGAGGTTGATGAGTAACATCTCAGTTCTTTGGATGTGAGTTAATGGTCACAACTGGAAACTATAAACCATTAAAAATATATATGCACTTTTTGCATACACCAGAGAAAACATTTCAAAAACAAGGACTATTAACTGTATCCAATGAACATGAAATGGTTTGATTTGGTCAGATTTTTTATTTATTCCAAAAATATTTATTATGCCTCTATCGAATGCCAGGCCCTCTCCCTGGGCACTGAGTGTTGGCTATGAAAGTGTGTCTTAAACACAGAGGTAAATCAGGAAGAGGTGTTGCGGCCAGGTCCTCCTTGCTAGACTCGGACTCTGGTGAAGCCTCTGCACAACCAGAAGGGCTGAAGGGTTTGAAGCAAAGGACTCTCCACCATCACCACGGAACTGAGACCGTGGAGGAAGTCACGATCTGGTCACAGGAGATGGGGCTAGGAGATAGCCTTTCCATGGTGAGGGTGAGGTGTGGTACGGACATGACAGGTTGCCCTGGAAGCCATGTGGGGTTTGTGCCTGAGAGAGGTCTTGGCTGAAGGGGCAGAGAGAGAGATTTCTTCTCATGCATGTTGGCTAAAGTCCATGGAGTAAGTCATATGGTCCAGGGACTGTGCAGAGTATAAATATTTATGGGAGGCTCTGTAAATGAATTGTCAGTGTTCATTTCAGAGCATTTAATAACAATTAAAATGTTTTAATAGTGTAATTAATTAATTTATTTTTGGTTGCACTGGGTCTTTGTTGCTGTATGGGTTTTCTCTAGTTGCAGAGATCAGGGGCTAGTCTCTGGTTGTGGTGCCCAGGTTTCTCATTGCCGTGACTTCTCTTGTTGCAGAGCACAGGCTCTAGGGTGAGTGGGCTTCAGTAGTTTTGGCTCCCAGGCTCTAGAGCACAGCTTCAGTAGTTGTGGTGCACAGGCTTAGCTGCTTTGCAGCATGTGGGATCTTCCCAGATAAAGGATTGAAACCGTGTCTCCATTGGCAGAACTGGCAGGAGGATTCTTATCCACTGAGCCACCAGGGAAGCCCAACAAATTAAATTTTATTTCAACTAAATTCTGCGTTTGAAATCAGGCTGACCAGGTTATGCATAAAAGCCCTGTTCTAATAAATTAAGGAGATTGATGTATACATTTCCCCATAAAACGTTATCCTAGATCGCGTGACTTTCTGGGCTCAGCTCAATTACATTTTCCGTATAGAAAAGCACAGGCTAAACAACTTAAAACCTCATTTCTCTTCAACAGGCAGACACTTCCTCTCCAACCCAGTTACAGTCACACGATCCTATTTGTGCAGGGTGATTATTCCTCTTGAAAGGGAATCTAGGAAGCTGGAAACATGGGGAAAAACTCCTTATCCATCAAGAAGAGATAGAATGTAGCCATAAAACACTGTGAATCAGTATGTTAGTGCACATGTATGTGCGACCTGGATCTACACCAATAAACATGGATGTATCTCACAAACATAATATTGAGAGAAAAAAAAAAGAAGTAGTCAGCATACAGAATGTTGATCACTTATGGACTCACCTATAAAGAACTCCATGAAAGCAATAAACATGTTTCTGGACAGAAAGAGGGACACAGTCACCTGTGTTGCAGCACCTAGGTTCTTTGAAAGCTGGTTGGCACGCACAAAAGTGTATCTGTAGTATTTCATATTATTTTTTAAAAATCAGACGTGTCATACTGCTCAGAATTCCTTATGTAGAACATATCATGAAAACACAAAGTTGATTACCTGCCTAGGAAAGAAAATGACTAACTGCTGCAGTCTCAGCCATGATTATATTTGGTCAAGCTCAATTACCATCCTCCCATCCAAGTCCAGGGAAGCAGTGAGGCTGGGGTGGATGTTCATGGGCGACCCACTTGCTTTTGTAAGTCTCAGTTTCTCCCCAACAAAATGACTTCTCAGGGCCTTCCCAACTGTCAGGTTTCATTTTGACTCAGAAAATTCAAAATAAAGAGGCAGGGAAACTGAGAAGGGGCCAGGAAAGAGGAATACTGTTGGAATTCCAAGTTTGGCTGAAATAAGAAGAGTGTTGGAATTTCAGATAGGGCCGAAAAGCAGACTTAGGAACAAACACAAATGCTATTACCTTCAGAAGCTGGAAAAGCACAACCCCATTCATGCCACTCCTTTGGGAGCCAGACCTTTGGTTCAGAGTTGGTAGGAAGGTCAACTTCAGTTGAATACCAATAAAACAATTAAAATGCAAATGAGCATTATTTAGATGAATATGGACTACTGAGATGGTGGTACCTGGTCTTCTGGTGGCCTCTGGAGTCCAGGCGCTGATGCTTGGTCCCCATCCCACAGCAGGGGAGCTCCACAGGGACAGGGCTGCCCCAGGGACCCTCCCTGAATCTCATCGGGGCCCCACTTCAGTACCAGTGCAGACTGGTTCACCTCCTCTTTCCTCCAGGACCCCTCATTTCCTCAGCAGTGTTGACGACTGTGCACAGTCTAGCTCCTGAAATACAACCTTTGTCTCACACTCACTCCCTCCACCAGCCCACCCCATGGTGATCCTCTGATTGGCTCGCACTGCCCTGTGAACGACCGAAACACAGGAGGTTAGTAGAATCTAGCCTAGTCCCTCTGGAACTGGGTGATTCACTCCAGGTGATTGGAGGACACAGTCTCAGGGTTCCCTCTGCTTGACCTGAACTGCAAAGATTTTGAGTCGAACCTGTGCGCACATTTGTGTGGTAACTCAGGCCTCATGTGTCACTGTGACAGCCCGCAAATGCCATGCCACATTAAGCGTCTGTCATCCCCGTGGGCCAGGGCACAGCAAGGCGGGCATGGGCCTCCAGTCTCCCTCCTGGCTGAGCACCACCCGCAGCTCACGGCTCTCTCAGCTGCAGCTACGACTAGCTAGTTTATAATCAAATAAGTGCAGCGGCACCAGCCGGCATTTTCTTTTTCACGAACACAGCAAAGGAAGAGAGGGGTAATTCAGTAAGAGGAGCTGTTGCTTTGGAAACTGGATGCATTTGCATTGTATTGGGTCATGGCATAAAGTACACAGGTGTAGTCACAGTGGAAAAAAAAAAAAGCTTCAGACTCACTGTCTAGCACAGCTCGGTTCCATCAAACAGCGAGGGGGCAGTTGTGCGGAAGACAGATGGAGAAAAAACATCCTTCCTCCAAATCTCTTGGAGCCGAGTGTATTACAATGTTATACTTTTCCAGACATCAGGAAGGTGCCTCACCAGACGATGTAACCGTGGCAGCAGGCTCGTGGGCAGTGTCCCCTCCCCCAACACACACACCTCATCCCTTCACACTCAGCGCAATGCTCTCCCCGCCAGCTTCCAGGTCAGTTTAGGTCAGGTTTTTGCCACCAATAAATCAGGCTAAAATACCAAGTGTTCAGAGCATACTGGAGTTTGAGATTGCAGGTGAAGGTTGAAGATCCATCCTCAAGCACATCATAACAAGCTAGAAACACTAAGCTCGGAAACAAATTGAAATTGCTCAGGAATAAAATGCTAATCAAACAAATTTAAAAAAACTCTGAATTTTTTACCTATCCAAAGATGCACCCTATGCTCAGTAAGTCCAAGAAATGAAAATAAGAATTTGTGAAGCACAAATTATAGTGTCTTGGCCCACACTGTGAACAGAATCTTTCTACATACACTTTTCTGCGCAGCTAAAATGTGATTGATTTTTCAAGGTTTGTTCAGAAAGCACTTTGAGTAATTTAGGGCTCACTAACTAAAGAGGCTGAAGGCAGAAGACATAATCAAGGGACATATCACATAAATTTGTCCACACAAAGATCTGTAGGCAAAGGTTTAGAGCAGCTTCATTCATAATCACTAATAGCTGAAAACATGCCAAACACCTACCAGCTGCTCCCTGGATAATTTGCGGTGATCTATACAATGGAATACAATTTGCAATGAAAGTAAGGATGCTTTCAACTTCTATGGTTGAACCTAAGAAGTATTATGTTAAGTGAAAGAAGCCAGATATGAAAGCTACAAACTGTGAGTCCATTCACATGACAACCTGGAAAAGGTGAAACCAGAGAAAGAGAATGCTGATCACTGATTGCTTGGGGCTAGGGAGGTAAGGGATTGATGACAAAGGGGCAGAAGGACACTTTCCAGAATGGTGAAAATACTATAAATCTTGAAATGGAGATGATGACATGGCTGCCTAGGTTGTCAAAGTCATAGAATGACACACCTAAAAAGGGGAGAATTTCCCAGGCTGTAAATTACACCCCAATAAACCTGGTGAGGGAGGCACTGGAGAAACACAGAGTAAATGACAAGGGTAACTTGAGAGGAAACCCCAAATCT
Source organism: Antilocapra americana (assembly GCA_007570785.1). NCBI lineage: Eukaryota > Metazoa > Chordata > Mammalia > Artiodactyla > Antilocapridae > Antilocapra > Antilocapra americana. The sequence continues at coordinate 39,422,053 of ML662445.1, forward strand.
GAGACAATGTAATCGATGGATAAAGAAGCTTTGGTACATGTACAGAGTGGAATATTACTCAGGCATAAAAATGAATGAATTTGAGTCAGTTCTAATGAGGTAGATGAACTTAGAGCCTATTATAGAGTGAATCAAGTCAGAAAGAGAAAAACAAATATCATGTATCAGTGCATGTATGTGGAATCTAGAAAGATGGTACTGATGAACCTGTCTTCAGGGTAGTAGTGGAGACATAGACACAGAGAACAAACTGATGGACACACTGAGGGATGGAGAGGGTGGGAAAAAACTGAGAGAGTAGCACTGAAACATATATACACTACCATATGTAAAACAGAGAGCCAATGGGAATTTGCTGTATAGCACAGGGAGCTCAACCCAGTGCTCTGTGACACTCTGGATGGGTGGGAGGAAGGGGACATATGTATATCTATGGCTGATCCTTGTTGATATACAGCAGAAACCATCACAATATTGTAAAGCAATTATCCTCCAATTACAAACAAATAATTTTTTTTAAAAAAAGAAATGGCAGGAAAACCTAATAAGCACTTGATACAAATGTCCTGTATAAACCAGCTGTGTCTATAAATATGTAACTGTTGAAAATGTACTGAATGGCAGAGAGGGTCCCAGGACATCTCAACATCCAAGAAGGAAGGTGGTCCCCAAGGTCCCTGAATATCTCTCCTTGGTATTTCCATGGAGCTGCTCCTTGGCCACTTCTCCCAGGGGACTTCCCCACGCAAAAAATTTATGGCAGGGATAAAATTAACAACGTGGGTGCAGAGGAGATGGTTTCTTCTGCAAATCCCTGTGCTTGAAATTCTGGGAAATTATGTTTTAACAGTTCAAGACCTATTACAAAATCACTGATTTATGAGATTGGAGCTAGGTTATTGGGAGACTTTCTTCTAAACACAGATTCATTATTTTTATAAGTAAGCAAATAAAATAAACACTCCTAGAGTGAGCCGTGGCCACTGAGGTTTGCATGCCTGCAAATCTGAACAGTGCACGTTTCTGTCCTGTTCTCGGGAAGTGGGAGAGATTAAGAGCCCCAAGGATGCTCAGGAAGTTCCTGCTCACAGTTCTCGGGTCCCCTCTCAGGACCCTCCCTGTGCAAACACTGACCCCAGGATCCACCATCACAAAGCCAGCTGCCCACACTGGGTCCCTGCGCTCTGGCCCCTTATGCTGATGAACACAAGGCTGTCCCTGTTGACCTTGAGCATCAGGGAGTCCACTGAGAGTGGGTCAGCAGTTCAGGATAGGGCATTTCTTACCCATCTTTTCCCTCTCTCCATGTCCGTCCCCCATCCAGGTCTGCATGTATAAATGCTCCTTTCCTGACTTACATGAGAAATCATCATTTTTTTATAGTATTTTTATAATCGTGCTGAATGTTTCCATAAGGGCTCATGTTTAGGCTGGAATGAAATTCTCATCCTTCCAGGGCAGCTGAATGAGCCCTTTAGCGGAGTGCCTCCTATGTGCTGGGCTCTGCCCGGCCCTGGAGCTTCCTCCAGCACACGGCATGTTACTGTCCCATGTGTTTGGGTTCCACAATGCGGGCTCCTCCTTACCAACAGGAAATTGCCTAAAGGAGAGCTGAGTCTGGCCCGAGCACCCACCTGGTTCCTCCTCCCCTACCCGGGCCTCAGCCAGCTATTGTTTGTCCAGAGAGAACTTGTGTCCAGAAACCTGGGGCTCCCCCGGCTTGTCCGGCAGAGAACACCTGGACCTGGTGGGGCAGCACCATCCTACTACAGAGCCCCACGGAACCAGGCTGGGTGGTACTCTGGTCACACAATGGGCAGCCTCTGGCCTGAGTGGGACTGGGGACGTGGGGCCTGACTCAGGTGGTCAGAGTAGGAAGCACCCCTGGGACCCCATGGCGGGGGCAGCACTTCCTCAGACCCTGTGCCTGGCAACAGAGGGAGTGGGCTTTATTTGGGCTTTATTTGTCTGCTTCGGTTTTATTTTTTTCCCTAAAAGTCACTTAGGTAACATGTGGATAAGGACACACAGCCCTCCAGGGTTGCAGGGGGGCAGTGAGGGGACAGACACTGATCACTAAGCCCCTCAGCCCAGGGACACCACCACCAGTGAAGAGTCAACCAGAACAGCACCTCTGCCATCTTCCTTCGGACCTTATGCTCCTCTTTCTGGAATGTGCTGGAGTCCACCACTCTCAGGGCAAAACCAGCACTCCACTCGGATGCCTGAGGATCGGGCCCCACAGCCCCACAGCACAGTGCACGTCCATCAGGGTCCCAACGGGAGACATCTGCGTGTCCATGGAAACACGCTCACTCCAGAATGGAAGCAGTGACCTGCTTCGATTCCTCAGTCAGTGTATCTTAACAGTCAGAGCAGAGAGTGGACATTTCAAACCTACCCACTTCCTGCGAGGACCAGGTGAGACAGCCTTCCCTCTGTGTGGGGCAGGTGGGGCAGGACGGCCACGTGAGGGTCCCCCAGGCTGCTCCGCCTGTTCCCACCTGGTGACTATGATCCCTGGGCTGCTGGCTTGCTCAATGACCAACGTTTTCACTTGCTCTGTGGATGACAGGCTCTCAGGCCACTTCTCCATCCCCAGGAAGAGTGAGGTGGGCATCAACCTCAGTAGTGACCACAGGAGGGTGTGAAAGGGGCACTTGGACATTAGAGCCTCTCAGAGGCAGGAGGGAGTCCGTCCTGGGTGAGGCAGCAGGTACAGGATGGTCTGGGGAGGGATTAATACACCAGCCTGGGACGCATGGGGTCCTGCCTGACCACTGGTTCCCGAGCCCCCTTGGCGCCGAGGGATGTGATCAACTGAGGCGACGTGATTGCTCCTGTTGTGAGCAATCTCCTGTTGTGAGAACTTCAGAGGTCCACAGAGCTTAGAGAAGAGGAGGGCACAGACATCTGCAGAGCTTAGAGAAGAGGCGGCACAGGCTTCACAAACAGGAAGACTTAATGCCACCTGGACCTGCATAAAGAAGTCACTTAGCCCTCTGAATCCTCACTTACATGTCGCTGTGTGAATGAAACCACTAGACTCTGGAAGGTGTGCGACAGTGTCATGTTTGCTACTTCCAAGATTTCGTGTATGTTTAGAAGTCTGTATGGCTGTGAGTGTGTAAAGACAGGTCGGGAAAAAAGAAGAGCCAGGAGGAACTGTTTCCACTTTGTTCATTGTGGGTGATGGGTTTCCGAGGATTCTGATGGAAAACCCACACAGCTCCTCTGAAATCTGCCTCATACAAACTGTTGCTTCATCCAAGCAATGATGCTCAGTCGCAAGCTGAGGTGTTTAACTGGCTGGGCTGCGGGAAAGACATTTCACTGCAGTTACAGCTATGAAAGAGCTAATTTCAGGATCTCACAATGCAGAGCAAATGAGAAATCTGAACCGAGGCTTGGGAGTATCTGCTAGCACGATTCCCCAAAACATTCCATTCTACAGACTCAACATCCAAATTTTACCTCCGTATCAAACAGCGTGAACTTCCTATTATTCATGGTGCTGTCTGCACCAAGGTTCGAAAAAGCTTTCAGAGATCTATTACACAGTTCATTTGCTCATGTCATTAATGAAATATAAAACGTTCTGGCTTGGTACTTCACATTTTGTACAGAACAAGGTGCCAAGCTTACCACCTGGGAATTTGGGATTTCAGTACATGAATGCACCATTCTCCATAGGACCTGATCTTTATCACTCATTCATTCAGAGACTGTTTATATTAAGTCCTAGAGACCTGACTTAGTGAAGTTGGAGATTACAAATCAGAAAATCTTTCCTTCCAGACATATTTTGAAGGAAAAAGGATAAAGGATTACATCTTTTTTTTTCTAGAAGAAAAATAGATCTGTTCACCAAATACTTATTAAATGATGTCATTGTACTTGAATAAAAAAAAAGTTCCTTTCCAAGTTGGAAGTAAGTCTTAGGTAAAGCTCTCAACAGCCTACGAAATGGATATTACCTACTTTTATTATACACACACACAATACACATGCATATATACTCATGTACACACATGCACACAGACACACACATGTGTGCATATATTATCATAGCTTTTACTTTCCATTTCGAGTATAACCAAGGTATTTTGGCCGATCAAAGAAAATAACAAAATTGATTAGCTGCATGAGTAAAGTCTAATGAAATGGATTATATGACATCACAGGATATAAAAGTCTCAGACATAAGATCTAACCTTTCTTTCAATTGTATGGGAGTTATTGACACGTTTTATGGACCGAATGTTTTCATTCTCTCAAAATTCACCTACTGAGATTCTAATCCCTCAATGAGACAGTATTAAAATATGAGGTCATGCATGGGGAGACCCAGTGAATGGGATTAGTGTCCTAATAAAATGCTTGTTTATGAAACATTTATTAAATGCCTGTCACTGGACAACCCTTGGGCTGGCACTAGCAGGTGTAAAACGACAAGACATACATCTCAGCAGCAACGGTCTAGAATGACACAATAAGCCCACGCAAGATCATGAACACACGTGGTGGCTTCATGACAGGAGGTGTTGGAAGGCAGAGGAGGGAGCCTGAGTGTTGTGGCTGTGGGGCTGGGGAGGTTTGGGAGGAGGCGGGGTTGTTGGGTACTAGCAGCTGCCATGTCCTCAAGGAATCACAGGCAGGAAAGGGGGAAACCAATGAAACACAGTTTACAGACATCTGCTAAGCTCCCCAACACTGCTGCTGCTGCCACAGAATCAGGTCCTCACATGTCTCCCTCTATCTGATCTTTCAGTTTGCTCACCAGGACGCATCTCATGGTAATATTACTGCAAGAGCAGGCTCACTCCCTAGGTCCCCTCCTTGCTCCCCATCACAGAATATACAGCAGAGGACAACTTGGCTTTCTTTTTCTTGGAGAAAGCTTTGAGGTTTGGCTGACTCAGTCACTTTTTTTTTTTTAAGATGTGACCACTTTGAAATACTCTGTTAGCAAAGACTGATGGGCAAACTTCAAAGGACACAGCACTAAAAGGATCAATATCTCTCACAAAGGCTCTTAAGGGCCAGACAGCTTCATTTAGGATATAATTGGAATTCCCTTGAAGAGAAAGATGGTGTTAAACATGAGAAGAAATCAAGTTTAACAACACTGCATGACACAGTCTTTGCAACTGTCAATGCACAATAACCCCATCTATCAATATCTATTCTGTATTTCAAGACACTTGATGCAAGGCAGAAACAACTCCTGCCTTTACAGGAGAAAACATGTGACAACATGGGAAAACAAAGGGTAATGTTTTAAGATAACATCTAAAACTGGGGATATTTGCCAAACTTAGACTACAGTTCAAAACTACAGCCTTTCACTCAATATGTCCCTTAATAATATTTTAATGTATACATCTATTCAGAAGCATACCTATTTAGGGAGGCATTGCTGTTGCTGTTGCTGCTGCTAAGTCGCTTCAGTCGTGTCTGACTCTGTGCGACCCCATAGACGGCAGCCCACCAGGCTCTGCCGTCCCTGGGATTCTCCAGGCAACAACACTGGAGTGGATTGCCATTTCCTTCTCCAATGCATGAAAGTGAAAAGTGAAAGTGAAGTCACTCAGTCGTGTCCAACTCTTCACGACCCTATGGACTGCAGTCTACCAGGCTCCTCCTTGCAAGGGATTTTCCAGGCAAGAGTACTGGAGTGGGTTGCCATTGCCTTCTCCATAGAGAGGCATTACAATGTGCAAATTTTACTCCCTGACTTTCTTCAAAATATTCATAAAATGAGAACAGCCGATAAGACTTGAGACTAAAGACAATGTTCCCAGAGCTATAGGGATAGGAAAAATAAACAACACAAAACCAAAAAAACCTATAATTCAAGCATTCAGTGTGTCTGGATGTAGAAAGCCAGGCAGACCTTCTTTTGAAAGTAGGTCAATGTGTGTGGCTACAGCTCTCTGGGTGGCTGCTTGGTTTTCTTTAGGTTTCTTTACCTGTGAGACAGGGTCACAAAGGCTGGCCAGCAGCCAGTCCTGCCAGCTTCCTGTTTTTTTAAATAAAGTTTTATTGGAACAAAGCATGCTCATTGCCTTCTGCTACCACAGAAACTGTATGGCCTATGGAACCTGAAATGTGGCCTCTCCCTCTTTAGAAAGTTTGCCAATCCCTGGTCTGTGGGATGCTGCACAGACTGAAAATGATGTGACACAGTCCTTGGTACATGTCAGTTGTTTTCATTACATTATTATTCAAGTAGGCAAAAGGTTAAGGTCATGCAAACTAGAAAGAAAATGTTTCAGTCGCCAAATCCTGCAGATCAATGAATCCTCCATCGTAGAAGAAGCTCTCGCTCTTAGAGTTCCACTCAGGAGATGGCAAAGGACCTCAGCCTGAGCTCCACTCTCAGGAGCTCAGGAAAAATGACTCAGGATTAATGCAGATTAGAAGGACACCAAGCTACCATTTCTTACCCGTCAGGCTGGCAAAAAACCTCAAGTGTGACAGCATGTTCTGTTGGTGAGGCTCTGGGGAAATAACTGCCAAAACTGCTGCCAAAATTTTAGGGAAACTTGGCAATGTTCATCAAAATTCAACAAAAATTTACTCTTTGATTGTACTCAGGAATCTATCCCTAGAATACCTGGCAAAAATATAGGCATGCACAAGGTTGTTCATTACAAGAGCCAAAGGCTGGAAAATGCCTAAATGTCCACCCTCAGGACAGATGGCGGTGGCCAAGTCCAGAATCCTGGATGGGCTTGGTACTTCCTGCTGTGCTAGAAGGACAGAAATGAGGGAAGACCAGGCGGCCATCAACAAAAGACAAGAAGTCACCATGAAGCTGTCCCCGATGGCCAAAGAAGAGCGATTTGAGTTTATGTGAATCAGAGGGTAGACTGACCAGGTAAACAAAGCCACAGACAGACACTCCAGACAAGACAGCGGTGCTGCAAGACAGAGGAGCTGGTTTCCCCAGAAGCTAGTGACAGGAAGAGAAACCCAGTGAAGGTGGGAAAGACTCAGGGGACACAATCTCAATACAGAGGTGGAGATGTGGCAACAGAACAGAATCAGTGGTGACAGTGGTAACTGGTCACACAGTGGGGACCACTTCATGACATATAAAAATATTAAATCAATATGGTATACACCTAAAACTAATACAATATTGTATGTTAATTATAACTCAGTAAATTTTTTTTTAATTTTTAAAGCTGAAAAAAAAATTAATAGTAAGTGTGGGCTTTAGGAGCATGCTGATTCAACCAGTGTCTGTAAGACGACACTTCTGAGATGATCAAGAAGTATAAGCCCTGATGGGTATTAGATAATGCTAAGGACTGGCTGGTATTTGTATTCGCTATCAGTGTGGCATCATGATTCTGCAAGAGAACATTCACTTTTTCACAGACATACACTGACTTAGGTAGGGATGATGACACAGTATCTGAGGTCCTCTTTACAATATTTCAGTCCCATCCCCCTGCAAAAAAAATGGACAAAGCAAGTATAGCAATGTCTTCCTGAAGCCAGGAGACAAATACCTGATGTTCAATTTGCTATCCTCTCTCCTTTGACAAGAACTTTGGGTCTTGAAAGACTTCTGTAAGTCTACAATAAACATTGGTTTAGGGACAGAGTGAACAAACAAGCAAGCTTCTCTGGTGACCCAGGTGGTCTCTGCCTGCCAATGCAAGAGATGTGGGTTTGATCCCTGGGTCTGGAAGATCCCCTGGAGAAGAGAATGGCTACCCACTCCAACATTCTTTCCTGGGAAATCCCATGGACAGAAAAGTCTGGCAGGCTACGGTCCATGGGGTCACAAAGAGTTAGACACGACTTAGAGACTAAAACAACAACAGCTTCTTTGGTTATCATTGACATGTGCCAATACACAAAAGAAGAATCAAGAGAAAGATGCTTTGGGGAAGGTCTCACACACACGAAGCTGCTTGTGATCTTTCAGCCTGGAAGCTGGTCCATCAGATTTTCCCGCCCCAAACCAACTTCACCCAATAACCTCAAGGACCAACCAAGAGAACTTACTGAGAGATTGACAGTGACAGTGTTGATGGCTTGGACGAGCACGTGGAGAAATAAACAGACTTTTGAGTCAATTACAAATGGTACCAGAAATGCCATCACAGTCAGCCTGGTGATGAGCTATCTGTTCTTACTCACTACTGGAGAAATAATGCATTTTAAGGTATTTTATTATTCCTTTCATATGCTCTAAGCACTCCATCAGCTTGACTGATACACATGAAGATACATTTTGAAAAATGAGCAATACTCTCCTGTTAAATATAATGAAATAGCAGCACATTGTAAGCTGTACTCTCCAAAATTCAACTTTTAACTTCATGTGGTTTTTGGAAAGCTGGAGGACCACTGATATTTCAATCACTGGACACCATGGCTTTACCTTCTCAATGCACAGGATTTACATTTACTTTTTAAGCTAAACAGTTTATTCGGAAGTCTTCTAAATGAAAAAATGCTATTATGATGAAAAGCATTAGTCAAAATCTACATTTAAAGTAAAACAATTTTCATTACTTTTCTGGTTCAATAGCAGTTCCAATGCTGCAAGTTCACTGTGAGATGTTAAATTGTCCATATGGTGTCATTAGGGCTATACTGACCCTATCTGCACATTTTCTGATGTTATCATGAGTCAATTTTTTCTTTTCAGGACATGCTAGTGCAGAAATGCTTTTAGCTAAGAGTGACATGATCTCATCCTTTCGCTTGGTGCAGATAAGATTGGGTATTTTTAATAATCAGGAAGATATAAATATAAATTGCTCTGCACTAAACTTGTAGAACTGAATATAACATATAACATTAGGAAGCAATAAGAGAGTCAACTCCCTTCCCTGCAATGCCCTAATCCTACAACTTACCTTTCACACTGTTTCATAGTAGAAGAATAATTTTCACATAAGTTGCCAGATTTGATCATCAATTTCAATCTGTGTGCAGGCAAGGATGGTATAAATCAAAAATTTACAAGGAAACTGAGGCTCAAAAATGATGACTTACTCAAGGGCACAGTCACTGAAGTAGTGGTGGTGAGACCACCAATGGATAATCAGTAAACTGCTGGAATAAAACAGGTCATGAGTAACCAAGCCCAGCTCACCTTTCGAAGCCGATCTGTCGGAAGGTCTTCTCCCAGGTTGAGCCTGCAGTAGGAGGAAGGGACACAATTAATGCACATCAAGGACTCAGTTCTGCCCCTATTTGCATAGCCTGGTAGAGATTTGCTTGTAATGATACATGTAAGTGGGGTGACTGTCTTCCCTTTCAGAGACCAGTCCAGGTGAGCACCCCCTGCCATGGACAACACCCACCCCTTCCACTGCTGACATGGCAGCCCATTAATCATCCTCTCAAAGTCTACACGTGTCCTGAGCAGAAAAATGAGTAATATTCTCCTGTTAAAAATAATGAAATAGTAGCACATTATAAGCAGTACTCTCCAAAATTCAACTTTTAACTTCATGTGGCATTTGGAAAGCTGACATTCCAATTCACTGGACATCATGCCTTTACCTCCTCAACACTGAAGCATAGGATTTATGTTTATTTTTAAAGCTAAACATTTTAATCAGAAGTCTCCTGAATGCAAAAGTGCTGTTTCCAGTGACATGATCTGAAGAGTATCCAAGTCCTCAAAAGAAGAGCTGGGTATAAAAGTGACTTTCTATAATTTTTCCATGTTTCTCCTTACACTATAAGCATGACTATTTTCTGAATACTTTATGTAAAGAAAAATGCTCATTTTAATCAAAGACCATGTTAATAAGAAGTCTGCATTTATAAGAGTTCAGGGTTCTGCTAAAGGAAATCAACCCTGAATATTCATTGGAAGGACTGATGCTAAAGCTGAAGCTCCAATACTTTGGCCACCTGATGTGAAGAGCCAACTCATTGGGAAAGATCCTGATGCTGGGAAAGATTGAGGGCAGGAGGAGAAGAGGATGACAGAGGATGAGATGGTTGGATGGCATCACTGACTCAATGGACATGAGTTTGAACAAACTCTGGGAGATGGTGAAGAACAGAGAAGACTGGCATGCTGCAGTCCATGGGGTCACAAAGAGTTGGACAAAACTTAGCAGCTGAAGAACAACAAGGGTTCTGCTCAGCCGCGCTTTCACATTTTCCCAATGAATTGTCAGGGGTAACAATGACTTGATTTCAGTAACTGTTTGAGTTATCACCTCTGCTCGCCCCCCAAACCTAAATCCATGAGCTGTATCATGTACTAGTGCTTTAATAATCACAGTAGATGATCACCATCTTTCCATACAATTTGGCCCCGCAAATAGGAAGTGGTACATTCAGCACTGGGTCTCCAGAGGCAGCTAAGAAGTTACACTACTTATTTTCCTCAAGTCACAATAAACCAGGCACCTAGGTTTCTTTCTAGAGAACTCTGCCCCCAGCACTTTATTCTCAGGTGGCCACTCAGTGCCTCCCGGGCATTAGACAGAATGGTTTCCAAGCTAGTCTAAGTGGGCATGAATGTGGTGTCTCACTAAGGGACCTGAGTTCATACTACTTCATTATGATGGAGTATTTTCAATAACTGCTATAAATGATGCAGGGCTAAATTTGGGATCTGAACTATACACACCTGCATCCACACACAAATTTAAAGCAGATTCAGATTTATCTCCTCAGATGAAGTTACTCTTGCCCAACTGAATTCCAACAGGCTTTGCTGAGTAGGAGGAAACCCATGGAATTTTCGTTAAGCAGTCCAGGAATTTCTCATGGCTCCTGGCCTGGGGGAGTGGGCCCCATAAGAATGTCATGTGTCCTGTGAGTCACATGCTAGACAGTGGAGATTCCCCGGCTCAGGAATTCTTGGACAACAGTTATCCTGCCCTTGAGATACTAGCCATTAAGATGCTGATCAAAAATTATAACCTGAATCAGAAACCACGCTGAATTCCAGGGCAGCTGGCAACAGCCCGGCCAAGACTAAGGTGGGAGAGATGAAGAACCTTGTGCCAAGTGAGAAGCAGACAGTCTGTGCTGGACCCAGTGGGGAGGGTCGCGGTGGGAGCCAGGGTAGGGAGGTGTTCAGATGTTATTCTCCTTGACTTTCCTTGCCTTCATTGAGAAACAAGCCACCTTTTAAATTTTTCCACATTTCCATTTTTACCCCCTAGATATTCTCAGTGCATTCCTATATTGATTTTTTTAAAATAGACTCAATTTATTATCAAAGTAAAATAAAAATAAGTGATTTTGCTCTATTTTACTATCAGGCTTTTAAAACCTGGAAATTTAAGTAAGAAATAAGTTTTATATTTCTAAGAGAAATAAACTTATTCAAAAAGGGTATAATAAGGTAAAAGTTCCAGGGGCAAGACTTCTAGCGCTCCTTAAAATAAACATTATTAACCCACTCAACCAAGCACAGGAGATGGGGGAACACACTTTCTTCATCACTAGAAGTCAACTTAATTAGTAATTTGAGCATCCTACATACCGTAGACACTCATCATTGTCTGCTGGTGATCCCCTACTAAGCACCTTAATATGTTAGGTATGGGACTGAATATATGAAAATATGGTTTCTACCCTCATATACCATATACTCCAGAGGTTTGGGCTTTTGTGTCTTTTGTGAGCACTTAGTCATGGGGGAATGAGAAACACACAATAAATGGAACAGACGTGTCCAGATCCTTTGGCACCAAGCATATTTTTGACAGCCCATTATTCAGTTGCTGGGGAATTCTTTTAAAGCCATTCCCCATGTTTTACATGGTAAAGTAATATTATTCTCCTATGCCAGAAAAGTCCAACATGGAGAGAAAAGTAGGGAAAACAAAGTCACTGGCAGACTGCCTTGATTCAACACTTTTAAAAATGAGATTTATAATATGGAGTGGTCTAGAACACGTTCCCATCTTCAGGTGAAAGCAAAGGATGGCAAAAACAACAGGGAAGGAAAATACAGCAGAGATATGGATACAGTTCACAAGAGGGGTGTTCCGATCCAATTTTAGATGAAGTAGTTAGAAATAATGCATTGCAGGTCTTCACTTGTGAAAACTGATTACCAAAGGGGAAAGGTGAGGGGGGAGGATAAATTAGGAGTTTGGGATGAACATATACACACTACTGTATACAGAATAGATAACCAACAAGGACCTGCTGTATAGCACAGGGAACTCTGCTCAATATTCTGTAATAACCTGTAAGAGAAAAGAATCTGAAAGAGTATCTATATGGACACCTATAACTGAATCACTTTCCTGTGCACTTGAAACTAACACAACATTGTAAATCAACTATAACTCAATTTTTAAAAACCCAGCAGGTTACACTCACACCCCATTAGGTGCCGACTTCATACATATTAGTTCATTTAATCCGTGAGGTCAGTACTACTATTAACTCCCTGCTTTCAGGTGATAAGCTGAGGGGGGCAGACCCCAGATTCAGCACTGTATTTAACTCCCTCCCTCACTGCTCTGTCCTGCATGGGGTCTCTCCTTCCTTCTTCCTTTTCCTCTTCTTTTTGTCCTTCGTATCATTTGTCTCTTGCTACAATCTGGCTATAATATGAGATTCCAAATGTTTTATTTTTAGCTCCATAAAGTTTTGTGTCTGGTTATTAACTTGAGAAGCATGAAGTGTCTACAGCAGGCATTCTGCAGCATCCAGCCCTCCTCCATCAGCGGGACCAGTGAGCTACTCCTGAAGGAATTTTGTCAGACACGTAGCACACCCCACAGCTCAGTCCACACAAAAACACTGAGACTCGTACCCTTGACACCTGGAGTAGGGCTGCTTGTTCTTTATTTTGTCTGATTTTTCTGCAGTAGTGGTTTAAAACCAAAGGACCTGCTACTTGAAACCAGACAGCTGAGTTCTCCCAGCTCTGGCTCTGGTCTTATTGTTTTGAACAAACTACCCTGGGGTCTTTACAACACTAGAGGGTTTTCCACAGCTCCCATTCAGTTTGTCATTTCATTTTTTCATAAACGTTATTCAAAAGTGTAAAAACTTCTATCTTTATGTTGTAGATTGGTTACTCACTTTGTTATGTTTCCTCATTGATTACTTTTATCCATCATTTAAAATCAACTTCTTGCTCAATCTCTAATACAAAAAATGTAACTTGGTTTTTCCTATAAGTTTCAAAATGCAATTAGAAAACTGGTGGTCAAACAAGGCACCAATTTTCTCCTAATTGAATAGTCCTATACCAAGAATGTCCCAGACATTAACAGCTGCTTGAACTTGGACCTGTACCTCTGCTTTTTTCAAAATAATTAGCAGAAAAGGACTAATAATTCATGGAAGTGGTAGATTTTTTGCCAGCATATTTCTATAAAAATGGAAGCATTTTCATATATCATAAGAACTGCCAGACAGCTGAACATGGGGCCTGGCACAGAAATTGGTGACAAAACACTCAAATACCAGGAAATTATATCACTTATGAGTTTTCTTCATTATTCTTAACTCTTTAACGGAAAAGCTTTTCCTATCCAGTCAGAGTCAAGATTCTACCACACATTGAACACTGGATAGGATGTGAAATTCTAAGAGGAAACTAGACTCCTCTCAGTTGATTAGTGGTGACATTTTACTCTGCAAGTGTGAAAAGGCTCTTGTGTTGAACTGTGCCTGAGCGCCATCAAACCACAGAAATGGATGCTCTGATGGCTGGTGTGTATACGCGTGCTGCACTCTTCTCAAACAAGGAGCAACTTCAGCTTTTTGGGTGAAATGGTAAGGTCGGCAAAATTTTCTGAGTCCTAATTCCCAGAAGATATTTATCATTAGGGGATTAAAAGTAACTGTAAAAGATAAGGATAAGGGAAAAAATTCTTTATCACTCCTTAATACTTTTTCAATATTAAATGACCTACACAGATATAGTTTTTAAAGCATCATTTTTGCCTCTACCTAATACTCTTGTTTGGTAATGTCCATTACTCCTTGCTCTGACCTTTAGTATCTATATGACACTGCTTTAACCAAGTAATAATAACGTAACTCTTTCCATGTCAATAAATATGGGCCCATGATGAATTTAATGTACATAGAGTGTTACATAATTTAATAAACTGCAAGTTCCTTATCAACTGCTGGTGCTATATAAATTATACCTATATTTTTGCTATTATATGTAACAATGTTTTGAACACCTGTTACATATATCTTTGAACATTTATTCAGTTATTTAAGATAAATTTCTCAAAGTAGAACTATTGCACTGTGATGTATCATATGTAAAATTTTGGTTAATGTTATAAACATTTTTACCCTCAAATTTTATTCAAATATATATACTTGGTTGAATTGTTTTGTGGATCTTTTTATCTTTTATAAGACATTTTCTTTGAATTTATATTTTCAGAAATAAGAATGAAATTGAACAAACATTCTCAGGTTTGTATGCAATGTTAGTATTTTCTTTTGTGAACTTTCTTTTCCTGAGTTCGCTGTGCAGCCTCAGGGATGGGGTCTCAGGCCTGCGCAATCAAGGGTCACACTCAGGGGAGGGAGGCAGGTTGCACCCTTCCGGGTGTCTCATCTGGGCACCCCCATCTGGCCTCACTTCTGCTTCCCAGAATTGTTATCTGATCCACCCTTTAACCCTCTCAGAAGTCAGGATCTTCTTTTCTTTTACGCTTTTGGGCTTCCCAGGTGACGCTAGTGGTCAAGAACTCACCTGCCAATGTGGTAGACATAAGAGACACAGGATAAGATCCCTGGGTAGGGAAGATCCCCTGGAGAAGGAAACAGTAACCCATTCCAGTTTTCTTGCCTGGAGAATCAGAGGAGCCTGGTGGGCTACGGTCCATAGGGTTGCACAAAGTTGGACACAACTGAAACCACTTAAATATGCCTGCACTTCTTTAGACAGACTCTTGAAGTGCAAGTTCTTGGCCCCCAAAGACATCCATGGAGAGACCTGTTCTCTGCCCAGAACCCTAAGTTTGTTCAGATGAGGAGATTCATGGGGAGTTTCCACGCCTTGGATGGATTGAGGGTGGGGTGGGGGGTCTTCTCTCTCCCTGCAGGCTCACAGAGAGGCTGATGCAATAATCCTGGGATAGCCAAGCATCTTCTCCAGAATCATGCTCCTTACTGATAAATATTGCTGACATTACAGGCACATATAAGAATGTCTGACTAATCTCCTGGCACAGAGCACAATCCCTGAGCTTGAAATGTGAAGCAGCTGAAGAGCCATCAGTCAGCTTTTAAAGATGCAACAAGCACCCGCCTTTTAAAAAGTTTCTCCATAGTGTACTTTCAAACACGAAGTGTCTGGTGGCACCTGACACGAAGGCTGAAGTGTTCCTGGACTCACAACAGAAGCCCCCTCTCTGTGCTTTTCCAGGAATCCAGATGGACACTGTTCATGGCAGACAGAAGCTTGTCTGGGCGCTGATAACTCTAGCAGGCGGGCTCCTTCCTTTTATTGTGTCCTCTCTCTGCTTTTGGTCAAAGTGAGACATAAAAACTGCATTTCTAGGGGAATAAAGCATTTATGATGAGGGCGGGCAACCCAAAGAACTCAGACATGGGTAACGTATATAGTCTGGGGGATTCAGACCTTCAGGAGCTCCTCCTTGATTACCATGCTCTCCCCTCCCGTGGAGGCAGGGTCCCTAACACAGTCCTTGGAAGTGACCTCCCAGGAGAGGAAGTGGGGCCCCAGGCAGATGGTTAAGAAAGGAGACAGGATACCCCCCACCACCCGCCAAGGCCTTGGGCTTTGAAACAAACACCAGTGTTTCCTTGGACAGACAGGCAGAGGAGGGCTTGGACGGGAAATGGAAAGTCTACGAAGCAGAGGAGGGTGGTGAGCTCTGCTTGGGGGTGCAGGCTGACAAAGGGAAGTACTGAGGCTGCTCCTGAGGGGAAGAGAAGCAGGCGATCGGCTGCTGGCAGGGCACATGCACTGTTCCTGTCTTGAGGTCTCAGGGGTGAGGTGGACACGCCACTGGGTCCCTGTGTCCCCAGTCCTCTGCCTTCACAGAAGAAGGAGCGAGTTTTAGATTTTCAATACCGCATCCTTACAACACTATATATAAACAATGTAAGGGCTTCCCTGGTGGCTCAGACAGTAAAGAATCTGCCTGAAATGCAGGAGACCTGGGTTTGATCCCTGGATCAGCAAGATTCCCCTGGAGAAGGAAATGGCAACCCACTCCAGTATTCTTGCCTGGAGAATCCCATGGACAGAGGAGCCTGGTGGCTACAGTCCACGGGGTCACAAAGAGTTGGACATGACTGAGCAACTAACACTTCCATTTCACTTTCAAACAATGAAAAGGGAGTGTTGTAAATGAAAAAAAAGGTGATGAACATGGAGCAGATGTTTCAGCCAGCACAGCCCCCAATCTGAACTTGGTTACATCCTGGTCCATGGAGCTGGCTTGACAAGAGCCGAGAGATCTTGGTGATTCTTGGAGACCTGAAGAGATCCGGGGCCACTGTCCTAGGAGCTGCCTCACTTCACAGGCCAAAACATCTCTTCCCGGTTGTTGTTCAAAGTGCAGGAACATTTGGAAAGAGCTGTGAAACCTCTGAGGGCTTCCCAGATGGTACTAGCTGTAAAGAACCAATGCAGGAAACGTAAGAGACGCGGGTTTGATCCCTGGGTAGGGAAGATCCTCTGGAGAAGGGCATGGTAACCTACAGTATTCTTGCCTGGAGAATCCCATGGACAGAGAAGCCTGGTGGGCTATAGTCCATGGGGTCGCAAAGAGTTGGACACAACTGAGCAACTTAGCAAGCACATGAAACATTTGGGCATGTCTAGCCCCTTCCTATCTGTGAGAAACTTACAGCACTTCACCTCATCCCTGCTTAATGATTTAATTTGGATGCATTAACAGAGAGGGAAAAAAAGTGTCCTGGTTTGTCTTTGTGCTGGCTCAAGATTTACAGAACTTTGCGGAGGCTTTGGCTGACTGCAGCCTCCCAGCTGCTGCTGAAAAGGTCTTTGTGTAAACACCCCCGGCAGTAACCACAGCTGCAGCGCACGGCAGAGCCACAGAAAAAGTCCCTGTTTATGTGACGAGCTGGAGCGTCTTGCCTGAGCGCCCTGCTGAGATGCAGGCTCTATAGAAGAAACCAGGTGACAAGGATGCTCCCAAGTGACGCTGATGCCCTAGTCTGTGTGATGGGGACCCATCATTATCCTGTGTTTACTGGAGTGAGTCCAGAGTGGTGCAGAATTACCCCAGGGGCAAAGGCATACTGGATGGTCTTGACGGGATTCCTACGCCTTTTCCTGGACCTTCAAGGAAGACTGGAGAGTCTGAACAAAAGAGAAACAGCTCTTCCTGACTGCTCCCTGTGAACCATAATTTTGCATTTCTAAAGTTTCACATTTGAGAGCCATTTCAAAAGAGACACAAGCAGGAAACCGGGCTCACACACTCACATCTCACCTTTGAGGGTCTGGGAAGAAGAGGGTCAAAGATGGGCTGGGAGAGGGAAAGGCCCTCACCCTGCTCTTGTCCCCATTTCCAGTCAGCCCTCAGAGGAGAGGCTGCTGTTCCCACTCACAGATTATTTTATTTTATTGAAGTATATTTGATTTACAATATTGTGTTAGCTTCAGATGTAGAGAAGACTGACTCAGTAATATATACATATTCTTTTTCAGATTCTTTCCCCTTATGTTGTTGTTGCTGTTGTCCAGTGGCTAAGTTGTATCCATGTCCGACTCCTTGCAAACCCATGGACTCTGCAGCACGCCAGAGTCCTGTCAGTTTCTCTGTCCTCCACTATCTCTCGAAGTTTGTTCAAATTCATGTCCATTGAGTCAGTGATGCTATCTAACCATCTCATCCTCTGCTGCCCCCTTCTCCTTTTGCCTTCAATCTTTCCCAGGATCAGGGTCTTTTCCAGTGAGTCGGCTCTTCATGTCAGGTGGCCAAAGTTGCTTCAGCTTCAGCAACAGTCCTTCCAATACATATTCAGAGTTAATTTCCTTTAGGATTGACAGGTTTAATCTCCTTGTAGTCCATGTGGCTACCCCTTTGCAAACCCTACGATATCTCCTTAAACAAAGAACTAGCAAGATGATAGACATGTTTATACCTTTTAATATTTACAACTAAAAATGTCTTCCAAAATCCCATTAATTTACAACTTGAAACTTATGAAATTGATATAGTTGACTGCTTTTGCCTATAAAAACCATTTCATAGGCTGCTTCCCCAGTGACTCAGGCGGTGAAGAATCTGCTGGTAATGCAAGAGACCTGGGTTTGATCCATAGGTCAGGAAGATCCCCTGGAGAAGGGCATGGCTACCCATTCTACTATTCTTGCCTGGAGAATCCCATGGACAGAAGAGCCTGGTGGGCTACAGTCCACGGAGTCGCAAAGAGTCAGACAGGACTGAGGACTAAGCACATAGGACTCAACATACCAGAAGCATATTTTTTTAAAGAACCTTAGTAACCACACTTCATTCCTTTACTGAGCATGTGGAAAGTCTGGATGGAGAAGCTACTGCAGCTGAGTACATTTCAGGCCCTGAGTAAAAACCTGGGAGCAGAGTGTCTATGGTTTGTGACCACTTGCAGTGTCTAGTCTAGGGCCGAAGAGAAGCAACAAGGACAGCAGCATGATTAAAAATTACAGCCAAGTTTTAAGAAGTAAAAGAAAGGAGAAGAATGCTTCAAACTAAGAGGTGGGGAAAGGCAGTCACCTGGGGAGTCACAGTTGACAGTCCACACAAAGCTCTCAGCCCACATTAACCTGGGAGCAGATGCCACGTCCCAGGACTCATGACTTTCCTATCACTTTGGGGGACGGAGTTGGTAGTATGTCCTAATGGGAAGTGATACACTTAACATAGCATCTTAGAAACCCCCTCTTCTTCACATTAGGCCAAGCTCAGGTTCTTGGAGAGGCCCCAGTTACTCTCCAAGCAGGAGAAGCAGAGTTCTGTGCTGTGACTCAGTGCTGGAGGATGGCGCTGGCCCTTCAGCAGCTTCCGGGAGGAGGGAAAAATGATGCTCGCTCTCCTGCAGCAGGAAGGCCTCACCTCACTTTCTGTCCGAGCAGTTTTAGGATCAGGCTTCTGCAATTGCAATGTCTTGATTCTTTTTTTTTTTTTTTTAAAAGTCATGAAAACTTTACAGCTCATAAACCTTCATTGGATTTATAAAGGTGGAGCTGGCTTTGGAATGTCTCCTGGAGCTTGTTCTCATGAAACTACTTTTTAACACACTCCTCAAAAGAGAAAGAAAGGATCCTAGAAGGGAGGTTCAGGAGTGTCCAGACTGAAATGTGCTCTCAGTGCAGTGCTGCTGTTGTCAAAATCCTGGCCTTCATTGTCTCCTCCTTTCTGCTGATGTGTGGGTTGGCTAACTCTCCTGGCCAGGGGAAGTTCAAGGTCTGGCATCAAAACCATAACAGTTTTGCCAAGACTAAAATACCTGGGGCTAGAATTTCAGCCCCTGAACGTAGGAAGGAAGCTGTCCGATGTCATCACTTCAGGCCAGCGATCAGCAACTTGACCCACAGAACATACCTGTGCTGGAGATAAGAGAAGCCAAACGCTGCAGCTGGGTTCCACCAGGCTCTGCTCGGAGGGCTGAGTGCACACAAGTCAACAGATCTCCTGTCCATGGGGAACCTGCCCCAGTAGCCGCCTGCCCAGCAAGGCCTCCTCTCCAGCATTGCACCCTACCCGAGCCCTGCCTTGTAAACCTCCCCCTCCCCAACCCCAGGGCTGCCTTCTCCTCTACATCCTGGAGACCTGGGCTGCTTTTAAGCTTGCTTAAAGATCCATTTTAGCCTACTCTGCTTTCTTTACAATGAGAACTCCTAAAGCAGACTATCCAGCTTACTGTCAGCAAGAGAAGTGGATGTTTAGTTTATGAAAAGCAAACTGGTTGCTAGAAAATGACACGTAACAACCAGGAGATGGCACGGAATTAAACACATCTCCTCGAAGTAGCTGAGTGGAGCCACCTATGCCAGGGGCTCCCAGACAAGTAAACAGAGGGTCGCCCCAATGTGTGGAGTACTGAGGGGTCTCGGGGTTCTTCATTAATGCACACAAGAAGGCGTCAACTCTTCTCTGGTTTTGAGTTTGGCTCCTGGATGGAGGCATTCGGGCCTTTCGGAAGTACGCTCTCCAACCAGCTGTGCAATGACAGCACCTTTCTGTTCTGAGCCTGTGAACTTTCTGTTGGGAAAAAGGGACCAGAGCCACCCCACACTAAGGCTGGGAGGGGACAGGTGACTGAGAATTCTGGCAGATTTGGCTAAAGTGTTTAGTTGCTCAGTTGTGCCTGACTCTTTGCAACCCCATGGACTGTAGGCTCCCCTGCCCACAGGATTCTCCAGGCAAGAATACTGGAGTGGGCTGTCATTTCCTTCTACGGGGGATCTTCTCAACCCAGGGATCAAACCCGCATCTCCTGGATTGCAGGCAGATTCTTTACCAACTTAGCCATCTGAAATAGCACTTAAAGATCTCATTTTATACTTTTATATCCATTTCATATTCAATTCCACTTTATAACTGACCAAGACAGGAAGCAGGGCATCAATGGAGTAACAGAAAGACCAAACCTGGGGTCGGAAGACTCATAGACTATGAACTTGTGAACTTGACCTTTGGCCTCATCTTTCTCGTCTGTAAAATGGTTTTAATAATACCTGCCTCATGTGGTTCTTAGCATTAAATTGAAATATTACTGGGAAGCATGCTTTGCAAAGAGCCCAGTAGTACAAAAAGCTAACATATTAGGCATCTAATAGGTATTAATAGCAGCAGGGTCTGACCACAGGCAAACACCCATTTTAAGCTCTGACTTGTGCCAAAAATCCAGGGCCAGACGGAGGAAGGAAAGGCCTGTAAATCAAACAGTCCCCTTAAGAAGCATCCTTAGGAAGTCAGCAAAGACTTGAACATTTTTAGCTTCCAGTTAAATGAGCACTGAGCAACTCCAGAAAAGTGCTAGAAATCAATTATTTAGACTTCACGTGTCATGAATAAAATACATTGTTCTAACAGACAATAATGAACTTATTGAAAGATTCCTCTTAATCAGAAAAGAGGATACTCAGTGCATTTTAAAAATGAATTAATAAGTGAATTCATTTTATAAATTAAGATAATTTTCTAGAAGGAAATTTCCATCAAAAGAGACAGCTAGGTAGTGGTTACTCACATTTCAAAAGCAGGTTTACATTCTTTTAAAAAACTTTTAAAATTGAAGTATAGTTAACTTCCAATGCTGTGTTAGTTTCAAGTGTACACCAAAGTTACACACACATATATGAATATTCTTTTTCAGATTCTTTTCCATTATATGTTATCACAAGATGTTGAGTAGAGTCCCCTGTGCTATACAGTAGGTCCTTGTTTAGCTATTTTATATACAGTAGTCTCTATATGTTAATCCCAACCTTCTAATTTATCCCCACCCATTTTCCCCATGGTAACCATAAATCTGTTTTCTGTGTCTGTGAGTCTATTTTTATTTCATAAATAAGTTCATTTTATCAATTTTAAGACTCCACATTACAAGTGATATCATATATTTGTCTCTGTCAACATAGTTTCAAGAGAAGACTCTACAAAAAGTGAGAGATTTGCAAATATTATAGGTTGCAGCAAAACTTTAATTCCCATGGATGCTTGTGCATTACGCCCTTAGAAGAGCTGAAACTAACAGTGACAATCCAAGAAGAACATATTATCACACACCACAAAAGTGACAGCCATCTAACCGGAAGGGTGACCTTAGGCAAGACTCTGTTTCGGATGCTAAGGGTGCTTCTGCACAGGCGTGGGAGACGTGTACATGTCAGCTGACTCCCAGCTGGACCCCAGGCCACAGTTGTCCTCTTCAGAGACACAGCCTCCAGAGGTTGTTGGCGAGCTTCTCCAACAGGGATCACCCCCAGAGGGGGCCACAATGTAAACCTATTAACCACCACACTGAATGTAGATGATCTCAAGATGGAGAGGGATACACTTAACATCTTTGAGATACAGGCAGTGTTTTAGCTGTATTGCTAATCTCTGCACTTTTAACTGGAAAAGGCAATGGCAACCCACTCCAGCACTCTTGCCTGGAAAATCCTATGGACAGAGGAGCCTGGTAGGCTGCAGTCCATGGGGTCGCAAAGAGTCAGACATGACTGAGCGACTTCACTTTCACTTTTCACTTTCATGCATTGGCAAAGGAAATGGAAACCTACTCCAGTGTTCTTTTTTTTTTTTCTCCCTTTTATTGTTTTTGCCATACAATGCCATGATATCACCATGGGTTTACATATGCTCCCCCTCCAGAAAACCCTCCCTCCCCCCTCTCTCCTCCCTCCCCCCCGGGAAATCTCGATGCACCAGCCCCGAGCATCAATCCTGGGCTGGCGATTGATTAGACATATGATAATTAACATGTTTCAATGCCATTCTCCCATATCATCCCATCCTTTCCCTCATCCACAGAGTTCACGAGTCTATTCTATACATCTGCGTTCCTTTTGCTGTCTCGCATGTTGGGTTCTCGTTACTGTCTTTCTAAATTCCATATATATGTGTTAATATACTGTATTGTTGTTTTTGCTTCTGGCTTACTTCACTCTGGATAACGGGCTCCAGTTAGGTCCATCTGAGCAGAATTGAGGAAACCAGAATTGAAAGAGCCACGTGTACCCCAATGTTCATCGCTGCATTGTTTACAATAGCCAGGACATGGAAGCAACCTAGATGCCCATCAACTGACGAATGGATAAGAAAGCTGTGGTACATATACACAATGGAATATTACTCAGCATTAAAAAAAATACTCCAGTGTTCTTGCCTGGAGAATCCCAGGGACAGTGGAGCCTGGTGGGCTGCCGTCTATGGGGTCGCACAGAGTTAGACATGACTGAAGCGACTTAGCAGCAGCAGCAGCACTTTTAACGTGATTCCAATATATAATAAAAATTAAAATATACATACAAGTGTTTACAGAGTCTCTACAGAATTAAGAATCACTGTAATAATGGTCATGCACATACAAATGAGCTACTCTGATATTCTGACTGATAACTCTTCGTTTAGCACAGAGATGAGTTATTATTAATTTTGTTATATTATAACACCGAGAGATGTATTCTCAAGAAAATATGTGGTGCATGTTTTTTGATTAACGCAATCTTTGAATATCAGCAAATGTCAGATAATCCTAGTAAAAGGTGATCTTGTCCTCCAATTGTGGTATCAATGATGTTTTATATCTATTTTTTAATTTTTAATTGGAGGCTAATTACTTTAAAATA
This sequence comes from Antilocapra americana, assembly GCA_007570785.1. Taxonomy (NCBI): domain Eukaryota; kingdom Metazoa; phylum Chordata; class Mammalia; order Artiodactyla; family Antilocapridae; genus Antilocapra; species Antilocapra americana. The sequence goes on from ML662445.1 coordinate 39,445,334, forward strand.
TTTTGGTGGTTTTCCCCATCAGTTCAATTCAGTCACTCAGTTGTGTCCGGCTCTTTGCAACCCCATGAAGCGCAGCACACTAGGCCTCTCTGTCCATCACCAACTCCCTGAGTACACGCAAACCCATGGCCATCAAGTGATGATGCCATCCAGCCATCTCATCCTCTGTCGTCCTCTTCTTCTCCTGCCCTCAGTCTTTCCCAGCATCAGGGTCTTTTCCAGTGAGTCAGCTCTTCACATCAGGTGTCCAAAGGATTGGAGTTTCAGCTTCAACATCAGTCCTTCCAATGAACACCCAGGACTGATCTCCTTTAGGATGGACTGGTTGGATCTCCTTGCAGTCCAAGGGACGCTCAAGAGTCTTCTCCAACACCACAGTTCAAAAGCATCAATTCTTTGGTGCTCAGCCTTCTTCATAGTCCAACTCTCACATCCATACATGACTACTGGAAAAACCATAGCCTTGACTAAATGGACCTTTATCAGCAAAGTAATGTCTCTGCTTTTTAATATGCTGTCTAGGTTGGTCATAACTTTCCTTCCAAGGAGTAAGCGTCTTTTAATTTCATTGCTGCAGTCACCATCTACAGTGATTTTGGAGCCCAGAAAAATAAACTCAGCCACTGTTTCCACTGTTTCCCCATCTATCTGCCATTAGTTTTCTGAATGTTGAGCTTTAAACCAACTTTGTCACTCTCCTCTTTCACTTTCATGAGGGTGGTGTCACCTGCATAAGGGTGGTGTCACCTGCATATCTGAGGTTATTGATATTTCTCCCTGCAATCTTGATTCCAGCTTGTGCTTCCTCCAGCCCAGCATTTCTCATGATGTACTCTCCATAGAAGTTAAATAATCGAGGAAATCAGAATTGAAAGAGCCATGTGTACCCCAATGTTCATCACCGCATTGTTTACAATAGCCAGGACATGGAAGCAACCTAGATGTCCATCAACTGACGAATGTATAAGAAAGCTGTGGTACATATACACAATGGAATATTACTCAGCATTAAAAAAAAAATTCATTTGAATCAGTTCTACTCAGGTGGACAGAGCTGGAGCCTATTATCCAGAGTGAAGTAAGCCAGAAGGAAAAACAACAATACAGTATAGTAACACATATATATGGAATTTAGAAAGATGGTAACGAGAACCCTGCATGCGAGACAGCAAAAGGAACACAGATCTATAGAACAGACTCGTGGACTCTGTGGAAGAGGGCAAGGGTGGGATGATATGGGAGAATGGCATTGAAACATGTTGATTGTCATATGTGAAATCAATCGCCAGCCCAGGATTGATGCTCGGGGCTGATGCACCGAGATTTCCCAGGGGGAGGGAATCGGGAGGGAGGAGGGAGGGGGGTTGTGGAGGGGGAGCATATGTAAACCCATGGCAATTTCATGTCATTGTATGGCAAAACCAATAAAAAAATAAATAAATAAAAATAAAATAAAATAAAACACTAAAAAAGAAAAAGAAGTTAAATAATCAGGGTGACAATATACAACCTTGACATACTCCTTTTCCTATTTGGAACCAGTCTGTTGTTCCATGTCCAGTTCTAACTGTTGCTCCTTGACCTGCATACAGATTTCTCAAGAGGCAGGTCAGGTGGTCTGGTATGCCCATCTCTTGAAGAATTTTCCACTGTTTATTGTGATCCACACAGTCAAAGGCTTTGGCATAGTCAATAAAGCAGAAATAGATATTTTTCTGGAACTCTCTTGCTTTTTTGATGATCCAGCAGATGTTGGCAATTTGATCTCTGGCTCCTCTGCCTTTTCTAAAACCAGCTTGAACATCTGGAATTTCACGGTTCACGTATTGCTGAAGCCTGGCTTGGAGAATTTTAAGCATTACTTTACTAGCGTGTAAGATGAGTGCAATTGTGTGGTAGTTTGAGCATTCTTTGGCATTGCCTTTCTTTGGAATTGGAATGAAAACTGACCTTTTCCAGTCCTGCCGACACTGCTGAGTTTTCCACATCTGCTGGCATATTGAGTACAGCACTTTCACAGCAATATCTTTCAGGATTTGAAATAGCTCAACTGGAATTCCATCACCTCAACTAGCTTTGTTCGTAGTGATGCTTCCTAAGGCCCACTTGACTTCACATTCCAGGATGTCTGGATCTAGGTGAGTGATCACACCATCGTGATTATCTGAGTCATGAAGATCTTTTTCGTACAGTTCTTCTATGTATTCTTGCCACCTCTTCTTAATATCTTCTGCTTTTGTTAGATCCCTACCATTTCTGTCCTTTATTGAGCCCATCTTTGCATGAAATGTTCCCTTGGTAGCTCTAATTTTCTTGAAGAGATCTCTAGTCTTTCCCATTCTATTGTTTTCCTCTATTTCTTTGCATTGATTGCTGAGGAAGGCTTTCTTATCTCTCCTTGCTATTCTTTGGAACTCTGCATTCATATGAGTATATCTTTCCTTTTCTCCTTTGATTTTCGCTTCCCTTCTTTCCACAGCTATTTGTAAGGCCTCCTCAGACAGCCATTTTGCTTTTTTGCATTGCTTTTTCTTGGGGATGATCTTGATTTCTGTCTCCTGTACAATGTCACGAACCTCCATCCATAGTTCATCAGGCACTCTGTCTATCAGATCTAGTCCCTTAAATCTATTTCTCACTTCCACTGTATAGTGATAAGGATTTGATTTAGGTCATACCTGAATGGTCTAGTGATTTTCTCCACTTTCTTCAATTTCAGTCTGAATTTGGCAATAAGGAGTTCATGATCTGAGCCACAATCAGCTCTCCGTCTTGGTTTTGCTGACTGTATAGAGCTTCTCCATCTTTGGCTGCAAAGAATATAATCAATCTGATTTCGGTGTCGACCATCTGGTGATGTTCATGTGTAGAGTCTTCTCTTGTGTTGTTGGAAGAGGGTGTTTTCTCTTGGCAGAGCTCTATTAGCCTTTGCCCTCCTTCATTCTGTACTCCAAGACCAAATTCGCCCGTTACTCCAGGTGTTTCTTGACTTCCTAGTTACGCATTCCAGTCCCCTATAATGAAAAGGACATCTTTTGGGGGTGTTAGTTCTATAGGGTCTTGTAGGTCTTCATAGAATTGTTCAACTTCAGCTTCTTTGGTGTTACTGGTTGGGGCATAGACTTGAATTACCGTGATATTGAATGGTTTGCCTTGGAAACAAACAGAGTCTTTGCCATATATTCACATGAATCAGCCATGGGTGTACATGTGTCCCCCATCTTGAACCCCCCTCCCACCTCCCTCCTCTTCCGATCCTTCAGGGTCATCCCAGTGCACAGACCCTGAGCACCCTGTCTCATACATGGTATCGAGGATGTTTTAAGATTGAAACATTTTTCTGTCTTCTTGATTGGAATGGGTTCCAAGAGTGTGTTCATTGGAGAGGGTGAGAAATGTTAGGAGTTAGTGTGGTACAGACCAGAAATACTCACAGGGGGGACTGTGTATCTCCCCAAGAGGGAAATAACCTGAATCAGCTATAAGAGACTGGTTGATTCTGTATCCACACTCTCACGTCATTTCCCAGTAATAATTCACAAGATGTGATCCTCTCGGACAACTTTCAGTTACGGATTATCTGACTCTACATCTTCTATAATGTGTACGTGTGTGTACAAGCGTGTGCTCACATGTGTGTGGCAGAACTACAAAGCATGCAAATACACGGAGTGGTGTGACTCATGCAACCACATGCAGATGTTTGGCTCCCTCTGTGATGGACCTGAGGGTGTTACAGCCTGTTTGTAAAAACCACCTTCTTAGAATCATGCTGATTATACTCCAGCACCTATACCTGCTCCAGAAAACAGACTATCTCCATCTCAATGCGAGGCCAAGCATCCTTAAGGAAGCTTTTAAGTAACGGAACTCTGAGTGTTAACCCAGAGATCATCATTTATTGGTTGACAGAAATGGTAGTTAGATCTATTTTGAGATAAAATTTCCCAGGAAGCAGCAACCTAAGTTTTAATTCCACCTCCCCCTGACATTGGCTAATGACTGAGAAATAAGAAACTTTTTTTTTCTCATTTCCTCCCACTTTGTAGCCGCCTGAATCAATACTAATGCAGGATATGGGTGAGAGTCCATGTAGCTTTGCCCTCCACATCAGCAAGCCTCTAGGAACAAGAAAAACCAAGCAAATGTCATCAGTACCAACCTGAATATGCTGGAAATCATGTTTAAAAAGAGAGACTGGACAAGAAATTTCTGGAGCTAGAGGTGTCCTTCATCCAGCACTCTCCCTAGAGGTCAGCCAAGAATTCTCCAGAACCTCATTCCCACCCCTTTGTACACAATCGCAGGGCAGGATGGCCCAGGGAGCCAACCAGCTGGGGGCCCAGCAGTGACCTGCCCTCTGCCTTCCTGCTCCACCCAAAGAGGAGGTCTCAGAACAGGGCTGAGCGTGCTCGCGACACCAGCCAGAGCAGCAGAAAAACTGCCACCTCCGAACCACTAACAGGGCCAGCTTGTGCATCACAGCAGGGGAGAATGCATTTTTCTTTCCAGGACTCAAACAGAACATCGTCACAGACCCCAGAACAGGGTGGAAACCATGCAGGTGGGAAAACCACTCACCGACCCAACACTGTTATGTCTTCAAGTATTTTTTTCAACTAAGGAGCAAGTCATGTGAGTTACTGGAAATGTGTTGTTACCTATGACTGGTACCCTGAAAACACCGTCATCTGTGTTGCCAAGAGAATGTCCTTCCTGAACTATAGATCCATTTACACAATAACTTACTGGATGTTTCCTCTTACAGCTACATAGATGCATGGATCTGGATTTCAAACACCAAACTGATACCCACCCTCCGTCCCTCCCCAAGTCAAATCTGACCTTCCTCATGTGATCCTTACACTGTTGAAACAGTATCTCCACCCACCCAGTCAGTCTCTTTCTCCTTCCACCATGCTGAATTAGACAGCATTGTCTTTCTTGAAGCATCTCCTCTAAAACTCCTCTGCAGCCTCCTTAGTTCAGGTTCTTGTCACTGGCCCTTCCTCTTCCATCACCCCACCTGCCATCACTCACATACACACACCCACACAAAGGTGTGCACTGTGGCCAGGATGATCTTTCTAAAGCATCGCTCAGGGACCTCCCTGGTGGTCCAGTGGTTAAGATGTCACCTTCCAATGAAGGGGGTGTGAGTTCAATCCCTGGTTGAGGAGCTAAGATCCCACACACCTGATGGCCAAAAAAACTAAACATAAAACAGAAACAATATTCCAACAAATTCAATAAAGACTTTAAAAACAGTCCACATCAAAAAAAGTCTTTAAAGCATCATTCATTTCTATTTCTGCCATTAAAAAAAAAAAAAACCCTCAGAGGCTTATGCTTCTGCTAAATTCAGAACTCATCTAAGTGATATCCAAGACCTAACAATGCCTGGGTCACTCTCCATGCCCAGCAGCTGTTGGGGTTCCTCAGGCCTTTGGGAGATGACTTTATCCATCAGATCACATGTTACTGCAGGAATGTGTTTGCATGCCAACCCCTCACCTTAGAGGAGGAGCTCCCCAGAGCAGGGGGGGCTGCAGCAGTCTTGTCTGTGGTTCCCTGGGGCTGACACACACCCAGAACACAGAAGCCCCATATGATCAACCAAGACTTGTTGAATAAATGAATGAAATATCAATAAGCTAGGAAGTGCTTTCAAAACCACCCTCTCTGATCTGGTCTTCACAACAGCACTTAAGATAAGAAATCACAACCTTTAGGATCTGCAGTGGGACCAGAGTCTACTACTCTGATGCCACCACTCTTCACAGAAGCCGCAAAGCAAATAACAAGGGGAAACTCCAATTTGCTCCCATGATGGTCAGTGGCTGCTGTTGTTTAGTCGCTAAGTCATGTCCGACTCTTTTGGGACCCCACAGGCTGTATAGCCTGCCAGGCTCCTCTGTCCATGGGATTTCTCAGGTAATAATACTGGAGTGAGTTGCCATTTCCCCCTCCAGAAAAAAAAAATCTTATTGAGGTATAATTTACATAACTTAAAACTCATTCACTTTTGTACAATTCTCAAGTTCTGACAAATGCATTCAGTCCTGTAACTACCATATCTGTCAAGATACAGAGTAGCTCCATCAGCCCCAAAGTCTCCTAGCCACTGGTGACTGCTGATCTATTTTCTGTCCTTGGAGTTTGACCTTTTCTAGAACATCATTCATGTCACATATGGGCTGGAGAATCTACGACTGGCTTCTGTCACTCAGCATCTTTCATTGGAGAATCAGTTGTGTTACTGTGTGGACCGGCACCGTGTACTTTTCACTGCTGACTAATACTCCATCCAGGGTCTGCAGTTTGTTGATCCATTTACCAGCTGAAAGACATCTGGATTTTTTCCAAAGCTTGGGGCAATTGCAAATAAAGGTACTGAGAACATTCGCTTAGAGATTTTTGTGTGAATATACATTTTCATTCCACTTCAGTAAATTTCCAAAAGTAGGAGTTCTGGGTTGAACAAGTAGTATGTGGCTGACCATCAGATATACCGGCAACCGGTTTTCAAAGTGGCTGCATGACTCTGCATTCCTAGCAGCAATACGTTTGAATTCCAGGGGCTCTGCATCTTCATCAGAAGTTAGGGTCCTTCCTTCGTTTCTTCCATACTAAGAGATACGGAGCAGTAACTTCATGTTTTTAATGTTCATTTTCCTAATGACTAATGATGTTAAGTGATTTTCATGCATTTATTTGTCATCTGAGTATCTTCTTTGGTGCAGTGCCGGCTCAAAATTTTTGCCCATTTCTAAAGTTGAGATGTATGATTTCTTGGTATTGAGTTTTGAGAATTCTTCATATATTTTCGGTGAAAGTCCTTTACCACATATATGATTTGCAAGTATTGTCTTCTAATTTGTGGCTTCACTTTTTAACATCTTATTGGATTTTGAGAAGTTCTTAATTTTGATGTAAGTTCAGTTTATCCAGTTATTCCCCTTTCAAATCATTCTTTTGGTGTCATATTTAAGAAATCATTTCTTTTGTCCAACCCAAGGTCTCAAAGATCTTATTTTTTGAAAAGAGTTTTTTGGTTTTACATTTTAACTTCGATGTTCCACTTTGAGTTAATTTTTACATACGGCACAAGGTAAAGATTAAAGCCTTTATTTTTCATACGAATTTTAAGGTGGAATGGATTTAAATATGGGTTTAAATATGGAACCCACATTTTTCCAGTAACAATTGTGCTTTATCCACAAAACTGCTTTTGCATCTCTGCTGAAAACTGATCATGTATGTGCAGATCTATTTCTGTACCCACTTGTTCTCTCACTAATGTGTATGTCTGTCTTCTCATCAGCAGCAAAGCAGCTCAATTACAGTGGTTTATAGTATTCTGCTGGAGAAGGCAATGGCAACCCACTCCAGTACTTTTGCCTGGAAAATCCCATGGGTGGAGGAGCCTGGTAGGCTGCAGTCCATGGGGTCATGAAGAGTTGGACACGACAGAGCGACTTCACTTTCACTTTTCACTTCCATGCATTGGAGAAGGAAATGGCAACCCACTCCAGTGTTCTTGCCTGGAGAATCCCAGGGACAGGGGAGCCTGGTGGGCTGCCGTCTATGGGGTCGCACAGAGTCGGACATGACAGAAGCAACTTAGCAGCAGCAGCAGCAGCGCAATATTCTGAGCACCTCTAGTCACCTGTTGATGACAGTGGGATCCCTTGCCTCAATAGAATGAGGTGACTGAATGCACAACACACAATACTAAGCAGATCGAACTGGCAGAGTTTCTCGGTCACAAACACTCCGGACCCTGGGAAGGAGGATGCCGCATGTTCTGAGGGGCCACAGGGGTCACAGAGTGAGCAGGGCTGTGGGACACATGCTCAGTAACATCAGGAAGGTAGGGTACCCCCTGCTTATCACAGGAAGATGTGATAGACTGGTTGGAATAATTCTTCAGTCTACAATGTTTCAGCTCATGAACAACTATCCAGAGTGTGTGAACAGGAAGCAAAAGAATCCTGAAGCGGAGGAGCTGAACAGGGGGAGGTGGCGGCTGCATTTTCCCATGTGTCCACTTTGCTTCTCCATGGCCTCCCTGACTGAAACGTCACCGTGCTGACCTTGATGTTTCATTTCTACTTTCCTGGGTTAATTTTCTTCAGAGCATTATTACTGCTGGAATATTATAAAGCTTACTTATTTTATACATCTCCCACGTTACAGAAGACGCACTCCATAAGGGTTACAATTTCAATTGCTTTTGCTTTTAAGCTGCTGCCTACCCAACAGCTGGAACAGCGCTTAGGGCACACAGACAACTGATAACTATTTGTTGGATGGGTGGATGGACTTGAGCTGTGCTTTTAAGACTCTTGACATCCTTGGAGGTGGGGGAGGGGACATCCTTGGAGGTGAGGGAGGGGCTACTCCTCCCTCTGTTAATTGAAATAAAGTGTCCCTAACAATTTCATGGAATTCATGTATGAGGTCTTGGGTGACTCAGTGCCTGCAGTAAGTTTTCAATGGAGAAGTCTTATCATGATCCAGTTCCATGATTCCTGAGCAATCCCAACATTCTTACAATAATACCCCTTAGTTTTACTCTACTAGAAACAAAACGCCTACTTTTCCCAGAAGCACACTCAGGGACTTCAGGCAGCCTATAATTTAAAATAAGTTTTAAGCGACATTGTAAATCAGCTATACTTCAATAAGAAAAAATTCTAACAAATGAATAAGCGCTATAGCCATAAAAATGTAGACATATTCTAGGAAATAAATTTGGTCCCTCTGACTTTAAAATATAAATAAAAATACCAACTCTATGAGGATTGTATATTATCAAATATAAAGTTTACTGGTTATAGTTACTAAAACATCATAAATTTAAAAATTACATCATTAAGGAGACTGTTTACTGCTTTGACTCAAAGCCAAGAATAAATAATATTTCCAAGAGTAAAGTAAATGCCAGTTACTGTTGACAAGAATGTCTGTCTACAATTGAAGCACAGAAAGAAAGCATTGAATATATTTTGTTGACCAAAAAGATACATTGATTATTCACCCTTAAGGGTGAAATGCCTGTTGTTGCATTTCACTAGCCTATTGATTCAAAATTTAAAGTATGAACTAGTGGTTTGGCTGTTTTAAATGCAGCATGTGTTTTGGTTTGTTTTGCTTTCAAAGTCTTCATGGTGAGATGGTGTGCCCACCTGCATCCAAGTTGATGGAAAAGGATAAATGATCTTATAGAGATGTCGTCAGAAACTTCACAGTCTGTCTGGATTCTAAGCTTTCAATTATCCAAAGGCCAACTCTTAAATAATAACTTAGGTTTGGATGACTTAATTGTTTGGATGGAGGGAAATGTCACATACCCAAGTTCATTACCAACATGTTGGAAGATCACACGGAGATAACCCAGGGCAGGTATGGCTAAGGTGCCACGTATGTGACACATGCACCCAGAGCTAAAGCATGAAGACTTCAGGTTGATTATGAGAACTCTCTCACTTTGTCACCTTCTCGTTAACACCTGTGCTTAGCAATCCTCTCCCCCATTCCCCATGAAACAAAAAAACAAAAAACTGTCTAACTTTATGACTGATTTTGCTTAATTAGGTTTTTATGGATCAAGAGTGTGTCTGTTTTTGTTTCTTTTCATCATGAAAATTAAGGTGGTTTTTGGAGAAGACTCTGAAATATGAGAAACCAAAATGCAAGTAGAAAATGTAGGTTTTGGAGGACTTCAAAATGCAGATGCTAACAGCCTGAACTGCCACATATTGACATGTTCAACCATCTTCATTTCAGAGTAAGACATAAACTAAGTGTATGTCTCAATACCAAGCCACAAATTGATGAATAACTTCTGCTAAAGGAAGTCAAAATACCATACATTTTGGAAGCCAGATCACACTTAATTTATAGGTGTTTTTATACATCCTTCTCCCACAAATTGTGACAATGTCGAGAAGGACTGTCATCTATTTTGAGGAAACAGAAGATAAATGCAGAAAGAACTTGACTGTCTTCCCTATTGTTCTCTAGTATAATCAGTTAATGAGGAAAACCACCTTTAATGTTTTCTGGATGTTATGCATCAAGGTAAGATCTTGCATTAAATTTGATATGTATTCATTGAAATTCTTCAATAGACTCTCGGCAGAAACACAGAAATGTGGCTTTTACTTCATAGAGTCAAAGTTACTGTCTTAAGGGCTGTTAGGAATCTCACAGTAAATGGATTCTTTCCAGGGACTTGTTGTTGTTGTTGAGTCACTAAGTTGTGTCCGACTCTTTGTGACCCCATGGACTGCAGCACGCCAGGCTTCCCTATCCTTCACTTCTCCCAGAGCTTGCTCAAATTACTGTGTGTTGAGTCAGTGATGCCATCCAACCATCTCATCCTCTGCGGTTCCCTTCTCCTTTTTAAACTTGATGGGAGGAATGTTCTTGAGTATATGTATATCCCCAGAGCCAATTCTAATCTTCAGAGTTCATGAGATGATAGAGGTGGATACATTTCATGATAGAAGGGCACTTTCATGGTTGTCATGACAAACAGCTACACCTTCAGGTATCTACTTCCACATCACTTCCTCCAGGAAGTTCTCCCATCCCAGACCAGACTAGGTACCTATTAAGTATATTTCCACTGATCTTTCTACATTCTCAATATCAGCACTATATCCAACTCTGCTGCTGGTGGTCATTCATCTGTCGGCCCCCACATCACACCAGTGGACTGTAAGGTCTGTGAAGGCAGGACTGTGATGTCCATAGGCTACCATGAATGTACACAGTTGGCATTTAATAAAAAATTATCACATAAATTAATATATGACAAGACTGTGGGATTATAAATTACCTGGATTATTTAAAATTAATTTTCTTTGCAGTTGTTGTAGAGTCTACTTTATGGAGTAGCACTTTCAAAGTTAATAGTGCAAGATATCATAATATCATTGTTACAATTTAAATATGATATTCATTCGGATTTCTCAATTAAGAATATAAATACAGCTTGGACAGTTGAGATTACACTTGCCTATGCAGGAGATGCAGGTTTGATCCCTGGGTTGGGAAGATAAACTGGAAAAGGAAATAGCAACCCACTTCATTATTCTTGCCTGGAAAATCCCATGGACAAGGAGCCTGGAGGGCTACAGTCCATGGCGTCAAAAAGAATTGGACATGACTTAGAAACTAAACAACAACAATAATATTTTTTGAGGAGCAAATAAAAAATAAACATGAGACTGCAATGAAAATATCCTCTAAATTCTGCAAAACTAAAAAGAAGGAAATATGTGCACTCACTTCTGATCATGGTGGTTTATGAGTCATAAGTACTTTGATTTGATTATCACCCATTGGCTAGTGAGGAAGAGGAAGAAACCACCACGTAAGAACCCTGGGAAACCAGCTAGCTGTCCATCCATCTTCCACTCCACTGCTTCTTAAAATGCTTTTGGGGTCTTCGAGAATGATCACCCATTTAAAAATTAGAAAAAAAATAAAATAAAATAAAAATTAGAGATGATCAACTAAATAACAATGCAAGGTAATAAAAGAAAAGCATTTGAAACCATAATTATCAACATGCAATATTTAAAACATCCATCTACAATATAATATTTTATAGTAATATCAGCTCCAATACTGTGGCCACCTGACATGACGAGCCAGCTCATTGGAAAAGATCCTGGGGAAGAGTGAGGGCAGGAGGAGAAGGGGATGGTAGAGGATGAGATGGTAGAGGGCATCACTGACTCAATGGACATGAGTTTGAGCAAACTCTGGGAGATAGCAAAGGGGAGCCTGGCATGCTTCAGTCCATGGAGTCACAAAGAGCTGGACATAACTTAGCAACTGAATGACAATGAAAAATAATAGTAGTATCTTCAGCATTTTATTCACTATATACTCATATCCTACAATGGAGATCTTAGGAAATGTTTACATGTCTCTAAACATGAACATAAGAGATAAATTGTATTAGCAACTTCTTCACCAGTCTCCTATGTCCCTGAAACATACATGAAATCAAGAGGAATTTTCTGAATCTAAAATTCTGTTTATGGGAAAAATGTTTTTTATTTATGAGTCTACATGCCTAGGTCCTATACACACCTGTTCAATGAGTCTAAAGAATAACTAAACTGTCTTATGATTAGTTATTTATTCTAAAGAATAACTAAACTGCCTTCTTAGAATGGCATGACTGTTCTTGGCACAGCTATACTCCCTGATGCCCTTGAACTACCCTTCCATCACACCAGGCGTTTAGAAACACACAGTTACAGCTTTATGTTGCTCATCTATAATTTTGAGGTTGAGTTTACTCCCACACCACACAGACTAGCCTTAGAGCTTTTATGGTAAATAATTTACACTAGAAATGCTGCATCATGAAATTGAGGGTAGGGAAATTGTTATTTAAGCAAACACAATCGATCCCAAGTCATCTTGAATTTCCCGGATCTTGCAGCCAGCTCAGAGGGTGTGGGTGGGAGCAGAGGGGCCTGAGGAGACTGGCTGGGCATCATTCACTGCAGACCTCTCTCCCCACCCACCAGGTATCAATCAGGCCTACCCACCCAGGTATCAGTCAGGTCTACTCATCTACCCACCCCATCTCCTCTCTCCTCCTCGCTGCTTCTAAGGCCAGCTCTGTCTTTCATGCTTACACTTCCAGTGTCCCCAAATCCAAATGGAAATCCGAATTTCCTTCTGCACCAGGTGACTTTATTTGATGGATCATTTTTAGAGAGAAATAAAAGGCTTCAAGTGGACATGTCTTTCTCCTAGAAGGGAGAGAGTAATCACTACAGAGTTAGAAGTACAATGTGCATCCAGGGCAGGGAGTCGGCTGGGCAGGAAGAGGGCGTCCCCACCCTGGAGCTGCACTCACAGGCCCAGAAGACGAGAACCCACCCACGGAAAAGCTGTCCCCAGACAACAAAGTCGTCCCATTTCATCCTTGTCACCCTTCCACCAAGCTTCACCCACGTGGTTGTGTACAATTTGGTTCTGGATTATTTCTACCCCTCTAATAATGACAGAAACTTTAACCATAGCAGCAATAATAGTCTGTAGTATGACCACTTGCTATGGGGCAGGCACTGTACTCAGTGCATGGCCCGTGTCTGTGGACCTCACAGCCACCTGGCGAGATGGTGACCACATCACCCCCACTACAGTCCAGGAAACTCAGGCACGAAGAAGAACAACTTCTCCACAGTCCCCTGAGGCCTAAGGTCACTCATATAGTAGGCAGTATAAAAATTCTCATGAAAAATGTTTCTCCTATAAAATGAGATATTGTCCTGGAAGAAATGCTGATAAATGATAAAAGCAGACAGTGCTCAACAGCCATCACTGCAGGTGAACCAGGACCCCAAGCAGCCCTGGCTTGCGAGATTTTCACCCTGATGGGGTCTCTCTTCCCCATGATGTTCCCCACCCCTATTCACCTCCCCCCGACCTGGGTCTAGCTCTGGCCAGTAAAAGCTAATTGTGGCCATCATTCTAGGAACATGGACTCATCTGTTTCAGGTCACCAGAGTTCTCTTTCAGCATGTTATCCATCAAGGTGTACTGATCACAGGTCAGGCCCAGACTGAGGGGCCTTTGCTCACTGCTGCGTTTTCCTCTCAGTGGGCACATTCATCCATGTGCAGTGAGTTGAGAAAGCAATCTGCCTCCATTACCAGGGGCTGTGGGAAATACCACTTAAGGCTAATTTCTCTTATAATATATGCGAGCGGAAGGTATGCATACAATCCAGAAGCTTTTAAACTACTTCCCTTAAGAGAAAATCAGAGTGGTCCTCACCCTGGCACAGAGGGCCAGGAAAAAGCTAACAACCTGGTCCAGGTTTTTGTTTTCATTATTGTATTTTGGGGCAGGTCCTGCATTCACGAGCTGGCAGAGGAGAGAAGCATGACAGGGCCAAGAGGAAGCCGACATTGCCAGATGCTGCCCTCCAGAGACCCCCAGTCAGGGCTCAGACAGGGCAGGGGCCAGAAAATGGCTCTCAGAGTGAGAGAATACTCCTTTTGAGTATTTTGTCTCTCATTTCATAAGCATCAGCTCTTGCATTCACAGTACCGTGTCCAGTGAAGACATAAAGAGGAACATAAAGAAATGGACTTAGTTTTAGGAGTATGGACCTGCCAGGTGACCCAGTAAACCTCAGGCTCCGTCTCTGACCAGCACAACTTATGATGCACCAAGTGGGGATGGAGGTTCCGTAGACAAGTCAGCATGGGCTCTGGGAAGCAGGGCACCCAGGGGATGCTCCTCACTCACTCCATGCTCACCCCATGTCATCAAGATGGGATGCCCACCTTCCAGACCCATGACTGGCCCTGGGTGTTGCATCACCTGCTGAGTTTTCAGATGCTGGATCCCAGCATCAGGACCCTCATGCTTTGAGGATCGAAGGGCAGCAGGAGAAAGTACCTCTGAGGCCTATAATAACCTCTTGGTCAGTGGCTTCCAAGCTCTTGGGATGAGAAAAGTTGGAACCCTAGGTGCCCCTCCCTCCACAGGAGAAGAAAGCAGCTAATCTGAGGGGTCTGACCTTCAGGGTAAAACAGATTTAACAATGAACCCAGCATCTGAATGAAGCGAAGAAAATATGCAATTCATTATGAGGACAAATCTCCAAAGAAGAGAAAACCATGGATTGAATACCAGAAACTCTTACTTAAATCCTTTGAAATTGTACTAATCCAGAGTGTTAGGAAGTGCAATGGGCTTCCCTGGTAGCTCAGACGGTAAAGAATCTGCCTGCCAATGTGGGAGAGCCATGTTCAATCCCTGGGTCGGCAAGATCCCCTGGAGAAGGGAATGGCAACCCACTTCAGTATTCTTGCCTGGAGAATTCCATGGACAGAGGAGCCTGGCAGGCTACAGTCCATGGGGTCGCAAAGAGTCGGACATGACTGAGTGACTAAGCTTGTATGCATGCAGAAAGTGCAGTGGAGAAAATAATCCCAAACTGGTGATAAACAAGGGGTTCCACAACAAGGAGAGGAGAGATCAGAAAAGATCCTGGCTCACATGGCAGTGGCTCCGGCCACTCACTAGCCCTCTCAGCTGGGCTCTCCATCTCCATCCTCAAAGCCACCCTTCTCCCCATCTCCTCTACCCCTCCTCACCCCACCTCAGCCGCACATGCAGACCAAGCACTACAAGTCCCCAGAGAAGGGAGGTCATGGGTGGCCCTGCTCTGCAGAGGCGAGACTTGCGCATCAGACTGGGCTCTGTGCAGGAACAAGCTGGGTCCCCATCTCCAGATGGATCCAGCCTGGAAGAGGGTGGCCACTCACCTCCTGAGGCCCAGCCTGCATGGTCAGGTCTGTTCTAAATTGAATGGGACTGCGTGCATGGAGTGCCCTATGCAAAGGATACAGGAGCCCATTTGTAACAAGGAGAAAAGAGGCGTTAATTAGAAGAGGGATACAATGACAGGAGGGGCTCTATACAGAGTAGCCTTCATCACCGCAAAGCTTCCCTTCACAATCTGGACAGCAACGTTTCTTTCAATCAACAGCCTGCTTCAGCACAGCCCCTGCATCATCCAGACGGGACCTGTATCTACTCCCCATCCCTGCTCCCCACCCCCGCAGGTCCATCACCGAGGCAGACAGACTGCTTCTACAGGCTCTGGCAGGACATGACTGAAACAGTCCAGTTTTGATGGAATGAAAATATTTTAGTAAGCTGCACAACACGTGTCTGAGCAGAATTTACAGAGGTGCTGCCCGCTCCCCCCGCCCCGCCATGATTTCCTCACTTACCTGGAAGTGAAGGGGGAGGGGAGGGGCAGCAGGTCCCCCTTCTGCACAATGGCATCTTTAACAAACCCGCCAGCCGCCAAGCACTAACTGGGCTGGTCTGAAACAAGCTTTACTGCTGCCAGTGGCTGTTCACAGGGCTCTTGGGGGAGAGAACTTCCAATGGCTGGATGTTTGTAAAGGTTACTGTTGTCACCAGACTCACGGCTCAGATTCCTGAGGGATCCTGGGAGCTTTTGCCATAACGAGGTGGAGGGCATATGAGTGTTAGACAGGGAGAGGAGTCGTTAGGAGCACCAAATTAAACACGTATAAAAGAGCACTCAGTGGTTTGGAGTCTGAAGACCACTTGAGTGAGATGGGGAACCCGGATGTGTCTGGGTTCCTTCATTTTAATTTGACAAAGTCTGGCACACAGAGGATGCATTCAGACGGTACAGGCACTCTGTGCCTTTTCATTTGAAGTTTTGCTACTTTACATCTACAGATGCCAAAAGAAGGCGGAACGTCAAATGTGGGATATCAAAACAGCGGAGTTTGTGTTTACAGCTCAGATGGTGTAATCGAAACTGCAAATGCTAGAGAAACAATAACACGAATAAGGTGAAGTCAGCCCCAAATGAAAAGTCAGTGTTTCCATTACCACGGGGACAGGGTTTTTCAAGAGTTTATATAACTTGATCATTAAAAAATGCTCCAGGCTGAAAACCTGGTCTGTGTCAACCTTGGACTAAACTAGTTTGCAAAGCTCTGAAGTTTGTTTGCTCTCCTTTTTTATCCCTTTTCAAAAATGTATGATTTTTAAACACTGCACATGAAGCTGAATAAAAAACTCTGTAGACCTGGTGCACCGATGCTTTGCAGCATCACTGGTTTTTAGGAGACCCTGGTGATTTCTCTTTGTAGACTCACTCTCAAGGTGCCCATGGGGCTCACATCCCTTCTCTAACTCATTCTTTTGCATCTCCCTTCTCTGTGGTGATTTCCTCAAAAATGCTTGAACTTCACATTGGAATATCCACTTTTGTGGAAATAAGCTTCAAAGTAGAATTTAACTTGTTAGGAATAAAGTTTACTGTTAGATTTCTAACATATTGACCTGGGTGGAAGAGAATAGAGCTTTTATATGAGATGTCAAAAAGGAATGAAGGACAGTATGATAGATTTGGACATGTTCAAGACACATCTCTGTGAAGAGTAACAGCAGAAAGCACTGTGCATGAATAGAATAATCCCTAGGAATATACGGTGTCTGGAAGTCCACAAATTCAGCTGTGAGGTTGGGAAAGGTAGGTCTGACTCTCCAAGACTGTGCTGCAGGGAATGGCCAGTAAGAGACATGTCAAAAGGCCAGATCTGACTGGTCTCTACTTTCACCACTGAGCAAGGCAGCCCAGGACACCAACATAGGTTCCATCCAAAGGGTCTAAGTAATGTGGATTCTGGCCTGGGAAGGAGAAAACATGAGTACAAGCTTCTGTGTGTGTGTATATGTGAAGTGTGTGTGATGTGTGGTGTGTGTGTGGTATATGTGTGATGTGTATGTGTAGTGTATGTGTGTGATGTGTGTGCTTTGTGTGTGGCGTGTGTATGTGTGTGATGTGTGTATGCAGTGTATGGGTGTGACATGTGTGTGATGTGTATGTGTGTGTTGTGTGTGTGTGGTATGCATGTGAGATGTGTGATGTATGTGTGTGTGTGGTATGTGTGTGTAGAATGTGTAATGTGTGTGTGTGATCTATGTGCATGTTTGTGTGTGGTGTGTGATGTGTGTGTGCACAATGTGTGCTATGTGTGTGATCTGTGTAAGTGTGGTGTGTGTGTGTGTGAGATGTCCGATCTCTATGTGTTTGATCTGTGTGAGTGTGTGAGATGTATGATGTGTGCGTGTGCTTTAAGTCTGTGTGTCTTTCTGTCTCTATCTATATCTTATAGGAGAGGCTCCTACACATACAGTAAGTTCATTTGTAAATGTGAAAAATGGAATACAGTCTTAGCATTTCACATTTCATTTTTGTTTTGACCTTTGTAGAACTGTTGCAAATACTATTTTGAATAAAAATAGAAAGACCTACACTTTAGATCAGAGGAAATTATGTGTTCACATCCTAATCTAGACACCCTCCAGCACAGTTCTGTCTATAACATCACTCAGCACCGAACAGTATTTGCAGACACAGGCAAGCTATATATTTGTAAACTCAAGTTTGAAAAATCTGATCAGTTGTAATATATTTTGTGATTAAACACTTTCACTGATAAAGATAACTTATTATTTATGAAATACCCTTTTTTAAAACAAAGAGATATTTTATTCTGCATTGCCATGGTATGAGTTATTACTCAAGAGAAAGAAAATAAAATTTTGATGTCAAAACATTATGTATACAGAATATATAACATTATATAATTGGATTATGGAACCTCATCTGGATGCAATGTATCAAATAATTTTTCCATGTTCTTCCTCTCACACCTACCTTTTTTGCTTCAAATTCAACTTTTATTGTGGGGAAGGTAGCAAACTGTTCAGGAAATACTTATGGTTAAAAAATCCCTCCTTCTGGCTCTAGGAATGCCTGATTAAGACCTACCCAAAGGATTTTTGATTCAGGAACAGTAAAAAAATAACACTGCTAACATTTCTACTAAGTTTAAAAAGACCTGAATCTGACCAAGTGTAATACATGCTTCCTATCATATTAATAATATCACTAAAGCACCATTATTTAAACACTGTATTTTATCAAGTTTTTAATAATGATGTGACTCTCATCAGACATTAAAACCACATTGTAACAATGGAATATTATTCAGCCACGAAAAGGAATGAAGTCCTAACATAGGCTACAACATAGATGAACCTTGAAAACATTACGTTGAGTAAAAGAAGTCAGACACAGACATCATGTAATTCTGTTTAGATGAAATGCACAGAGCAGGTAAACCCACTAGGGTCAGAAGGTAAATTAGTGGTTGCTTAGGAATGCATGGAGAGGGAAAGAAAGATGTATAGTGTTCATGGGTGCAGGGTTTCTTCTTGGGGTGATGAGAGGTTTCTAGAATTAGAGAGTAGTAAGGTGAACAACCTAAAAACCACTGAGTTGCATTCCTTAAATAGGTAAATTTTATGGTATATGAGTTCTATCTAAGTCTTTTATAAAACATATCTTAATTCGTAGATCTTAAGCCAAGAATCACTTTGATAGGTGTTATTATCCAAGGACCTGGGCACTTCATAAAATGGCCAAAATGAACACTAACTTAGCTCTGTGTTTAGCTCTCTGAAAGTTATGCAGTGAGGGATACTGAATAGTCTATAACTCTGGATTTTACTAAAGAATCTCTCACAACATTTATGCTAATATTCTTTGATCCACAAAGAATTTTAATCTCTTTATTTTACTGGGAAGGGTTACTTCTTTTACTTGTGCTTGCACTTATGAAAGATCAGGAAATTTCAAACCCACAGATGAGTTCCTCAGTGAAAAACTGACAACTTAAAACTATTCATTTAGTCTTTTCCAAATATCTCAGGGTTTCTTCAGGTTTAACTTAAAACATGTGGATTGTATTCCATCTCTTTGAAATCCTTCTGTTTTTTTTTTCCAAATGACAAACACACATCCTACAAAAACAGGAGTAGAATTTATCTGATAGTAGATTAATTTTAGAAAGATGATACTACCTAGATAAAGCATATATGTGTTGACTTTTTCAGATCAAAACCTTAAAATATAATGTGTGTAAGATATATCATTTCATTATGAATAGCAACAAGTAATCCCACTTTTAAAAAGGAACTGTCATTCATTTTTTCCCCATAAAGATGAGCGAAATCTTATATTATGCTTTAAAAGTGGATTGAGGTCACTGTTGTATAATGCTATTCAACTTTTATACCCTTATTTATCCTGGTACATACTGTACTGTCTCATCTCACTAGCTGTATTGAAAGCTCTAGGGTCTGTATGTAAATCTTGATTTTCTTTTTTTAGACTACACCCAGCCATAGTGTGTTACATACAGATTTGAGTCTAGTAGCTAATATGTGTTGAAGATGCATTAGTTAAATTGTTCACATTGCCCCCTTGTCAAGGCCCATGAATTTCTTTGTATATATTTATAATGCATGAGGTTGACAAATGGCCAAAAACTGCCACAGTTTTTTTTTTTTAATGTAATCGTGGCCTAACTTTCCATGCGTGTCAGAACACACAGCGTTGTCAGGCACGCTCACAGCATGATAGAAAGGCCCCGTCATACTCACAGTTGTAACCAGGTGCGATGTGGTGCTGTGCCTCCAGACTTGCCAGCGTGATGTGGAAAATGATGTGCAGCAACAGGAAGGAGAGACTGGTGAAGCACAGAGACTTTAACAACCGTCCCGTGTGTCCTGGGGAGGAGAGCATGGAGATGTGAGTGAAGCTAGGAGGACCGCACTCATTCTGACCTTCCCACAGGTTCACAGAGGAGATGTGTCTACAGAATCTGTTCTATGGGCTTCCCTCGTGGCTCAGACAGTAAAGAATCCACCTGAAATGTGGGAGACCTGGTGTGATCCCTGGGTTGGGAAGATGCCCTGGAGAAGGGCATGGCAACCCACTCCAGTGTTCTTGCCTGGAGAATCCCCATGGACAGAGCAGCCTGGTGGGCTGTAGGCCATGGGATAGCAGAGTCAGACACGACTCAGCGACTAAGCACAGTGCAGCCATCTATTCTATAGAATGACTCAAAAGTATATGAAATGTAATAGTGACTCTCTTAATTATTAGTTTAAAGCTAAAAGCAACTTATTACCTTTATAAAATTATATGATTAACACTGATTAAAAATGTGTTTATCACAGGGTTCTTGCTTGAACGTTTGTGCACCCAGTCATGTCTGACTCTTTGTGATCCCATGGACCAAAGCCTGCTAGGCTGCTCTGTCCAAGTGATTATCCTGGCAAGAATACTGAAGTGGGTTGCTGTTTCCTACTCAGGGGATCTTCCCGACCCAGGGATTTGAACCTCATCTCCTGCAGCTCTGGCATTGGCAAGGGGATTCTTTATCACTGTGCCCCTGGGAAGCCCTTATCATAGGCTATGTTACCACAAAATGGAACCACTAAAAAGCCTCTGGTCCAGAAAGCTTCAAAGGGAGTTCTGCCAACTTTGAAGGAACAGATAATCCCTATCTTATAAAAGTAGTTCCAGAGAGTAGAAAAAGAAGGAAAGTTGCCTAAAACATTTTACAATTTAAAGTAAGTTTAATTTCAAAATTAAATAAAGCTAGAAAAGGGAAGGAAATTATAAGGCCATTTTACTTATGAATATTGATGCAAATTATTTGAAAACAATATTTGCTCACCAGCTGAAATAGCAAAGTAAAATACAACACTAAGTGAACTAAGACACAGACAAATATCATATGACATCACTTATATGTGGAACCTAAATTTTTTAAAATGATACAAATGAACTTATTTACAAAACAGAAACAGATTCACAGACTTAGAGAATGAATTTATTGTTACCAGGGAGAAGCGGGAGGGTGGTGGGCAAGAGAGTTAGGAGTTTGGGATCAACATGTACAGAAATAACCAAAAAGGACCTACTGTAAAAAAAAAATTTAAGTAAAGTTCAAGGCAAATATATACACAGTAAAAAAGGAATCTGAAGTTAAAAAAATATATCAAAATAAGCTTTGTTCCAGAAAAACAAATGTGGCTTAATAGTAACAAAATTTGTAATGTTAAGTCATACACTGGTAGGCTGATTTGATGATTTTATTAATGTACACATAGAAGAATTTCATTAAGTTCAAAATCTGTTTATGACAATATACTCTGAAGACTGTGAATAGAAGGAAATGACCTTAAAATAACAATGAATTTATACCATAACTAAAGCAAATATCTTGTTTCTGGTGGAATTGTGGACATAATTGTATTAATATCAGAGAATCACCAAGGACACCTGAAACCCTCATCACTTTATCACTAGGTATACTGGCCAGTGTTGCAAGATAAGAAAAAGAAAGAAGAGTTGTAATAAAAGAATTATTTGCCAGTAATGTGATCAAATGGATTCATTTGCAGATGACCTTATCAATATAGGATGTCATACTTAATCCACAGACCAATTATTAGGAAAAATACACAAAAATGATTCAGATGTAACAGCATCTTGCAAAAGTAAATATAGCTCTCTCTGTGTTGGCAATAATTAAATAGAAAGCGAGATATATCATAAATTAGCAAACAAAACTATATTGTAATGGCTTTGTCAAGGTGTCAGTATAATTTAACACTGATCAAATGTTGCTTAAGTCTGTAATGAACTGATTTTAACATATTTTTCATTGATAATATGGGTGGGTCCATTCAATCAGCTGTAAGTCCTCAAAAGAACAGATAATTGGCCTTAAAGTTGAAGCTTAAAGGTCTAAACTGTTATAAATATAACTAAAATGCTTCATTTTGTCTCATTTTTGATTTTCAAGTTTAGTTAAGGGATTGTCAATAAGAACCAACTTTTGGTTTTGCTGATTCTCACTATGGTTTTTCTATTCTCTGTTTCATTTAGCTCTGCTCTCATCTTTATTTCTTCTTTCCTGTTGTTGGTTTGAGATTTAGTTTGCCCTTCTCCTTTCCACTCCTTAAGGTGTAAACCTAGGTTATTGATTTAAGATCATTTTTTAAAAATACAGTTGTTTACAGCTAGAAATTCCCCCATGAACACTGCTTTCATGCATCCAGTAAGATTTAGCATGTTATCTTTTGTTTCCATTTGCCTTTAAGTATTCTTTTTTTATATATGTATAGATGATGTCATCCAGCCATCTCATCCTCTGTCGACCCCTTCTCCTCCTTCCCTCAATCTTTCCCAGCATCAGGGTCTTTTCCAATGAGTCAGCTCTTCACATCAGGTGGCCAAAGTATTGGAGTTTCAGCTTCAACATCAGTCTTTCCAATGAAAACCCAGGACTGATCTCCTTTAGGATGGACTGGTTGGATCTTCTTGCAGTCTGGTGATGGACAGGGAGGCCTGGCGTGCTGTGGTTCATGGGGTCACAGAGTCAGACACGACTGAGCGACTGAACTGAACTGAACTGATATATATAGATTACTCTCTTCATACCATTTTTAAATTTTTTATTTATTTATTTAAGGCTGTGCTGAGTCTTCATTGCTTTGTGTTGGCTTCCTCTAGTTGTGGTGAGTCGGGGGCTGCTCTTCACAGTGCGTGGGCTTCTCATTGTGGTGGCTTCTCTTGTTGCAAAGCACAGGCATGGTTGGTAGTTGCGGCTCACAGGCTCTAGAGTTCAAGCTCAGTAGCTGTGGCACACGGGCTTAGTTGTTCTATGGTATGCAGAATCTTCCTGATCAGGGATCAAACCTGTCCTCTTCATTGGCAGACAGAGTCTTAACCACTGCACCACTGGAGAAATCTTTTAAATAATCTTTAATTCCCCTTGTAGTTATCTCTTGGACTGCTGGTGTTTAAGAATTCAGTGTTTAATTTCCATGCTGCTAAGTCGCTTCAGCCATGTCTGACTCTGTGCGACCCCATAGACGGCAGCCCGCCAGGCTCCGCCATCCCTGGGATTCTCCAGGCAAGAACACTGGAGTGGGTTGCCATTTCCTTCTCCAATGCATGAAAGTGGAAAGTGAAAGTGAAGTTGCTCTGTAGTATCCGACCCTTTGCGACCCCATGTACTGCAGCCTACCAGGCTCCTCTGTCCAAGGAATTTTCCAGGCAAGAATACTGGAGTGGGTTGCCATTACCTTCTCCAATTAACTTCCAAAGACCTGTGAATTTTCCAATTTTCCTTCTGTTATTAATTTCTTAGTTTCATTCCATTATACTTTGAGAAGATACTTTATATGCTTTCAACCTTTTTAAATTTCTTGAGAATTTTTTCATGATCTAACATATGGTCCACTCTGGAGCATATTTCATATAAACTTGAGAATAATATATATCCTCCTAGTGTTGAGTGGAAGGTTTCATGTTTATCTGTTAGGCCTAGTTGGTTTATAGTATTGTTCAAGTCTTCTTTTTCTTCATCATTCTTCTATTTAGGTGTTCCCTCCAGTACTGAAAGTGGGCTATTGAAATAGCCAGTTATTACTGTATGATTATCTATTTCTCCCTTTAAGTCTGCCGATTTGTTTGATGCATATATTTTGGGGCTCTGCTATTTGCTGAGTAAATGTTTATAATTGTTACATCTTCTTGAATTGACCTTTTATCAATATACAATGTCATTTTGTAATGATTTTTGACTGAAAGTATATTTTGTCTAATATTAATATAGCCACCTCAGTATTTTCTTGGTAATTATTTGTATAGGACATCTATCCTTCCACTTTCAACCAACTCTTCTTTGGATTTTAAATGAATCTCCTGCAGACAATACATAATTGGGTTATATTTTATCATGCATTCTGCTACCTTTACCTTTCATTGCAGAGTTTAATCCAATTATATTAAAATACTGATAAGGATACATTTCTGTCATTTTGCTATGCTTTTCTGTATGTCATAGCTTTTTGTTACTCATTTCCTCTATTACTTCTTCCTTTTTTACTTTTGAAGGATGTTTGTCTATATAAGACTGTCTTTTTTTTTTTAATTTTCTTTTAAAACATAGAAAAGTTACCTAGATGCCCATCAACTGATGAATGGATAAGAAAGCTGTGGTACATATACACAATGGAATATTACTCAGCATTAAAAAAAAATTCATTTGAATCAGTTCTACTCAGGTGGACGGAACTGGAGCCTATTATCCAGAGTGAAGTAAGCCAGAAGGAAAAACAACAATACAGTATACTAACACATATATATGGAATTTAGAAAGACGGTAATGAGAACCCAGCATGCGAGACAGCAAAAGGAACGCAGACGTATAGAACAGACTCGTGGACTCTGTGGAGGAGGGCAAGGGTGGGATGATATGGGAGAATAGCATTGAAACATGTTAATTATCATATGTGTAATCAATCGCCAGCCCAGGATTGATGCTCGGGGCTGGTGCACCGGGATGACCCAGGGGGAGGGAATCGGGAGGGAGGAGGGAGGGGGGTCCTGGAGGGGGAGCATATGTATACCCATGGCGGATTCATGTCAATGTATGGCAAAACCAACACAATAAAGAAAATTAAATAAATAAATAAATAAAGTATAAGAGGTTTAAAAAAACATAGAAAAGTTAATCAATTGGTTGATTAATTTTTACATTGCATATATTCTTTTTGAGGTTCTTTTACATTGTAAGTTATTACAAGATGAATACAATTCCCTAAACTATAGAGAAGGACTTTATTTGATCTATCTTGCTCCAACTCTATAACTTCTTCCAAACAATAAGACTAAATGAATTAATTGGAGTAAAAGATCACCAAATATATACTCTTTCAAAACTCTTTTTTTTCCCTCCTGATCCTGCCCCAAAGACTCCTGGTTTCAAAGTGGCTACTGCCTTAACGACCTCGAGTCTCCCCCACCCCATTCCATCTCTCTGACCAGGGGAACTGGGGAAAGGGGTTTCAAGAGCTGAAGACTAAATGGGAATCCTCTAATTCTGTTATAAACCAGTACAAGTCCTGGTCTCACCCCCAAGTTACACGTGTGCAGCAGACCCAAAGGAGCTTTGAGAACCAAACTACAACATAAACAACCACTTGGGTCCCAGACTGACCCCTGAGGGGTGCGTGTGCAGGGCAGACCCAAACAGAAAAGCAAAATATTGAGAACTAACTGACATTGGGACCACCGGTCACAGAAAGTGAGACAAATCTTGTGACCTGAAACCAACCAGACTGATTGCATATTGGAAACAGAGAAACAAAGGAGGGGAAAAAAACAACTTTCTCCAGAGGATTTAAGATGACCCAATGATTCATAACATAATATTCAAAATGACCAGGATATAAACCCATATTACTTGGCATAGAAAACACCAGGAAAATCTGACCAAGTCCCAAGAGAAGAGATAATAAACTCAACCTTGAAATTATCCAGATGTTTAAATTATTAGAAAATGACTTTAAAACATCCATTACAACCACACTCCATGAGCTCAAGGTAAACAATCTTGAAATGAATGGAAAGATGGAAGCTGTCAGTAGAGAAATAGAAAAAAAGAGAAATTCAGAATTGAAAAAATTATAGTATCTGAAATTTGAAATTCACTTAATGGACTCAAGAGTAGAGTAGAGATGATAAAGAAATAAGCCAGTAATTTGAAGAGATTAATAGAAATTATCCACTGTGAATATCAGAGAGCAAAAGATTGGGAAAAAATTCATAGGTTCTCAGGCCTCAGATCAAAGGATCAGAGGTCCATGTTTGAGTCATTTCTGTCATTAGGTTTACTGAAGGGGAGGAAAGAGAGACAAGTGCAGAAAAAGACTGGAGGACAGTCAAAAGTCCCCCAAATTTTTTGAAGACATAATCTACGCATTCAACAAGCTCAGCAAACCCTAAAAAAGATGAACTTGAAAAAGCCATGCCAGACTCAGAATAACCAACCTGCTAGAAACCCAAGGTAAAGAAAAACTTTGAAAGCAGAGAGAAGAAAATGTCACATTACACACAGGGGGATAGCAGTTTGAATTACTACATACTTTTCATCACAAATGATGAAGACCAAGATAGCTGGAACAACATCTTTAAAGTTATGAAGGAAAAGAATTATGACCCAGAATTCTATACTCTGTGAAAACATCCATTAGGAATGAAGGCAAATGAAGACATTTTCAGATGAAGGAAAACAGAGAGTATTTGTCACCTGGAGATCTGCTCTAAAAGAAGCACGAATGTAGTTTCTTCAGGCTGAAGGGCAATGATATAAAAGGGAAATGTGGGACTCCAGTCATGAGTAAGAGCAACAGGAAAGAGTAAAAAGATATTTGTTCTCTTACACACACACATACAATACACACACACATACACACCCCAATTTCAGCCATGCTCCAATTAACTCACAGTATTTCTAGAAACAATCTCTGTTTTTCTGGTTTTGGAAGTATTTTGTGTGCACAGGAATAATTGAGGGTATTATATTGCCCATGTGTTTTGAGTAGTCACTCTTATTTATATAAGAAATATGAATTATTTGAAGCTATGTCACCTAATAAATAATCATTCATAATGAGAATTATAAGAAAATGGGGCATATATTTAAAAGAAATCAAAAATATATATACTAACTTCAGGATTATTTCCCAAAGTAACTCAGATAGCAGATTCACAAAATAGGCAATTCATAGCCAGCATGATATGGCACCAACCTGAATAATTATACAGTTTTCTCTGGCTATTAAGCAGAAGAAGTTCAACATTAATGGAAGGAATAAATAACAAGGAAGAGAAAGTAGAGTTTTTCCAATCAACTTTAACTTGGGTTTTATTGATTGATTTTGTTTATTTTTAATATAGTTCTTCAAATAGAGCTTTAAAAAAGACACCAGTTACTCCATAGATTCCATCCAGGAACTGGGATTTAAATATAAATCTAATTCCTCATTTATTACACTCTTGAAAGAATTCAGAGGTTATTGCTACAGTCACCACTTCTAATCTATGGTTTCAAGTGATGTTAAAGGTGACTTTTAATATGAAAGATCTATGATTCCCATGGTTGTAAGCTAATATGGAAATTTTCTTATTAAGAAGCAATGCAACCCCCTATTTGAGCAATTCTTCCAGAAGGGCTCTGAGCCTTGTGCAATCTTCTTTGCAGTAAGAATGAAACAGCAAAAAAATTCACTGATATGGTTTTATGGATAGTGGTTTAGTCACTAAGTCATGTCTGACTCTTGTGACCCCATGGACTGTAGCCCACCAGGCTCCTCTGTCCATAGGATTTTCCAGGCAAGAATTCTGCAGTGGAATGCCATTTCCTTCTCCAGGAGAGCATCCCAATCCAGGAGCTGAACCCAGGTCTCCTGCACTGCAGGTAGGGAAGAATTCTGAGCTGCCAGGGAAGCCCCCAAGTTAATGAAATAAATGCAAATTCTGTACAAATACAGAGTTTGAAAAGTTTTTTTTTTAAAAAAAAAAAAACAGCACTTTTTAAAGTCTCCTTTAGCCTTCCCCAAGATACCTTTATTAACTGACTACAGTTTATTTAGAAAGACATAGTAGAAGCACCATGTGGCCTATATACATGGCATTTAGAAAAAAATACTTGGAAAGCAAGTATTTCTATTTTATCAATTGCCCATAATTTAAGGCTCCAGACAGAACAAATGAAAAGCAAGTTGATACAGAAAACTTTTTTCTTTTCTCTTCAAAATGAGCTTGAATATAAATACCTATTAGGTGGGCTTCCTGGTGTCTCAGTGGTAAAAGAGTCTGCCTGCAACGCAGGAGCCACAGAAGATGCGGGTTCAATCCGTGGGTCAGGAAGATCCCCTGGAGGAGGGCCTGGCAAGCCACTCCACTATTCTTTCCTGGAGAATGCCATGGACAGAGGAGCCTGGTGGGCAATGGTCCATAGGGTCACAAAGAGTCGGACACAACTGAATTGAATTAGCAAGCATTAGCTGGAAAGAGCGTGCTATGACTTCAAAACAAACTGGATGGTCAGGCTTCAAGGTTAAGCATAAGAAAGTGCTAATACTCACCATCTGACTTATAAGAAGAACCATTTCGTTGGCACAAAACTAATACAAATGGAGAGAAGAAATACACATTGACCACATATGCTGTTTGAAATCTCAGCGAGGCCATCATTCTAGCACTGCTCAGAACCCTTTTCTGCTAAAAAGAATGAGTCAGAGAGGCTTTCTGGGAACACTGCAGAAGCGATGGAAGAATAAACGAAGAACTTATTCGTCCAGAACTCTTCCCGCCTGAACCAGAAGCTTCTACGGCATGTCTCCAAGTGGGACTTGGAATTCCCCCGTGCCCTGCCCCTTAATCCTCCTTTGCAAAAGCTCAGTTCTCTATTTCCAATTTTGTTGTTGGCATGTTATTGAAGCCAAAACAATATTTTCCCCTCTCCCTTCCCATCTGGATCTATCATTTATTACTCTGGCTTTATGTACTATTACTTAATAAGTTTTAAAGTGTTGTAATATCTTCTAAAAGTTTCTCCACACCAAAGCTGATATGATCAGAGAGAAAACTCAGGGTATGCAGGGCAGGGTGGGAAGGTGGCTGAGGGGCCAGGGAAGGAGATGTGAATGAAGCCTCCAGTATCATGTGTCCACTCCTCCTGTGCTTCCAAACTTACCGCTCATGACCAGGTCCCATTGCTTCTACATATTTCCTTACCACCTTGACCACAAGGACCTCCCTCTGACCCCTAAGTTGCATAGTGTCTGTGTCTAACAGTTGGTACCTTACAATGTGAGTTGTTGTCCTGGGTTGGTTACCAGGAGACAGCCTCTGAGTTGGGGCTGCTGTGCAGACAGTTACTGGGAGAAGAGCTCTAGGCAAGGACACGACAGGGGAGCGAGGGGCAGGACTCAGCCAGGGGAGATGCTGGCCTGGAAAGCAGCTCCAGGGGGCCCTCAGCTGGTCCCTGGGGAGCCTGGAGTGGGAATGGCCCTTCGCAGATATCTAGGACTGAGGCAACAGGGCTAAGTGTCTGCACCTTACCCACTCCATCGCCAACCAGAAATTTGATGCAGGCTGTCCCTACAGATGAGTGTCACCTGCAGCTTCCTACAGGTGAAGACAGTCCCTAGGGAGGAACCAACTTCAGGCCTACAGTCAGGAGTATGCGCTGAGGACTGTCGCCACGATCACAGTGTGCTGGGCCACTGGGCCTGAAAGTGTTGTTTAAGACATTACAACACTTAAAAATTCTGAACACTGCCTGGCCTCAGACGGGCCAGAAACATCCTAGAAGCAGGCACTTTTTCCAGCACAGGGAAAGCTTCACAGGAACCTCACGGCTAACTTTCTGTGAGGCAAGAAGCATGTGGGAGGGCATGAGGTTGTGGGGGTTTTCCAATCCAGAAAATTTCAAGAGCCAGGGGCTTCCAGGTGACAGAGTAGTTCATGGTAAGAGCTACTTACCATGTAAAAATGTGAAGAAGGTCACCAGAAGAAACACACAACCAAGTCAGTCACACAAGATAAATATTTCTAAAGTTAGAAATGGAGAAGAAATGAAAAGCTGTGTGCAGATATCCTTGAGGCAGACACTGGAGACCAAAGTGGGCTTCCTGGGGAGCATTTCATTACATACACAGTGTCAGCAAGGAGGGCACTGTAGGAATCACTGATCAAAACAAGGGTTTGGGTTACAGCTCCCCAGTTTTCAAAATGATGCTGGAAAAGCATCTATGGTTTATAAGGAGCTTAGGGAGGAGAGAGATTGTACGTCTGACTAGTGAGAAAGCCCAAATACCCAGCATCATCCAAAGGCACATCTTAACTCTCCATCCCCATGGGTCCAGGTGGGAAAAACACAAAAGAGTCAGAAGGAGAGATGAGCACAGAGGTGTGGAGGAAGGGCTTGAAGGAGAGCAGAGAGAGAGAAGGAATGAGACAAAGAAGAACTTCTCTTCAATACGAGGAAGCAAAACATGATTCAAAAGCATATGAAGAGGGACTTTCCTGGTGGTCCAGTGGTTAAGACACTGCACTTTCAATGCAGGAGAGGCAGATTCAATCCCTGGTCGGGGAACTAAGGTCCTACATGCCTCTCAGCATGGCCAAAAGATTTAAAAAAATTTAAAAACATACGAAGAAAAATAAAGCTGGAAAAGATAACTGGGACAAGCATTCACCAAAGCAAAAATTAAAAATTGTGAAACACGCTGAAAATGACTTTAAACTAAGTTGTTTGGGATCCTCAAAAAAATAAATTAATTAAATCTTGAAATGTAAACAAGAAATTATTTTTCACAAACAGAAATGAAGGAGATGACACTGACAAAAGCAACTATATGTCTTAGAAATTTACAACATAGTCATATAATCAGTGAATTACATCAATAGATACACTACGCTGTATCTATTGCTTGGTTGGATACCAAGACAAAGATAAATTTAGTGAAGTGGATGGCAGTACAGAGTTCACCCAGAACTTAACACAGAGTAACAAGGAAGAAATTAAACAGTAGCTGGGAGACACAGAGGGTAGGCTGAGAGAATTCTACTTATATGTGGTTAGGAATTCCAGAAGAGCAGCATAAACAGGGAAAGAAATATTTTGATGAATTGTCTTCTGTTCATTTATTTGTTAATGTATTCATAAACAAACAACTGTTTGATGACTCCTATTTAAGAGTCACCTTGCTGAGACTTCAGCCTTCTAGCACAGAACAAGAACACAGTGCTCTCTTGAGATCTGACATGCTACCAAAGAGCAGAGGAAACGCCAGGTGCACCATAAAGATGGTTAAAAACTGGACAGAAATTGGAACTAACAGCTTTGTTTAGTTGGAAACAATATATGTAAAAATACACTGGCACATGAAAATAGGTTGGAGGAGCCAAATATTTCAACTGAATTAAAAATTCTATCAATAAATCCTCCAGCTCCAAGGACCAGACAGTAAAGATCTTAGATGAGGACACAGTTCTGCCCTCGCCGTGCAAAAGCACACAGACAATATGTGAACAAATCAATAAAGGCCATGATCCAGTAAAACCTTATTTTTAGGCACTGAATCTTGAAGTCAGGTTAACATGCAAATGTCATGACTTATCTTGGTTTATTTTTCAAGCAGATTATCTTAAAAACTGATAGGTAGAGGTAGATTGGGCTTCCCTGATAGCTCAGTTGGAAAGGAATCTGCCTGCAATGCCGGAGACCCAGGTTCAATTCCTGGGTCAGGAAGATCCACTGGAGAAGAGACAGGCTATCCACTCCAGTATTCTGGCCTGGAGAACTCCATGGACTGGATAGTCCATGGGGTCGCAAAGAGTCGGATACAACTGAGCAACTTTCACACAGAGTAGATTTGGCCCCAGGACTGTAGTTTGTGTACTTCAGCCCCACAGAAGCTGAAGCAAAATGTTTGCAAGTTAGAAAAGTAAGAGACTGAGTTCTGATATTCAAGAAATTGCCTAGCAGGCATCCCCCTGGTTCTGTGATGTCTGAGCGTCAGTCCCATTCACAGGGAACAAACAAAGCAGGTGTTGATTCAGCCTGACCAGGTCATAAACACTGGCGCCCACTGTTGGCCTTCACATGGCTGCCTTCCCCGGAGAGGACCCACCACACACTTTCACTTTCTCTAATTTCACCATTTCCAAGAAATCGGGCCAACATTCAGAACTCCAGTTGTAAATATACACTGAATTCTTAACGTCATGAGGTAGTTGTCTTGTTCTATGAGAGGAGGGAAAAATGAAAGCTATTCAGGTAGAAGTGTATTAAAAACACACAGGACATTGTATAAGCACACTGAAAATTTCCTGCTAAAGTCTGAAAGGCTGAACTATGGAAGAGAGGCCAAACTGGATAACTCAAGTTCAAGTACCCAAAGAAAAAGTCTTTCCTAGCACATTCTCACGGCCCTGCGTGGGCGGGTTTGGGGAAAAGCAGGCCAATACAAACATCCAATGTGGAGATGAAGAATTCTCTTCATGGAATCAACTGATTAACCAGCCCCACTCAGAGAGAGGAAGGCGTTTCCAAGGGCACGAGCTCTGAGGCCTCTCTTGAGTGGCCAGTACCTTTGCATGAAGTCAAGGGCAGGCTCAGCCAACAGATTCAAAAGCAGTGATCAGGAAGCTGCCCTGCCCAATGCAGAGCTCCCCACTCTCTTCTGCCATGAGCCTTGTCCTTTCTCCTGGAGGCAGGACAGCCCTCAGAGGCTGAATGAGGCTGGGGGCATTAGGAACATGTATGGTATTTACTCATGCTGGGAAAATTTTTCATGTAAAAGTGAAACCTCTGAGCTAGGGCTTTGGGCCAATTCGGCAAACCACCTATAGGACTAAGAGAAGAGGGTTACCACTATTTTTTGCTGCTTTTATTTTTTTTTCTTTTAACCATATTATAACTTCTGCCCCTGGGAACCTAAGGGTCCAAGGCTTTTGGATGGTCTCTGTGTTTCTCTTCCCAGGCCTGAGAAGATGAAGTAGAGCATGGTTCATCCACTGTCACATCGTCTTTCTGCACAGATGCCCTGCCCAGGCCTGGAGCTTTGGGTCTCCACATGGAACATGGGGAGGAGCTATCAGTTGTCAGTCCCCAGGGTGCCAGCAATCAGGGGCCGGCCTTACTGCTCACTGCTTCCCTGTGGGTGGAAATCCTGCCAAGTCCAGAGGAAAACATGCAGAAAGAGGGAGTAACTTAGATATCCACCAGATGTGGCTCCTGACTAGAGACCCTAGCCCTCGTCACCCCTAGTTCTAGGGTATTACATGTTTGTCAGACTACTCAGTGCTCCAATTTCAATCCTCAGGGACTGCACTGCAGCCCAGGTATAGCAGAGGGTGGTCATTTGGGAATAAAAGCCAGACATTTTTAAGAGGATTCAAAATATAAGAAGTGTGGTTGGCTGTCCACACGTTTACTTTCCACCAAGCAGCAGCTTGGGGAGTTGGGTCAGACAGGATACGGAAGGAAAAAATATATAAAATAAATAATACACACCAAAAATCTGCTCTGCAAAACAAGCTGTCAAAATACAGCGGGAGCACATTTTAAAAGCAATTTTGAGGCTCATGGATCGCATTTCCGAGAACTTCAGTTGTCTTAGTTTATCATTCAGGGGAGGAAAGCCCCTTCTACATGTTGCTCCCCAAATTCTCACCACCTTCCAGCGAAGAGGCTTTGTCAGATGAGAGCCCTTTGCAACATGTCACCCTAGGGGAAAGATGTGTGACAGCCCACATTGACCAGAGGCCTCCAGAAGGCAGGAGTGAAGTGTCACAGCCTTGGAACACTCCTGAACGTCGACAGAGGCTTGGCACATCCATCCCATCCAATGTCACCAGAAGGACGTGACAAGACGTGAAAACAGTGGGAGAGGAGCTGCTCCCAGGGCAGTGATCCCAGTGTATGTGGGTGTACAGAGCTGACCAGAAGACCTTGTAGGGCTCATCGAACCACTAGGCCCGTTTGTGGAATTCTGCACCAACGGACCTGCAAATGGTAACAAGTGAGGAAACCACCAGGTGAGGGAGTCCATTCCCCTGGCGGCCGGCTGATCTCAGGGAGCATTCTTTTGGTTGTTAGCCTCCTGGGTCTCCTGCACCAACCTCTCCCACAATCACTCATTCTTCCAGCCGTTAGCTTCCTGCATGGAGTCCTCCTGCAGTACCTCATTCTTCCGGCTGTTAGCTTCCTGCACGAAGCCCTTCCCCCGTCCCTCTAGGAAAACGACTTGAAAACAAGGCCTACATTCTACCCCATGGGACTCTGCCCTGTCCTTCCCTTTCACCTCTGTTTCCAGGAAGCCCCGTTTGGTTCCACACTGACTGAGCATCAGCCATGAACAGTCACCGCCTACAGCTTCACACTGATGGAGAGTCAGAGCCTCGGTTTGGGGTGTCTCCACACTCCCAGGAGTGGTCCAGGTGCAGACTAATGACCATCCACGTGCCTCATCGAGCTGTGTTCACATCTGCTCCTGGTGGGTGTAAGATGTCCAGCTTTGCTGGCTGGGAGTCTTCCTGCCCTGCTGGCCCAGCAGGAGAGGCAGTTTGTACTGTTACCATCTTGTTCCCTTGGGGAACACACACAGGTGACCATGACTAACTCCTCGTGACCTGGTGTGTTTATCTCCCCAGCCCCGTGCTTCCCTCTCTGGCTGCAGGGCTGTGGGGCAGCCATCGGCCAGCCCTGCTTCTCTTTGTTCTCTGCACTCTTGAGTCCTGGGCAATGAGTCATCCACACAGGGGCTCCAGGGAGAGGCACAGACTGTCCTCAACTTCTCTCCCCAGAAAGATCCCATCACACTTTGGAAAACCAGCCATTTTGTTAATTTTTCATCCACTGACTCCCATGTATTTTTTCACCTACCTAGGAAACTGGCAAGAAGACAATGAAATTTCTGTCTATAGATGGTACATGCCTATCTGTCCCTTCGGCTCAGGCCTGAGATGTGACATTTAGACCTTCATTGGTCATTTAAGCTGTTACAGACACAGTCACCTCAGGGACTCCTTGTCACAGGACTCTGCTGTGTGCATTGGTTGCAATCACCTTTATTTCTCTTATTACCTGATTCTCTCTCACACAAACACAAGCACAGGAGTGCACAGATCCTGTTTGCCCTGCTTGTGATCACTGTATTCCTGATGCATAAAAGAGTGCTCAGCAGGCAGTGAGCACACAACTAGTATTGGTTGAATGAATGAAGAGATGGAGGAATGTCACAGGAGGACTGAAGAAGTCATATGTTAATTTACAGTGGCTGACACAGGGTAAAGGACTGAGGGGAGCAGAACATTAGCGCATGACAGTGAAGTGTCTCTGCAGAGTTCAACTCCTTGAGCTCAAAATTTTACCTAGTGTTAGCCTACTGGCCTGCATTCACACCCCACCATCTGCCGTGAAATAGAGCAGCCAAATCACAAGTCCTCCTTCCCATCACCTTCAAGTTCATTCATCTTTTCCTCCCTTCCTTCCTCCTTAACTTCCTTTCTCTCTATTTCACATGCACACACACAGAGCTCAAGATGTGTCCCTTTCAGTTTCATAGATTACTTTTCTGTTGAGCACATCTTCTTAGTATGAAGATTCTCCCCTAATGGTTTAGAAAATGATTTTAAAGTATCTTTCTTTTTTATTACATTACCTATTTTTTCCATTTTAACCAGAACTTATACCATTTAGAAAATAAAATATGTGCAGAGATTTTAAAAATGTCCTCAGAAATGAAATGGCAAATTGAATCCCCAGACTTAGTTCTAATAGACTCATTTATTAAGGAAAATCAACACATCTAGCTTCCATAGGTTACACATTTTTTGCATAAAAGCTTTAAGTCACTTGTCCAGGTTGCATACAGTGAGATGAATAGATGCTAAGAGTAAAGTGCAATTAGTTTTGGCAAATGTTTGCATCGGTGAAACCACCACAAGACCCAGAATGTCTTTTATGTCCTTTGCAGCCAGTTCTCACCTTTAAAGAAATCTAATAATCTCAAAGAACCCCAAGGGCAATAAAACAAAGAAAAATCACCCTGGGATACATCACAGCCAGACTACTGAAAGTCTAAGAAAGACAAAAAGCTTAAAAGAGTTGGAAATAAATAACACACTATATAAAAGTGGATTGTGACAAGATATATGACTGACGTTATCCAAAAACTGTAGAAGCCAGAAGAAGTTGGAACGACATATTCATGGTGCTGAGACAGAAAAGTTCTTCAATCAAAAATTCTATACCCAGTGAAGCTATCCTTCAAAAATGAAGGCAAGCATAAAAGCCATTTTAAGACAAAAACTGAGAGGATTTGCAGCTAACAAATTTTCTGTGTAAGGAATGCAAAAAGTTCTTTGGGGAAGGAAAATCACACACAACAGGCAACTCAGATCTACAGGATCCCAAATTGTGCAGAAATAGCAAACACAGGAGTGGATATAACCTTCCCCACCCCACCCCCCAGCAGAGTTCCCCAGACCCTGACTGCCTTCAGAGGCACAGCTTCCTCCTCACCTGGCAGACATGGGGTATATTTGACAAGTGACCAATACCTGCATATACAGAAGAACATGTAAACCCAGGTCTCCCATTACCCAGCTTTCCCAGCCACCATTGAGTAGCCATCACACTCTCTGAATCTAGAAATGTTCCCTTCAGAAGAGGACTCCTTTCTTCAGATCAGCTACAAAATTACAAAACTCACTTTGCCTTCTGAGGCTGCAATGTGTTCCAGCCACAAGGATGACCTGTGCTGGTCACTGAGACGCTGTCCCAGCACTGAGACAGGCAGCACACTAGGAAACTGGCATCTATCCAACCAAGAGATGTCATAGCAATTGTCAAACACAGGCCTGGGACTTCCCTGGTGGTCCAGTGGTTAAGACCCCAAACTTCCATTGCAAGGGCACAGGTTCAACCCTTGGTCAGGGGACTAAGATCCCACATGCCTCAAAGTATGGCCAAAAAGTAATAAAAAGAAAACAAACACAGGCCTGCCTCTTCAGGAGGTCATTCTACCAGGGACTACTTAATTCTTGTGATGGCCCCCCCCTTCCTGGCTGCCTGCATGTTTCATGCCTAACGATGATCACCCCAGTCCTGGAACTGCCTGCCCATGCACATCTGTCTTTGCATACCCCCATCTCTCTCTGGTCCACTGGCTTTTGACCTTTGGTAACTGGACCACCAGACAGCTCTGACTTCTGTTTCCATGTTGCTTTTGTGGTTCAGAGCTCCATCCTTCACTTAGCCCTTAATCATTCACCATCCATTCTAATCCTTGATGGCTGCACACTTTATGCCAGCAATATATTGGCTGCCATGGTGACAAAGGTAAACAACACAAGGTCCTTGCACTGGAAGCTTTCCTGTTTTCCAAGGGGTGAGGGGACAGATGATTGATTTACGTCCAAGGGGTGAGGGGACAGATGATTGATTTACATGTCAAAGAGGGTGACAAGATGTCCTAGAGGCTTCAGGCTTGAACAAATGTGCAGCTTTTCATCAGTAATTAAAGATTATCAGATAAACCAAAGAAAGACAAATTCTATATAGTATCACTTATACATGGGATCTAAAAAAAATACAACAAACTAGTGAATGTGACACACACAAAAAAGCAGACTCACAGATACAGAGAACAAACTAGTGGTTACCACTGAAGAGAGGGAGGGGTAAAATAGGGATGGGGGGAGTAAAGTTATTATGGGATTAAATGAAACTGTTATCAGACACAAGTCCATGTGCCCAGCACACAGTGAGGCCAAACCAAAACGCTGAAGTCTGGAGCAGAGAGAGGTGTAATGCAGGGCTCTGCAAGGAGGCATAAATGCATGTTAATTCTATTCATTTTGCAGTGTATTTATATTTATATACATTTAAATGTCTCCTTTCCATTGCTACTAAATTCCTTATTACTGCATATATTTGGATAATGTTTATTTTAAATATGCTAATAATTGTGCTTTACTGCTCATATATTAGAATTAGGATTCTACTTTAAATAGAACTGAACACTTTGCAGCGGGCATTCCTATTTCTTTTCTATCATTTATTTTCTGCTGTTCAGATGCTATAACTGCATAAGGAAGGGGACCCCACCCCAAGGCCTTCAAGGGAGCAGCCCCTCCCCAAACTGCAGTTAGGTGCTCTTTGACTTGTATCCCCAAGAAAAGTTAAATCCACAATCCTTGATATATCTATGTTCACAAAAATATATATAAACATGAATATAACTGAAACAAGTTCATTACCAATGGTTTCATTATTCTTGTTCTTTTGCAAAATGGAAAAAAGAAGTTCCAGGGGAGACATTAGAGGGCTTCGCTCCATTCTTGAAGGTAAAATATTTTCAAGAGTGTATAAATCTGAATAATTGTTCCTTAGAGCTTCAGAACATCCTTTCGGCATCTTCTTCAAATTCCTTAAGGGCTTCATGGTGACATCTAAGTATCAGCTCAAAATGTCCACCTATAGTGTCTACTGATCAGGTTTTCTCAGGTACAACAGGTTCATGAACAAGTGTCCAGGGGTCGTCCACTTCCTCAGGACAGAGCTCAGTCCTGGTAGGTCCCATCTCTCATCTCCAGACGTTGTGAAAAGCCTATTACACATCTCTAGAGTCTAACAACTTTCAATCAAGCTTGATTTCTATTTAATAATTAGATATGGATACTTGTGTGGGAAGTTTAAATATAACTTTCTGATTTTCATGAGACAGTCCAGGATGACAGTCCAGGTGGTGTTTTAGGTTGATATTTTTATATTCTTCATTATATGACACTATGGACAGAGGAGCCGGGCCGGCTACAGTCTATGGGTTTGCAAAGAGTGGGGCACAACAGAGCGACTAACACACACACACACACACACACACACACACACACACACATATGCACATGAAAGCATCTTTAAACTAGAAAGTAGACAGCCATCCTTTCCTACTTGTTAGTTTATAAACAAATATAATATTTGTCTTTCCCTTATGTTGGTTATCAACACATTCTTTTAAAACATTAGGTTATTCACATATCCTAAAATTTTCTGATCAAATCTTCTATTTGTTCGTTATCCATTTGAAAAGTTATTTGACATAATAGTGCCCCCCAAAGATGTCCACACTCCATAATCTCTATCTAATCCCCAGAAACTAAGAGCATATTTCCTTATATGGTCAGGCCTCATGCTGGGCAAAATGTCCTCACTGTCCTGCCTGAGACACACATGTGGGCAAGAAATGCTGATTCCTGATTGTCACTGAGATGTGATCGTTTGTTATGCAGCAAAAGCTGCCTGACACACTTTCCATCTCAACATCTTGTTGACTTTCTCTGCAGCACTAATCACAATCTGTAATGGAATTACTTCCTTGCTTACTACAGTCACTGGAGAGAGAATCCGGGAAGGCAACAGGCATCTCGATGTGCCTGACGTGAGCCCGAGAAGTGCTGGTGCCACTGATGCAGGAACTCAGTTGAGGCCGAGTTGATCTGTTCTCCATCTGACCCAATGTCACACTCTCTCTTAAAAAAAAAAAAAATGCTTCTCTATGAAACAAGTTAGAAACTTCAGTTTCCCAGTTTTCAAAGTTTGCGATTTGGGGACTGATTCAAAACCGAACAAAACAGAAGATGATTCTTCCCTCGACAAGAAAAGACAACACAGGAAGAGGCCACTTGCTAAAAGATTAGATGTGACTTTTAGTTATATTCTGTGTAATCCCGTAGAACTTGTCATCCTTGACCCTTCTCTGCCTGATGGGTCCCATCAGTGTCTCAGCATCACCGACAGACACTAAGGCTCCAGGGAATCTGATGATTCAAATGTCTGTCTGCCCCCTGAGGTTTCCTGTAGGAACATTCCTGCTCGGCTGAAACTGAGCTGGCACTGGGCATACAATAATGTCCCATCATTCGTTCAAGTCAAAATGCAAAATTAGGTATATTCGATTCACACATTTGCAGACTCGCTTTTTTCCTGTCTGTGCCCGGCCCTAATGAATTGCTGGAGTTTTCTAGAAAAACAAACTCTCACAGCTCTTAGAGTTGTGGACAAGATCATAGCAGACATGCAGTGTCTGAACTGCTCGATAACTGCAGAGTGGTGTTTTGAAAACAATAAAATCGCAGGTTTCTAGCTGTCTGCCGACCACAAAACAAAAGTTAGCAGAAGAGACAGACAAAATGACAACTGATGTTTCACTAAGTGAGCCCTCTCTTTCTAGACAATTAACTGGTCTCACTAACCGAATCCTTTCTTGAAGCCCGAGGGCTTGCAGGCAACATTAAGAACACTTGGAATTCATCCTTCAGAAGCAAGTTCTATCCTACAACTGGGTTCTTCCATGTTACACGTCAGGTTAGTTCTTGTTATCTTTAAAACTGAAAAACAAGCAAACAAACCCAAACAAACCTAACCCAAAAGAAAATCAAAGAAGTCAAACAGGTAAACAAGAAGGCAGATGGTATCATAAGCTGTTTCACCATCAGAAGTATACTCACTTAGCCGAGATACTCGGACAGCAATTTCACCTCCAGATGGATATGCATCACACCCACTGCAGACGCAGACTCTCTCTTCCTGGAAGCAGGTCTAAGAGGGGTTTCTCGGGGAGGGGTGGGGCACTCCACACCAGTGCCAGGTTTTCAGCTCCTTTATACAAGGGTGGTGAGAACTCAGGCTCTCTCTGACCAGAGTCCCCATCAGCACAATGGAGATGGCAACGAACTATCCGTGTCGTTTCAGTTGCAATTAAAATACATAACACTCTGGAAGGAGTGTCATTTAAGTAGTAAGCTATCTATTAAATAGATATTTTTTATTACTTTTTAGCCTCACAAATCTTACAGGAGATAAATAAGGCAGGATCAGCATTTATTGTTTCAGAGGAAATATTTAGGGTCTGAGTGGACTGGCCAAGGATGCAGACAGACCACACTGGGCCTTGCAGGCTGCCCCCTACCCCATCTGGAACACACTTCCCCTAAATTCCTGGAGGCTCAGATGCCAATTTCTTTTTGCTTCCCCCAACACCCTCTCCCAAGCCCTGCCACTATATTACGTATTATGTATTATCTGTTGATGTATCTGTCCCCCTGACTAACCGATAAGAGGCTTGGAACACAGACTACACATTCATCTCTGGACAGTCAGCTCCCAGACAGGGCAGAGGGAGAAGCATCAGTAAACGAGTGTGGAGTCAAACCAGCCTTGAGAAAGAGCAACAGGAAAGACCTCTGCCCTGGAAAGAATTGTCAGAAGTGCCTCTGGCAGCCCTCAAGCTGATGGGAGCCCTTTCCAAGTTCTGTCCAGGATTTAGGGTCACTAGGCTTCACTCTGCCCAAGAGTGCTCCAAGGCTACTCAGTGACATAGTACGACCAACACGCAGGAAAGACTGCAGCACCATCCACTGCCAGGCTGTGTGTGGAGCAGCGGAAGCCCCGCCTCACACTGATGATGGAGACAAACTCCGAATAACTAAAGCTGGTGCAGAATTCTTGGGGTTGGGGGGATCTGAACAGACCTAGGAGTGTGGGTGAGACTTGGAAAGATGAATGGAACAGAATTTGGGGGGAGGGAACAAAAGGAGCAGCTGTGACCCTGAGCTCCAGGTTCCCATTCACGTGTGAGAGGGAACCCACCAGACATGTAGACCCTGGGGACCGCCAGGCAGTCATGGTCCTGCTGGGAGCTCCAGTAACGAGGTTCAAGAGGTTAAAAAAAGAAAAGAAAAGAAATCAAATCCTGACAGAGAGAAGGGAATTTTGTTGTTGTTCAGTCGCTCAGTCGTGTCCAACTCTTTGTGACCCAATGGACTCTACCATGCCAGGCTTCTCTGTCCTTCACCGTTTCCCAGAGTTTGCTCAAACTCATGTCCATTGAATCAGTGATGCCATCCAAGCATCTCATGTTACCCTCTTCTCCTCCTCCCCTCAATCTTTCCCAGCATCAAGGCCTTTTCAGTCCTTTCAGTGAATATTCAGTCCTTTCAGTGAATATTCAGAGTTGATTTCCTTTAGGATTGACTGGCTGGATCTCCTTGCTGTGCTAGGGACTCTCAAGAGTCTTCTCCAGCACAATTCAAAAGCATAAATTTAATTTTCAAGACAATACAGGCTTTGCATGAGAACTACACCTAAAAGTCATCTGCAGTCACCAGCAAGTTCATATTTATTTGTATGGTTTTCTTCAGAAAGCAGTGTTGGTATCTTTTTTAAAAAAAACTAGAGTGAATTTAATTTAAACATCTCTCTTAGGTAATTGGTTGACGGATGAATGGGAGTTCAGTGGGGTTTGAGTTCCATGTGGGGTAACCTTTCACAATTACACTGTACAAATAAATGTAAAAATCATTAACATGAACTGAAAATGGCCATTCAGCATAACTCCAAGATGGACAGTGGCCTTGATGTGTCATTTAGAGCTTCAGTTCAATACTGAAATTTCAGTTTATGACTTGGTAAGTGGTTTTTCCATTTGAGACGGGTAATTTTTTTTTCTTTTTAACCCCAGAATAGACTTTAAAATAATTGTTAAGAAGACAGTTTCACTAGTGAGGTTTCTTTTTTTTAATATATAAATTCTTAAAAAACAGTGTATGAGAAGGACAGCACAGAACCTCTGGGTTCTCATAGGCCCTCACAGAACCTCTGGTCTCCTCTGGGTCCTCGGTGAGGAGCAGGCAGGGCTGGTGCTGCCACTTACAGACCCTTGGTGAGACCTCACCCAGGGCTGTACACACTCAAGAAAGGATTCCATAAAGATGAGCATCGAGAAAATGGTATTTCAGTAAATAATCGCATTTTTGTTGACTTGGGTTTAGTTCTGGTCACTGCAAAATGCATCGCTACTTAGCAGGATTTGAGGACCCATCTCAAACAGAACTGGGCAACAAAATCTTGCTTTTGTAATTTTGTTTTAACTGGCCCATCAGGATCTTGAGTAAGCTCATTTTTTGTCCCTTCCCCAAATTAATTTCATACATCACGATTTTTAAAGATATATTCCATTCTTAATTCTTAGCAGAAACAAATGATTTTTTAATTGTCCTGTAATTTCTTAAAACATAGCTGAATTTTATGACTCTGGGATCACACTAGTTTAACATTTTAATAATCTTCACAAAAGTGATGTTTAAGTTGAACTATTTTTATAATTTTTCCAGAAATAATATTCAAGTTATTTAACCAGCAGTCTGACCTACACATGGAGAAGGAAATGGCAACCCATTTCAGTATTCTCACCTGGAGAATCCCATGAACAGAGGAGCCTGGCAGGCTACAGTCCATGAGGTCGCAAGAGTCAGACACAACACAGTGACTAAATCAACCAACCAACCGACGTACGCAGCTACTACTCAGAACCAACGCCAGTTGCATCACTGGGGCAGGTTCTGGGGGCAATCAGGTGAGCCAGGTGTAACCAGCTCATCACTGTATCATAATGTCATGGTGTGGAGGAGGAGCCGGGAGCTGGGACATTGGGGTAGCGGGGCACAGAGGCGAGCAAGTGGGTGGCAAGCTCAGGGTAGTGGCTGTATATTAGCCTTTCAGGTGTGTTTTCATACAATCTGTAATCCAATTGGCTGTACAGGTGCATCCCAGCTGAACATCAGCCCAATCCTTTATCCGCACATCTCCCAGATGCAAAGACAGCACTCTCTCTCTCTCTCTCTCTCATACACACACACACACATGTACACAGATTTTTACAGTCAGCTCTAATGATGATACAATAATAATCACAAGAACTTACACTTTTGGGAATCTGTCTTGTGCCAGGCATACCTGACATTAATTATCTTATTTAATCTGAACAACAAACCAACGAAGTGAAAAACTTCATG
This sequence comes from Antilocapra americana, assembly GCA_007570785.1. Lineage (NCBI taxonomy): Eukaryota > Metazoa > Chordata > Mammalia > Artiodactyla > Antilocapridae > Antilocapra > Antilocapra americana. The sequence continues at coordinate 39,489,027 of ML662445.1, forward strand.
AATGGCAGAAATGCAAACCCAAATGAACACAGCAGCTGAGTGCCTTCTATTTCATCATGGATCTTCAGGTCTCCAGGACAGTCTAAAGGACAGAGGACTACATTTGAAACAAATGAAGCTCAGGGATCTCTTAACGAGGCCACAGGGATTTCTGCAAAGGAATAAATGCCACTTACACTGCTCTGGCCATTCATTTCCGTGTCTGCAGACAGAGGTAATAGCATCTGCCCATTACATCCTTTATCCCACCTGGGAATAGGACGGGCTGAGCATCAGCCCCAGCTGTCCTGGTGCAGGGAACTCTTCTCAGACTGGCCCAGAGCAAGTGTACAGACTTTGGCCACTTGCTAGTCTAAGAACATCAGGGCCAAACACATTGATGCTGCTGGAAGGATGTTGAGATACAAAGATGGGTGTGTGTCCTTGAAAAGGATAGTATGCTCGAAGCCAGAAGGCAAGTGTCTTTCAATTTTAAAACATTACTGCACATAAGCAAAAGTATATAAGTACACACATGCCTGTGTGTGTGTGAAGTGTACATGCCTGAGACCTTGAGATGTCTACAGAAAGGCTACTCTTGCAGACCACCCACCCTAGATGCTCTGAAGTCAGACATTCAAGAAGCCTTTGGAGCCTGGCCATTAAGTCACGCCCACAGAGCCTCAGGGGTCTGAGCAGGACCATCCCGGTGACTCAGAGGAGAGAGAAGGAAGTCCAGCCATTCTCAGCCAGGACAGCCCCCGACTCTCTGTTCCCCAGGTCAAGTACGTGGGGATGGGGCACAAGGGACCAGTGCACCTGCCATCCTTCCACCTGGTCCAACAGCTGACAGTCTCTGCCCACCCCCACTGAGTCCAGCTCCCAGTCGCTCTTGGCAGCCCCCAGCCGGCACTGCTCCTACCTGCATCATATAGACAAGAAAACCAAGGTGCAGAGGTATCGAGTGACCACCACATTCTAAGCTGGTCAGCAGAGGATGCAGATTTGATTCCAAGTTCATGCACTTCCCAAGTCTGGACACTCAGCCACCGTGATTTTAGATTTGGGGGCTGACTCTGACAGGTGAGGGGTCCTGGCTAGTGGGGGATCCCCTCCCTTCCAACAACTGAACACAAATGTAGCCTGGGGTCTCTGCACAGGTCTCACCTGTCACCACATGTATCCAGTGTGATGAGCATCAGAGTCAGCATCACGTTGACTTCCATGTGTGCTCAGTAGCTTTAGTCATGTCCGACTCTTTGCAACTCCATGAACTGTAGCCCACCAGGCTCCTCTGTCCATGGAACTCTCCAGGCAAGAATACTGGAGTGGGTTGCCATGACCTCCTCCAAGGAATCTTCCTGACCCAGGGATCGAACCCATGTCTCCTGCATCTCCTGCATACAGGCGGATTCTTTACTGCTGAGCCACCAGGGAAACCCAATCAGGAAGTGGAAGTAGAAAGAACACCAAAGATCTCCAGTATGAACAGGAAGTCATTTTTGTCCCTGAAGAAGCTCCACATAGGCTTTAAAGGTGAGAGAATGATGAGGGATTAGTGTTTCCAAAATTCAGTTCCTGTGTGACATGGGTGCGACACACACCTGTAAATAAGAGAACTCCTAACAAGGCACTCACCAATGCCCTGACCTAAAAGCCCATGGGGTTTCCCTAGGAGCAGCAGCAACATCTGTGCTCCAGACATCTGTCAGAGGCAGAAACTCAACAGCCGCCCTCCAACCCCTGAGTGTGACTGAGAAGTCCATGTCTGCAGCTCAGCCTCGGAGCACAGGCGGGGCGCTGGCAGGCAGAGTCAGAAACAGCCCCTGGTGCAGACAGTCAGGGCCACCTGGAGGCCCAGGTACATGGCGTCATGCTGAGCGCCTCCGCCTGAAGCAAACATCCTTTTGTTGCCCTGCAGAGCCTGAGTTTTCACCCTGTGGATGAGATAAGCGAGGAAATAGCTGCGGTTCTTTCATTTGCTGAAGCAACTGTTAGCGCAGGGCTCACAGCCGCTCTCGCATCTCTCCCTGAGGCTGAGTAAGTGGAGCAGCAGCAGTAAGACTCGCTCTGCTTCTGAGAAGCCTACTGGTTTTTATCTCATGAGCTCCGAATTCTTCATGTGAAGACTACCCTCTCAGACTTGGCTGCTTCAGTGCCTGCACTTTCCTGTGACTCCACATTGCTAAATTCCGCAGAACCTTGGGAATTCATTTTATTCCAGGTGTATTTTTTTTTCCCTGTGCTCTGTATCATGCTATATGTTATTAGGTGGATAGGTAGACAGAAAGCCATATAAAACTTCAGATAACCTTGAAGGCACTGGTTTCACTAATGTAACCAGTATTGTTCTATTAAGTTTGCCCTATGGAATAAGTTGGGAGAAAGTAACAATAAAATTAATTTCCAAAATATAAAAACAGCTCATACAGCTCAACATAAAAAAAAAATATATCAAAATATGGGCAGATGACCTAAACAGACATTTCTCCAATGCAGACATTCAGACAACAGGCACATGAAAAATGCTCGATGTTGCTAATTATTAGAGAAATGCAAGTCAAAATCACAATGAGGTATCACCTCACTCCCACCAGAATGGCCATCATCAAAAAGCCTGCAAATAATAAATGCTGGAGATAACACGGAGAGAAGGGAAACCTCCTACACTGTTGGAGAATGTAAATTGGTGCAACCACTATGGAGAACAGAATATAGGTTCCTCAAAAACTCAAAATACAGCTATCATATAATCCAACAACCCCTCTCCTGGGCATGTGTCTGGAAAAGATGAAAACTAAAATTTAAAAAGACACAAGCACAATATTCAAAAAAATTACATTAGCCAAAATAGACAAGCAATCTAAATGTCTATGGACAGATGAAAGGATAAAGAAGATGTGATACATATACACAATGGAATATTCTCCAGGCATTTTAAAAAAATGAAATAATGCCAGTTGCAGCAACATGGATGGACCTAGAGGTTATCATACTAGATGAAGTAAGTCAGAAAGAAAGAGACAAACATCAGATGACATCACCTCTATGTAGAATCTGAAAATAACAATACAAATGAACTTATTTATAAAATAAACTCACAGACACAGTAAACAAACTAATGGTTACCAAGGGGGAAAGGGAAGAGGGGATAAATCAGGAATTTGGGATTAATAGATACGCACTACTATATATAAAATAGATAAATAAGAACCTACTGTATAGCACAGGGAACTATATTCAATATCCTGTAATAATCTATATTGAAAAAGGATCTGAATATATAATATCATACATATATATCATGGTGGGAGGTGGTAGTGGTTTTGATCACTCAATCATGTTCAACTCTGTAACCCCAGGGATTGTAGCCCAGAAGGTTCCTCTGTCCATGGAATTTTCTGGGCAAGAATACTGGAGTGGCTTGCCATTCCCTTCTCCAGGGAATCTTCCCAGCCCAGGGATTGAACCCAGGTCTCCCATATCACAGGCAGATTCTTTACTCTCTGAGCCATCAGTAAAGCCCATACATATGTATATACCTTACTGTACACCTAAATACTGTAAATCAACTAAACTTCAGTTTGCAAAATACACACATAAATAAAACTGGGTGAGAAGTAAAAATACGACAGACAGCATCACACTTGGTTTTCATCAGCTCAAATACGGTAAGAGGTCCTTGGCATCTTAGCTTCTGTATAACTTTCATCTCCAGATTACTATAAAGCAGCATAGTCATAAAAACCATACCACCTATTCACATAGAATTCATCATGTTATATTTGGATAATGTAAAATACTCACAGAGAAGAACCACAAGCCTTCAAACTGCTGAGCTGGCAGTACTTTGTCTAAGGTGTATTTTCTTTCCCTTATTTTTAACTCAAACTTATTTAATGACAGGAAATTAAAAGGTAAGTATGCCCCTGGCAAATGTAAGCCAGGGTCCTGATTTCAGACTCTCCATCCATTCCAAAAGTTTAGGCCCAATCCCATTTCGCCTTTTCCTCCACCATTTTCACGACTCATGAGCTTTGGGATGCAGTTCCCTGAAGGAAAACCTCTTGCTCGAGGACTGGACTGCACCTATGGGGGAGAGGGCATCTCACTGTGGTTACCTAGCAACACGGTAGTTAAGGAAGAAACCAGAATCAGACCCCAAAACATGGGTGCCTCTGTTGGCTCTGCCACTTCTTATTGGTGGTGCTTTAGATGAACTGTGCAGCTTCAATTTCATTTGTAAAAGCAATAGAAAAGAACTGAAACGAGCTCCATGCAACCCTTAGGTACAGTTGAGACAGACAAATTAAATCACATATGATGCTTTTAGAAATTATAGACTTCAAAAACTTATGGCTACCAAAAGGGAAAGGTGGGGGGGTGGTAAATTGGGAGACTGGGGTTAACAAATGCAAGCTACTCTAATTAAAATAGATAGTGGACAAGGACCTTCTGTATAGCACAGGGAACTCTGCTCAATATTCTGCAATAACCTACACAGGGAACAGAATCTGACAAAAGAATGGATAAGTGTATATGTATAACTGAATCAATCTGCTGCACACCTGAAACTAACACTGACCCTGTAAATCAACTATGCTCCAATACAAAATAAAAAGTGAATTAAAAAAGAAAATATAAAGGGCAATGATTAATTTTTCAATTTTTTTCCATTTCTTGAAGATAACGGAGAAGACAGTAAGGATCATGACCAACACTACTGCAGACTTGAGCAGAAGTGGATGGATAGGTGAGTACTTACACAAAATACCAGACCCGGGGGGCACTGCCTATAGCACAACTGATTCCCAAAATTAGTCCTCACAAGACTCACACTGTCTGCAGGATTTCACAGTGAAATTGAAAAGACTGGAGGAGGGAAGTTAACAGAAAGAAAGGAAGTGGGAAGGAAATACCCTTGGACACTGAGAGTCAGAAAGCACCAGGCACGGTCTGCACACAGGCACAGGGGCTGGGCTGCTGGGCACGGATTAGGTGGCGGGAACACACGCTCCGCAGAATGTAACAGCCAGGCACTGACTGGATTTCTTCCCACAAATGAAGCTTTCTATAGGCAGACGGGGAAAAAAGCAATGCCAAGTTCCAGGATAGGGTAGAAACATCATTTTAACAGACTTCTTGAAAACCCAGGCTGCTTTGGGGAAATTTCTGTGATGCCCCGCAATCTGGCTTTATGTTACAGTACTTCACTCCTTGCAAACATTCAGGCGAGTGTTCTGAGTTCTCCTAACTCATTCTGTCCTTTCTGCTCCTCTCCTGGACAGAAATAACCAACCTCCTCCTGACACTGGATCTATTGAAAATGCACGCTAACACACTCTGGCACATGCAAACACACACACTTTCTTCTCCACTCCATCACCACCCTCAGGATCAAAACTTAGCAAAAACCAGCTAAAATACTTAATATAGTAAGATCCCCCAAGGATATCTCTTCCTGACACCTTATTACAAACAGGAAATACAATTGCATTAACCCCCCAACCTTCTCCCCCAAGACGCACAGACTCGGACCCTTCAACAGAGAGCCTCACAAATCCAACAGCCTCAGATAAACTGCCGCCTGGAGAGTCACATGTTCATCCCACCCAGATGGTATGGCCTTGCTTGCTCATTTCAGAAGACATTGCAAAAACAGACAGGGTTGTTGGCCAAACACTGTCTGAAAAACAGACTATAAATCAATGACACCAAGTAAAATCAGAGCTTTCAGGAACTGCCCTCCCATCCTCTTTAGTTACATAATATATAATATACATTTATATATCATTTATATCATGGTGGCTCAGACAGTAAGGAATCTGCCTACAATGCAGGATACCTGGGTTCAATCACTGGGTCAGGAAGATCTCCTGGAAAAGGGAATGGCTACCCACTCCAGTATTCTTGCCTGTAGAATTCCACGGACAGAGGAGCCTGGCGGGCTACAGTCCATGGGGTTGCAAAGAGTAGGACACGACTGAGCGACTAACAACTCAAACTTTAGCTACTTGTGCTGTTATTCATCATATTCATCATATTATTGACATGCTGCTGCTGCTGCTGCTGCTGCTGCTAAGTCACTTCAGTCATGTCCGACTCTGTGCGACCCCATAGATGGCAGCCCACCAGGCTCCTCCGTCCCTGGGATTCTCCAGGCAAGACCACTGGAGTGGTTGCCATTTCCTTCTCCAATGCATGAAAGTGAAAAGTGAAAGTGAAGTCACTCAGTCGTGTCTGACTCTTAGCGAACCCATGGACTGCAGCCTACCAGGCTCCTCCGTCCATGGGATTTTCCAGGCAAGAGTACTGGAGTGGGGTGCCATTGCCTTCTCTGTTATTGACATGATCTCACACTTAGCTATCATAATATCCATCATATTATTGACATGATATTACACTTATCCGTTGACTCTTAATTTCCAAGTATAATCTCAGGATTAGATGAGAAAAATCCTTGAATTTAGAGATGTTGACTCACATATCTTTGTATCCTGAGTCCTAACTTAGAGAATCTCCAGTAAAGACTTCAGATATGATGGCTATCCTGAGACTACAGTGAGAAGGTAACCATCACTACCACTATTGATGAGATAACTGTGTCTTATGTCTGTGGTGTCATTAAGTTAGTTACCTCCCTGGAAGGTAGGTAACAGCCTCAGATAAACTGCCGCCTGCTGCCATTCCTACATGAGAGCTTGAGAGGACCTGACCTGGAACATTGAGATGCTAAGGACTGCATAGTTCATATAGAAAATACATCGTCTACTGTTACCTATGTGTTTATACAGATTACTTCCTAACTTTATACTTAGGGTAGGGTACTTCCCTTTCTGAAATGTTTTCTCCTACCCTCAGAGCTCTACCCCTCAAATGAACCTCATTGTGGAGGTGAAAAGTGTGCTTTGGTTTCATCATTATGTTCTTGCCCTTAGGGCTACTTTCCTTTCTAGGATGTTTGATTGGATTCCATCAGTCTCCTTTCCCCAAAATGCTTGTTTTTATAACTTAAATTCAAACAGTACTCACCATAAATGGTTTCTTAAAATTACTTTTTTTTTTAAATAGGAAAAATAGTATCAATGAGGCCAAGTAAGTGGGGTTAGTGGGAACTGCCCAAAAGGCCCTGAAATGCCACAGTCGTAGCTGTTTTGGACAAAGTGGCTCCCTCTGGTGGAAACAGAACCTTCTCTGGATGGACTGGACCACATCACACAGCCCAGAACCTGGGGTGTCTTCTGAAGACGCGGGAACCACGGAGGAGGAGTCTGCTGTTGGTATTTGGATGGTCCATGGCAGGGGGGACACCTGAATCACTGAATGGTTTCTCTTCAGTTAAACTGCTCTAATCACTGCCCCGAGTCCTCTGGGGTGACTGGCCAAGGGAACCCTGAGTGGTGAGGCACAGGCACATATGGGTGCCTGGAGATTAGATAAAAGTCACATGCTCCCTAAATTCAATCCTGAGGCTCCCAGAAGGAGGAGAAAGGACAAGCCGCCCAAGTGCAGGAGCCGAGAGGCCCACACAGATTAGAGGAGGGGGGACTGGGCCGCACGGCCCTCGACCCACGGAGGAACAAAGACGCAGTTTCAGAGCGAACAGCACACAGAACCCCTCCTGAGATCCAGACGCTCACTCTAATTGTTGCTAAAGGTCAGTGGATTTTCAAACTAAATAGTTGGAACTGGAGGAAATCTGATGCTTGTCATTGTTTATTTGGCCACATTATTTGCCCGCATCTGCGGTTTTTTTGTGTTTAGAATAAATTTGTTCATCTTCCTGCTCTATGAATTGTATGGATCTTCTTAATGTGAGAAACAGTACATATTACAGAATTGTCTGAATATCACTTAAAAATATATAACTGTTCTAAAATCTAGAGAACTGAGTAAAACAGCCTATGAGGAACTCATCTATTTGTTATACCTTCATGTAATTCTTGACACAGTAACATTTCTGCATTCAACATCCATATTAACACTTTGTGCAAAATTCAGCTGCATAAAAAATTATAACTTGCCTGTAGCACAGGGAACTTTACCCAGTGCTCTGAAGTTCCCGAAATGGGAAGGAAATCCAAAAAAGAGGGGATATATGCTTACATATAGCTGATTCACTTTGCCGTACACTAGAAACTTACACAACACTGTAAAGCAACTATACTCCAATAAAAATGAATTTTTAAGAAGTTATAACCTGAAACTGAGCAGAAAGAGTGTCTCCTCCTCATTCCAACCAGGTCCCACTGTCCTGGTAGTGGAGCCATATTCTGAGCTCCTGGCAGACGGTGACTGTTCACACATCTGTGTTCTCTCCAGGAGAGACTTGGTCCTTAAGGAGGAAGGCATTGCTGGGCATCCTGTAACCATTGCCCCTGAGAGTCCTAATGTGTGTTCATTCAGGTCAATCCTGAGCCCCACATTCCAGTGCAAAACATATACATTTAACTCTCATCAGGGCTTCCCAAGTGGCATGAGTGGTAAAGAATCCGCCTGCCAATGGAGGAGATGCAAGAGACATGGGTTCAGTCCCTGGGCTGAACAATCCCCTGGAGTAGGAAATGGCAACACACTCCAGGATTTTTGCCTGGGAAATCCCATGGACAGAGCAGACTGGTGGGCTGCAGTCTACAGGTTTGCAAAGAATTGTATACAACTGTGTGACTGAGCATGCACACACACACACACACACACACACACACACACACACACACACACACA